>OZ034805.1:36419505-37019505 GCA_964028335.1 Altica lythri
GACGCATTGAAGTAAGAGATTTACTGAAGAAAAACATACATTAAAAAAAATCTCTTATTCTAAATCTTAATAGTGTTAGTGTTAGATTAAACCAGTACCTGTTGTTTTTGCTCATGTTTTTTCGCCCATCTCTGTCTTCCCACATTTCGTTAATAAAATCCTCCATTTCTGCTAAACATCTAATAAAGAATCTTGGTGTTTGACCATTTTCCTCTTTAATAATTACAGGAACAGTTTTCACATAGGCCTTTTGTAATTCTTCAAAACCTATTAAGATAATAAAAATAAGTTTCAACAATAACTGTTAACCGTGTATTATTTGGAAGATGTACGTAACAATTAATATGTTGGGTACATTTACATGCTATTTTTTTGTTAAGACTTACTTGTTAGCATACTAGACATATCCTTGATTTTTTTATAATTACGAATTTGTTTAATAATATTCGTAAGTTCTTCATAACGTTTTTCCTTAGCTGATCGTACTACCCTTTTCACTTCTTCCTCATCATCACTAAACTAAAATTAGTATAATCACTTTTAAGTTGCCGTATATAGTAAATTAAAGTACTTACTGTATAAGCGGGTACTTGAGGGCGTTGGATAATTTCCTCTTCAGATGAACTATCTGAATCGGAATCAGAACCAGCAAAAAATCTGCTCATGGTCTAAATCTTAATTAGAACAATCTTAATTAGAACAATCTGAAATAAATACAGTTTTCCAATAGATAAAAAAATTTACGTTACAAGTCGACAATACTCTATGCCCACTGTTCATATGTAAATGACTTTCATTAAATAATTCAGTTGGAATCAATCACTTTCATATTAATACATATTTTTACACTGTATTAATGTTTAAAAATGGAAAAGTTTTTAATACTTACAACAAAATATTTTTCTAAAGTAGAGTTATAAAATTTATTCACATGTAAACGTGAACGTGATGAAATGTCAACCAAGTGACAATTGACAAATTTTCAATGATCTTCTTTCTTGATGTTATCTTTTATTAATTTATTTATTCATTTAAAATCGTTTATAAGTAACGTTTATATTTCTGTTATAAATATTTAGGTACATTATAAGATCAAATAATGTTAAAATTCTTATTCTGATTAGAAATGTTAAACAAAAAATAAAAATAGTTCAAATGTCACAATATTTTGGCCTTGGTCTTGTATTCTGCTTAGGAAAAATAGTTAACAACGTGAATTTATATTGACCTAACCTCACTAATCCAACGATGAAAACAATGTCACCAGTCCAAGTAAAACGTCAAAAAACAATATCACCGAAAAGACATTGAATATTTCTTGAATAAGTGTTTAAAGTCTTAAAAGGCATTAATCTGTTGTTATCTTAAAAGGATTTCATATATAGAAATTAACTACCTCGTAAAAACAACTGCTAACAGTACACAATAAATAAACATAGTTTTTGATTTTTTACTACTTAAAAAGGGTAAGTTGTTATATGTAAAGCATTATATTAAATAAAATTATTTGAATTATTTTATGGCAAAAACGTAATAGAGTCAATACTATATAAATTTTACGAATTAACTATTGCTAATAAAGCAGTTTCTTTACTAAAATTTATGTAGTTTTCCACCATATTTCACTTAATTTGTTGTATAGTTCCTGTTTACCAATGTGTATTGACTTATTTGTGTATTTTAGGAATGGAAAGTTTTTAAAAGAGTCAGCTATGTAATCTAGTAGGTATACTGATAATGTTGTACCTAATACTAGTTCTTTAAAACTAATTTTTTTTTGGATTGGGTGATGATCTAAATATAAATATGGATGCAACTAATATGTTAGTCATAGAAGTTCTTCAAGGAGCAGCTAGTCAAAATCCTGAAGTACTCAAACCAGCTGAGGCAAAATTAAGAGAATGGGAAACTGAACCAGGATTTTATTCAACATTATTTAATGTTATTTGTAACCATTCCATTGATGTGAATGTACGTTGGATAGCGGTTTTATATATGAAAATTGGAGTCGATAAGTATTGGAGAAAGAACGCTCCTAATGCTATAGCGGAGGCCGAAAAACATATCATTAAGCAAGGTCTTTTAGCCAATTTTACAGAACCAATAAATCAAATAGCAGTTCAACGAGCAGTACTGGTATCGAAAATTGCTAGGATGGATTGTCCTAAAGAGTGGCCTGAACTTTTTCCAACTCTTTTAGCGGCTGTAGAAAATATGGATAGTTTAGTTCAACATAGATCTTTATTAACGTTACATCATGTTGTGAAAGCTATCGCTACAAAACGTTTAGCAGGAGATAGAAGAATTTTTTATGAATTTACTTTAAACATTTATAATTTTATTTTGAATTTATGGAACAACTATACGGAAAGTTTTATTCGGGACATTTCTCAGGATGCTAGTGCGGAAGTAATTACAGTAAATTTGGAGAAAGCTTTATTGACACTTAGAATATTAAGAAAACTTTCCGTCTTTGGTTTTTATAAACCACATGAGAGTGAAAGCTGTATGTCATTTTTAAAAATAATATTTGAAAAAACTAGAGTTGTATTACAGTGTCGCAAACAGTTAAAGGGAAAGGGAATTTACGTCCTTGAACTCTGTGAAAAGTTTATCATTCATTTAACTAAAGTTTTGTTTTCTATATTAGATACCCACCCTTTTTCATTTATAGATTTTATTCATCCTTGCTTGGAATTCACATTCTATTATTTATTTACTGACGAAGGCTTAATTTTTTTATTTGAACGATTCGTTATACAGTGTTTCAATTTAATCAAAAATATTCTTTTATGTGTGGAATATAAGTCTGTTAAATCAGATATGAGTAAATATCCAGATACAATACGTGCACAAAAAATTAAACAGTCATTTTTCCAACCCGAGCGGGTATCAGATATGTGTAGAAAATTAGTCGGGCATTATTTTATTTTAACTCAAGATGAATTAGATATGTGGGATTCAGATCCAGAAGAATTTTCGAACGATGAAAGTGGGGACAGCTGGAAATACAGTTTGCGACCATGTACGGATACCGTATTTGTAACTATTTTCCATGAATACAAGGATTCTTTGACACCAGTTATTTTAGATCTAGTTGCCGAAACCAATGTTATTGTATCCCCAGATGATATGCAGGCTATTTTGAAAAAAGATGCTGTGTATAACGCTGTGGGTTTATGCGCTTTTGATTTATATGACGAAGTTGATTTTGATTCTTGGTTCATGAATACTATGTTTTTAGAATTGAAAATTAAAGATAATAATTACAGAGTTATAAGACGACGGGTAACTGCTCTAATTGGTCAATGGACAGGTATTAAACTGTCAAGCGAGTTACGACCCGTTCTATATGAATGTTTAAATAATCTTTTAGATCCTAAAGAAGATATGGCAGTGAGATTAACTGCAGCGTCTTCTTTGAGATACGCTATAGATGATTTTGAATTTAACTGTGAACAATTTAAAGATTATATGTTTACTACGTTTAATTTGTTATTTGGTTTGTTAAAAGAAGCTAGGGAATGTGAAACAAAGATGCAGGTACTGAATGTTATGACTCTGTTATTGGAACGAATAGGTAATATCCTTCAAAGAGAATTGGATGCTCTTTTACAATATTTACCTTATTTATGGCAAGAATCTGAGGAACACAATATGCTAAGATGTGCAATTGTGTCTACGTTAGTTCAACTTGTTAAAGCATTGGGAGGAGTTAAACCAGAATTAAATCAGTTTTTATTACCAATTATTCAACTTGGTACAGATGTAAATCAGTCTGCTTATCTGTATCTTTTGGACGATTGTTTAGATTTATGGTTAACAGTTTTGGAATATTCTTCAGCAATGACGAACGAATTAATGCAATTATTCAATAATATGGTTCCTCTTTTAGAATTGTCTACAGAAACACTTCGTAAATGTTTGATAATCTCTTTAGCACATCTTCTGCTGGCTCCAGAATTAGTTATGCGGACACAAGGCGTAAAACTTATTGAAGTGTGTAATAATTTAATGTCCGATTTAAAAAATGAAGGCGTAGTAGTTTTGATGCGACTCGTTGATACTTTATTACGAGCTTCTCCAGTAATTGGCGCAGAGACAACTTTTCCAATTTTACCACAAATATTCGAAAGGATATATTTTGGCGAAGATTATCCTATGCTTATGTCTATGTTTCTTTGCGTTATGTCTAGGGTGCTATTATCATCACATGATATATTTATGAAAGCTTTAAACAAATTAGCTGAAAAAACTCAAGAAATTGAACAAGTTGCTCTTGGAAAACTTCTAGATAGATGGTTAGATAAAATGCGAAATGTATCGCAACCAGATCAAAGGAAGTTATTAGCTTTGGCCTTGGTAAGTTTATTAACAACACAAAGTGCATTGGTTTTACAAAGATTCGGATTGGTGATGATTAATATATTGGAAGCACTTAATGACATCACGAGACCAGAAGAAAACGGTACACTGGTTGACTCTTTGGTGTTGACAGAAGATCAAACGCCTAGTGACTTTGAAGACGGTGATGGTTGTTTTGAAACGGATCATAACCAAAGAAAGAAACAGCTCATTTTAACCGATCCTGTGCATACCATTGTATTGAAAGATTACTTGCAGTCACAGTTGTTAATGTTAAAGGATCAAGTTGGTTTGCAACAATATGAGTTTCTATTACATAGTATTGATGAAGATAGCTTATCACAATTTAAAGAATATATAATTTTATAATAAACACATGTATAGTGTTAATATTTCAAAAAAAATATAGCTATATAGCTATTACACAGTTGTTTAGCTAATTTATTTTTATTTTTGTTGAATAAGACTATAATTATCTCAGATTAAATATATTGTTTAATCTGAAATTATCCTCAAAGTAAGTAGTATAAGTTTTTGTTTTACTTTTAATTGTATTAAATAATAAATTTGATATTATTTTTGTTAAAATCTAATTTATAACGTTTTTGAATTAATATTAAATCATGTTTTGAATAATGATGTTTTCTTGCTTTCTTTTTTTGCATTTTTAGTGACTTTATTGCTTTATCAACTAATTGTCTCTTGTAGGGCATGGATTACAGAAAGTTATAACAAAAGAAAAATTAAACAATACAATTTATTTAAAATCAACAATTACTTCTTCATATTTTTGTAAAGACCAACTAACAATGCAATATGACAACAGTGTAATAAAGCACTCGAGAAGTTGGTACTAGGATAAACATTCCAACAATATTCTATTAAACCTAGTATTAAAAATTTTAGAGGACTTCGGTATTCAGTAGAGAACACCATATATAAAAGACTGTGAAAATACCAAGAATAAAATTGATAATGCAAGGATCTTGCACACGCTACTCCTATTAAATTTGTAACAAAAAAGGGCAACACAAATAATTGAACGACTTTAGACAGCTTTTCTTCCATTTTGGATGATTCTTCATTCAACTTATTTCGACCACTTTCTTTTAATTGCTTTTCAAATGAATCTAGGAAGTTCTTTTGTTTCTTTGACAATTTTTCTTCAGACTTTTTCCTCTCGTCAATTAAGTGTAATCGATATTGATCTGTTATTATACTAAGTTTGGCATAACTACTGAAGTATCTTTTAAATTGGGGTAAAAATATAAGTAAAATTACTATATGTATTACCAGTAGGCCAATATGCAAATATTTACTTTCAAAAATATCTCTCTGTAAAAATCGAAAATTAACTGTCCATTTATACTCAAAAACTCTGCCTAGGTCAAAACTTCCCTTTAAGTAAGAAACAGGATTACCATATAAAAAGGGAAGCCCTAGAATGAGCTGTACAATTCCACAAAAAAACAAATTTGTAAAAGTTTCGAAGTAGGTTAAATTAGTTAAATAAGCCACTAAAAGGCAAGGAGCATACAACAAAATATTCATTTTTACAGAAACAGCAAGTGAGTAAAATAAACTTCCCAAAAACCATCTATTAGAAATGAATAAATTTAAACTAATATAAAATAACAAAACCGCTATTGGATCATTAAATAGCCTTAGAACAAAAATTGAATGGATTCTGTACGAAGTTAATGTAGCAATTACTAAAGCGTATGGTGGAATTTTCATAGTTTTCCTGAATATTCTTTGGACAAGATATGTTTGTAATAAATAAAGTATTAAAAAAATGTGCTGAGCTAAATATATGTTTTTTCCGTGTGATGTTACATAATAAAAAACAGAATATATATAAACGAATCCTGCTGGATATACCAGTGGGCCAGTATCACCTAAAATGTTACAAATTATTAAATAAATACATGTTAATGTATAAAACATACCTTTTAATTTTTTGTAGTCCAACGTTCCATTTAAAAATCCTTCAACTTCTTGCATATACGCAATCCAATCAATTTCAGTATATTTTACCCTTTGAATTATAAATAAGTTGAGCCCGAATTCCAATACAAGCAAAAAAATGCATACGGGCCATAAATAATGAGGATCGAATAAAAGCTTATTAATAAATTCTTTTGATATAACTTTTTTTAAATTATTATTCATATTAGTAGCCAACTTACTACTACCCGATTTATTTTTAGTTGGATCCATTTTTTTATTAAATTTAGCATATCAAGTATACTTGGGAATCTCAAATTTAGGTTAAAAACTGACAGTTCACCTCAATCTTTGGTAGGTCATAAGCACCGTAGTTAAAAGATTCTTTTATTCTTTGACCTAAAATCAAAGTAAGTAAAAACTCCAAAGAAAATAACATATATGTAATACTTCTATATGGACAGTTGGTATAGGAAAGAACGTCGCAACATTACGGTGCCCACAATATATTTTCTTCTCTTTCGTTCGAGACCTTTTATCCATACTGCGCATGCTTGACAAGTCTCTAAAAGGCGCAGAATTGACTGATGTGCTCGGAAGAGAAAGCAAACGATACATTATCTGATTCACTTCATCTGAACACATTCCACTTATAGAAACGGTCCATATAGAAGTATTACATATATGGAAAATAACAAGAGTCCGTCCACAGTCCGTCATTTGACTCACTTGCAGTAAAAATGAATGTGCTTGAAGAAAAGGCCGAAAAGGGTAATAAATCTCAGACTTATTATCTCTAAGAAATCTTAAATGTATTTAATATCAAAGTAATACTTTTTCTGTATTACAGAAAATTCGAATGTTGGCTCATCCAGTGTTTTTGGTCCATTAGTTTTTGAAGAAAACGATTATCAACAATTGCAAACAGATGTGGAAACTAAATGCTTATTATGTGATGACACTTTTAATTTGAAGCTCTCACTGCCTATGTTTATTGCACACATTTTTGATGTTCATAATATTGTTATTGAAGACGTACAAAATATACATAACTTAGACCAGTAAGTATTTGTTTACATTTTATTTTGATTTCAAATGTAACAAATTTACGTTTTTAGGTACGTTTCTCATTGGTGTAATAAATTTAAAGGTACCCCATATGATCAGTTGATACCTTCCATTATTTTAGATTCTACAGATAAGAAATACTTCTTAATGTCAACTTTGTTAAAAGAGGATAAAGAATTAAGACATCAACTAAAATTAGAATATGCACTGAAAGTTCAAGAACTTGAGAGAAATGACAAAAATTTCTTGAGACAATGTCTTTTTTGCAGACTTATGTATGAAGGTAGCTTGACACATGATAAGTAATACATGTTATACTGGTGTTTTGATTTTAAGGTACCAGGCCAGGTTATTTGGAGCATCTTTCCAGTCAACATAACTTACAGTTAGGTAATCCTCAAAATTTAGTATATATTGAAGAATTAATCAATAAAATTGATAAAAAGTTAACAGATTTAAAATGTTTATTCTGTGAGAAAACTTTTACGGATCGCAATGTTCTTAAAGAGCATATGAGAAAAAAACTACATAAAAGAATTAATCCTGAAAATAAAGAGTATGATAAATTTTATATAGTTAATTATCTGGAAGAAGATAAATCTTGGAAGGCTATACAACAAGAAGATGACAGATATGCGTTATCGGGAGGTGAGTAGTATCTTTTCGCATTTTAAATATTGTAAAATTAGATTTATATACATTTTTATTTAGGAGTTTTAGATCCAAATGCAGACGAGGAATATTCAGACTGGAATGAACAACAAAATCAGATAATATGTTTGTTTTGCAAACATAAAGAAATAAATATTAATTTGCTGTGCTTACATATGGAAGCAGAACATGGTTTTGATTTTGAATTGTCCACACAAAATTTGGATTTTTATCAAAAAGTGAAATTAATTAATTATATTAGAAAACAAATCCATGATAACAAATGTCATTTTTGCGATAAAAAATACGAAACTTCTTTAACGCTAGACAAACATATATTAGAAGAAAATCATTATAAATTGCCGGAATTACCAATTTTCGATCAACCTGAGTAAGCTTTTCATAAATTTCCAGGTATGCCGTTCTAAACGATCTTTTTTAGGTTTTACTTTCCTACTTATGAGAATGATGCTCTTCTATATTTAATTGATGATGTTGAAGACTGAAATATATTGATTCTCGTATTAAGAGTTGTATGAACCCATAGCATTTATAAATTGATTACCAGGTTTAGTAATACTAAAGTATTGATCATTTTAAAAATAGGCTTACTGAAAGAGAAGCGTCATATAAAATAGTTAAAGTAATAAATTGATCTGCCTGTTCTAAGATATTTATGTTGTAAAATATAAGTAAAACAAGTGTATAGTCTTTCCAAACTCAATGTAATATTCTTTGGTCTTTGTCGGAATTTTAATCCCTTTGGGGACAATGCCGACCTTTGGCGTGGAATTAAATAAAAATTTTTATTAATTTTTATTTTTAATTTCAAAATAAAAACGGTTGTTGTATATTTTGTATCAATTTGAAAATTGTCAAATAACAAATTAATTCTTTCAAATTAAAACTTGTTAATTTTAGTTGTAAATCTTTGTGTTTTAATTCGAGACTGTCATTAATATAATTGTTGTCTATTTAGATTGTAAGAAAACCCAATAGATAGTGTTGAATTTCGATTCATAAATAAATAAATAAACGAAAAACTAAAAGAAAGTGGAAAATTAAAAACAGAAAAAATGCGGAAAAAATAAAGTCAAAAAATACCTTTCTAAATCAAATAATATAACGCCACCGTAAGGTGGGGTAGTTATTATCTTATATATTTAAACGAGAAATTCTTACTATATTAAGTACTATCAAGCCCACAGTAAGGTAGTGCAGCGGATATCTAATATAAAAAATCAATAAAAATCAATGACGCTACTGTGTACTGTAATGCGGAACAAGTCTATGCGCGGTATTTAACTCATGTCGCATTTTGCAATTTTCCTCTTTGATGTTTCGTTTGTGTACCACCGCGCTTAGTAAATGCCATCGGCATTTCTTTACATTAATATCAAAGCGGTGCGCACCGACTTGAAAATGGGAAACTAAATACACAATGTTGCCGTTACTCAAAAATGTCTTTAAGTATAAGTAATATATATACAAAATTGATATCATTAGTGAAAACTGAAAACTGTTTAAATATGAAGAACCTAGTTAATTAATTTAAGTATATATTTTTTAAGAATATTTTCATATTATCTTTCTAAGAGTCATTGGCGAACAATTGAATAGTAAAGTAGAGACAAACATTTTCAAAATATATAAACTTAGGAATTTTCGGAAATATATCTGACAACCTAGATTCGAAAGTCGGTTTGTTGGGGTTAGGGGGCGTGGTTGTCTTGTTACATTAATATTAGTTAAACTATAAAAACAGTTGACGTTTATGCTTTTCAAAAATATCAAACTGGACTACTACAAAAAATATATATCGTAAAACTACAGGGTGTAAAATAAAATAAAAATTCGTCAATATTATATGGGATACTTAAGCTTCAATATTTTTCCTTATTGAATGGAATGTTATCTTCAGTTTAAACACTTAGAACTTCCTTATTCTAACAACCTTGGTCTGAACCACGCCTTGGTCATCAAATCAGCAAACTGTTTCCTGCCTTCTATTTTATGGACAACAATTTCACATTCTAGTAGTAACTCTCGAACAAAATAATGTCGGATTCATATATGCTTAATACGGTTGTGAAATTTAGGATTTTTCGCTAATCTAATTAATACAGGAAGATTCCTTAACTGTAAAATCCATGAATAGAGAAACTTGAGCCATATAAATTCTTTTGTACATTCGCTAGCTGCCACAATATCCACGTCGGTTGTCGAAATTGCAACTAACGATTGCATACCATACTTCAAAAGAATACTTATTGCTTTCGACTTAAATTCCTTATCTATTCCGTATATACACCATACACCCCAGCGTTTATCATTTCAACCCATAAGATTTGTGGCAAACCTCCCCTGGCATGCACTAGTGCTCTCAAATATAGTTATGTTGTCTTGTTCGGAGCAGCATTTTTATTGTTGTGTATAGTGCATTACCAACATCTTATTAATAAATTTCTGTAACCCGTTCATTATCAAATTCTCCTCCGTTGACTAGAACTATTTAGGTACATGATTTACAACTTTTACTTCTGCTAGAATTGTTTTGAGGTATCTTGCAAGTTCTGACTTTTCTTTTATGAAAGAAACTCTCCAAAATATCCTCAATCGTCTTTTAATAGACAAAAGTACCTATAGCCTCTTCCTGTTTTTTTGATAAGGTTCATATATATCACAGAGTATCAGATGGATTTAAAGCTCTTTCTCTTGTACCATTTAAGCAGCCTTCACATAATTCGCAATCTAAATGTACATTTATTAGAAAATGTCTATTAAGAATTTCCTTAAAATGTCTTTTATTCTGATGACCAAGTTTTTCGTAAAACTAGTAGACATTTTTGTTTTAAAAAATATCAAACTTAACAACTACTACAAAAAAATATTACAAAACTACAGATTGTATTTAAAACAATATAATAATCTATACATATAATAAAACTGTAGAAATGTATATGTTTGTGCGCGCATCACATGAAAACTACTAATCCTATTCGAATGCGGTTTTCAAATACGTATTTGTCTTCTTTCAACTTAACATCTGGTGTATAAAACTTTTTCCTCCCACCCCTTTAACGGGGTGAGGAAAGAAACGACGTCGCGGGTACATCGAAATAGAACCCAAAAATGTGGTTAGATTTTTTTGTCTGTCTGTCTGTATGTTTGTTCGCGCATCACATGAAAACTACTGATCCTATTCAAATGCGGTTTTCACAGATGTATTTGTCTTCTTTCAACTTAACATCTGGTGTATAAAAATATAAAAATTTCTCTTCCATTCCTTAAATGGGGTGGGGACATCTCCAAGGCCATCAAGAAACACTGTTTAAAAACAATGAAACAATGAAAAAACAAGAGTATGAGGGTAATGAAAAGAAAACTTGCAAGTAGAAGAAAGGAAACCTTCAAACTTAGGGACGAAACATCAACATCAAACAAAGAAAATTTGATTCAAATAGTCGAAAAGTTCTACGAAACTCTGTATAAGAACCAACAGACATTAAATCAAACAGAATATCTCCATCGAAAAGTCCAAAACCAGGGATCAGAAGATATTCTTGATATTTCCACAGGCGAAATTCAAAATGCTCTAAAGAAGATGAGTCACAATAAAGCTCCTGGAGATGATGGAGTAGTTATAGAAGCCATAAAATTAGGGGATCGGCAATAATAATAATATATACCTCCATAATCAGAACATTCCCAATAACTGGAACAACTCAATTACGATTTTGTTGCATAAAAATGGTGACAGAACGAACCTTGAAAAGTATAGGCTAATTAGTCTACTTAACAACATATACAAATTATATACAAATCGACTAGAAACAAAATTGAACTTCTGTCAATCTCGGAAACCAGCTGGGTTTCGCTCCGGGTTCGGTACCAACGTCCACCTTCATTGTCTAAAAACACTCATAGAAAAAAGTATTGAATATAATCGACCTCTGGTACTGGTGTTCGTTGACTTCCAAAGAATTGACCACCGATATTGTGAAATTATTAAGAGTATATATTAAAATACAATTATAACCGTATGTTTTCAATCTACAAGTACCACCAGAAAAATTGAAATTAAAAGGAGAATCAGACAAGGCGATACTATGTCACCCAAACTGTTCATTACACTTCTTAAACACGCATTTAAGAAATTATCTTCGAAACACAAGGGAATTAACATTGATGGAGAAAATCTTAATCATCTCTGCTTTACAGATGATATTGTCCTAATACCTATCAGACAATTTAGGAGAAGCCAAAGATATGCTTAATGAACATTAAAATTCTATGCAACAGGTGGGGTTAAAAATAAATTTCTCCAAAACCAAAATGATGACTAATTTGGTCTCCAGTAAGCAACTCAAAATAGAAAATAAATGCATAGAAATAACAACCAAGTAAGTATACCTAGGTCATGAAATACAAATTCACACATATACTCAAACCTCTGAATTGACCAGAATAACTTTAGGATGGGCGCCTTACGGAAAAATGAAAGAGGTGTTTAAAGCTAATATCCCTATATCTCTTAAAAGAAAAGCATTTAATCAGTGTGTTCTCCCAATCCTGACGTATGGCGCAGTAACATTGACCCTCACCAAAACATCGGCAGCGACGAATTGAGAGATCTATGATTGGATTGACACTAAAAGATAAAGTAAGAAACGAACAGATACGCAGAAGAATTAAGATGAACGATATTATAGAACGCATATCAAAACAAAAATGGAAATGGGCAAGACATCTTGCAAGACTTAGAGATAGACAAAGAAACTTATCGAATGGAGACGCAGAACCGATAAACGGAACAGAGGACGACCCCCTATCCGCTGGACAGACGACATTAAAAGAAGAAAACTTGAAAGGAAGCATCATCCGGGGCCACATACCTGGCAATGAATAGAGAAATGCTTTATGGACGATATTTTTGTTTTAATTTTCCGAGAAAACTCAAATAATTCGAATTATGGCAATAAAAAATGCCAATTGGAAATAAAGCACATAAAAGTCAGTGTTCGACATATGTAATGTGTTTCATTTTAGTTATATAGTAACTAAATTATTTGTTTATATACATGAAAAAATAAGTGGCAAAATAAAACATAAAAATATGTATATAGATTTTTATTTAGTTCGTAAATAAGCAGAGAAACACTTAAAGAGATATATGAAAAATACAAAATAAAAGTTATCACAAATACAATAAATTTAGCAATAAACTATTTTTTTAAATAAATTAAACAAACTTTTTTCATTAAATCTAACAATCTGAAGCATTGAAATCGACGCCAGAAGAATTTGGGGTACCATCACCTGTTGTTGCACTAGATCCAGTATTCCCAGGAGTACTTGGTTTCTTACCACCTCCTCTCGCCAATCGATCTAATTCGGCAGCTGCATCCGTTCGCATTGCTGCTTTATCTGGTAAATTTTCACCACCAGGACTTTTCGTTACACCAGCACCAGGTGAACCAGTTTTTTTGTATAGAAGTGAATTGAAGAAATTGGCCAAGACTCCTTCACCACCAGGAGAACTAACAACTTTTGAACCATCCAATTTTCTAGGAGTACTTTGAATTCCTAAAAAACATTTTAGTTTATGTCTACTACAATCTACAATTATAGATTATGTTCGAAATGATTTAATTAAATATAATTAGACTGCCAGCTGTGTAAAAAAGAACGAATTGTTTCGACAACTACATAAGAAGTTTCAGAAACGGAAAGTTATCGGTTTTGTAAGAATTTATGAATACTTTACATGACAAACGATAAATAAATGATCTTACTAACCTCCTAACGGTGATCTAACAGAAGGATCTCCCAATCTAGTTGCAGGTGATCCACTGCCAAATGAAATTTGTTGTAGTCTTGTTAAGAAACTCTGTTCATCTTCAGCAATAATTTCTGTTTCTCTATTGATGGTTTTTCTAGTGACAGGTTGAACTATTATATCCCTATAATAATCATCAGGTTTGCAGGAATGCATATTTTCGTATAGTATACCTATTTTCTTCATATTGTCCCATCCTGCTGGTATGAAAACAGCATCCTTTTCAACAACTAATGCCGGAGTATGAAAAGGAAACCCATAAATACGGTGAGTAAGATATTTATAGAGTAAGTCACAATTCTTATCTTCTTTTGCGCTAGTGTAGAAAAGAGCTGCTCCGTACTGTAAACAGAATCGTCGTATCCACTGCTGCATGAAATCTAAATGTTCGTCTTTATAGTCCTGTTCTTTTTCAAGATTTTGAATGAAATCAGTTTTAGTAACCACAACTACAATATCTAATCCCAAATTACTGGTTAATGTACCTACAACAATTAGTTAAAAGTAAACATAAGTACTTATATTTTATATATATGTATTTACCTTCATTTAAATGTAATAATTACTGGGGTTCGGTCAATAATTTATTAAAAAAAAAATATATATAATATGTCATTCTGTTTTCATATAAACACTTAAAAATGGTATAATGCCGAAACATATGTAATGTTAAAAAAAAATTTAATAAATTATTGACCGAACCCCAGTAATTATTACATTTAAATTAATTTAAACGGTCAGGAAATATATTCATTAAATATTTACCTTCAGGCATCGAACCATCAAAGGCATCATCTTCTTCACCTAAATTTCTTGAACTACGTTTCATTGGAGATGCAGGATCCAATTCATCTCCAGGTTCAGTATATTCTAACCACATTTTAATCATTAGCTGCTTTCTACTTTGTCTTAAATCCACATCTAATTTTAATTTGTCTAGATGATCTGCTAATACTGATGCCCAATGTTGTAGCTGTTCTAGTATTCCCCAAGGAGTAGTCATAGCTACAGTTAGGATGACCAATGTGTTCTACAATTTTTACAAATTATATTACTTTAGATAATTTATAAATATAAATAACGCATATGTTACAGCAACATTAATAATTAATGAGAATATCTAGTTTTATTATGTGTGTACCTGGAATGTTTCTTCATTTAAAGCAAACTTTAATAGGTCGACATGAGCTGGATCTCCATCTAACACCCACACACTCAATCTAGTGTGGTCATCTCTGTAGTCATCCCTGACATCAATATATCCGTATTCTAAACCAGATCCCTTGCTAGAATTTTCAATACCTGGAAAATAAAAAATCTGTATATACATATATCTGTATCGATAGTTGTGTAAAAATAGTTATTTAAAATGGCAGAAAAGGATATTCTAATTGTGATTGAGGAACAGACATTCTAATTAATAACAATAAAAGCGTTTCGTTTCTTAAATGTATGTACGATCTTGTTAGTTACTAGTTCATAATAGATAATAATACAGTAAATCTTTTCTTACAGAGAGAAACTCAATTGTGTTTTATTGACTGTGTTGTCAAAAACACAGAAAATTTAGAAATTATCTTATATATGTATATGTAATACCGGTGACACATACCTTGAAGTTTAGCTACCATAGTAGTTTTACCAGATTCATTATCTCCTAATACAAGAATTTGTTTGTGTGGGGACAACTTTGGATTTCCATTTTTTTGAACATCATTTAAAATTTGAGACCACAAATTTTTTTTATCTTCTTCGTTGGTATCACCAATAGATTTTTCTACCGAAACAGCAACCATTTCGTAAAATATTAATCTCTCGGATATTTTTTAATATTTATTTTAATAAAAACTTCAACCACAAAACAGCATACGTGATGTCACTGATGTCATCGTCATATGTCAAGATTGCCAAGCAGCAGAGCCTTTGAATCAGAGATAATAGAACAGATTTGTTGATGCCTAATATAAAGTTGGCAACAAGTTCCGACATCAGCGCGCCATTGTCCTATGGTAGAAGCTCATCAATTTAAAAATGGGCGGGATATACCAGCACATCTATAAACTATTATAATATATTGGAATACATACGCTTATATTTAAAATCTTATATTCTTACTGTGAATATATAAATTTTAAAATATAAGCTATATATTTTCATACTAGTAGAAATAAAATCAAAATAAAACAAGGATTAATAATAATAGTTTTTATTTGAACACAGAAAATATTTAATCATAAGAAAAAATAAATACAATAATGAAAACAATTTTTATTTATAAAAAAAAAATATTTTAAAAATAACATTAGTAAATCAAACATAAAAACAAATTTTAATAAATACAATTTGTATTTGAACACAAAATCACATTTAATCATAAGAAAAAATAAATACAATTATCAAACCAAATTTTATTTAAAAAAAACAGGTATTTTAAAAAGAGAACAGTTTATTTAAAATAAAAAATATTCTGTAAAACAATATTTATTAAAAAAATAAAAATACTTTCTACTCAGAATAACAGAAGCGCATCTTTTAAAATATCTGTTTATCTATAAACTAAAATATATACATTTTGAAACTTAAATTTAATAATAAACAACATAGTTATAACTTAAATACTAATATCACAAAAAAGGTAGATTTTATACTATTATCACACAAACAGGTACAAGTTAAATTATTGCCGCAAAAATATTAAAAGTGACCAAAATAATAAATAATAGATAAATTATAAATTGTAAGGTACAAAAAAGTTTAAAATTTGCTTATAGTTACAAATATATTATGTACATATTACACTAATGTCACAGAAATGCACGATAATCATTACTTTTATAACAAGTTAAATTTTATATTAATTTAACGAAATAAGAATTAAAATTTACATTACACATTGCACAAATTACATATTTAATAAACACATGAAGCTCCTTATTACGAAAATGTTTATCATAAACAGGATTGAAATACCCACTTTTACAATCTACAACACAACATTTATATCTAAAATAACCTGGTAGTGACATGTTTAAAACTATTCACTATACTTTTGCACCCTTTTTACGCTAAAACTACCTTCAATTTATATTAAACTAAAACCACTTTCACTTCCCTGTCACTATGCCGCCATTACTGTTTTTTCGCGCTACCAGCTGATCAGATTTTGCAGGTTTAGTTCCCATTTTCACCACTACAGAATGCGATTGCGCCTTATGGGTTGCGCACAAACACGTTGGCGCCTTTGGGCTATGTTTCAAAAAGTCTCTTAATTTGTCTATGCTTTGAATATTATATTCAAAGAGCAGAGCACAGCAGAGACTGCAAATTTAGCCAATGAGAAACATCCTAACATCTGATTCGATACTGTTTATAGTCAATATAATATATAGGTTGGTAGGAATGTTTAGGTCGTGGCATATTGGCATTCTGCTGATTTGTTTTGATTTTGTTCCTTGTTTTAGAAATTTTTGTCTTGTCATTCTTAAAAATGGCTGCAGCAGCGGTGCAACAGTCTAATGTTAGTGATTATTTATCTAAAAAACAACAAGAAAGCCCAAAAGAGTTAGGTTCGGAATGGGCTGAGCTCGAGGAACTTCATAATAAAAAGTAAGTAGTGTTATATTTAGAAATAAGTTTATAATTGTTTTGCTTTGTTTGTTATAGATTATGGCATCAATTAACCCTAAAATTATTGGGTTTTATAAAAAAGCCAGAACTACAAAAAGGTGACAACTTAATTCAGCTTTACCATAACTTTATCCAAAGTTTTGAGAATAAGTAAGTCATTGTGACTATCATAACCTCAAAAATTTATTGTGCCAATCTTTTTAGAATAAATCCTTTATCTTTGGTTGAAATAGTAGCTGTAGTTATTGAGCAGTATAAAGATCCTAAAGAGGCAGTAGATTTTCTGGTGAAGACTGAACCTAAAGTTAAAATAAATCCAGATGCACAAAATCTTTGCAAGGTTTTGGAGGGTCAAATATATATAAAGAAACTTAATAATTTGGAGGAAACCAAGAAAATCATAGAAGAAGTTGAGGCAACTTTCGACAACGCAGATGGTGTTACTCCTGTTCACGGGCGATTTTATTTACTTGCGTCTCAATATTACAGGTAGGTAATGATCTAATTGTAATGGTAAAATAGATAGTAAATTTATATTTTATTAAATTAACAACAATAAGTACGTGTCATACAATTAAGTCGTTTTTTAATAATTATACAATTTTAGAATCCAAGGAGATCATGCTCAGTACTATAGAACAGCTTTGAGGTATTTAGGTTGTATAGATGTAGAAACTTTAAAACCAGATGTTCGAGTTCAGCACGCATTCTTTTTGGGTTTGGCTGCCTTGTTAGGCGAAGGTGTTTATAACCTTGGAGAATTACTGGCACATCCAGTTTTAGAAAGCTTAAAATCAACGGAAAATGCCTGGCTGGTTGAACTGTTATATGCATTTAATTCTGGCAACATAAAGAAATTTGAAGCTATGAAACCTCAATGGGGATCTATAGCTGATCTTGCCGCAGAAGAATTGTTTTTAAGGCAAAAAATATCTTTGTTGTGCCTTATGGAGGTAAGTTCATGTTTATACATTAAGTATTTAAATTACAACATGTTTTATTCTTTTAATATTAAAATATCATATATTGATTTAATAAATGGAGTTAAAATTCAATCTTTTCTAATTTATGGTTGCGCTTATAGTTTTCGAAATAGTGTTAACTGAATCTGACAGTTTTTTTACACCTTTTTATATCATTATATATTTTGTATAATGTATTTTTGACGTTAAAAAAATACTAGATTGTTTAGAACAGTGGTTCTCAAATTGTGGGGTCGCTACCCCGGGGAGTCAGTTCAGTTGGTAAGAGGGCGTAGTAAATTGAAAAACCAAATTATTAAAGCCGATTTATAAAACTTTTGTCAAATATTGAACTGCAAACTTATTCTAAGCCTAACAAGTTTTAAATATTCTTAGAATGCAAGGACTAATGGCTGACATGCGCTTGCTTTGTGGCACACAATCTCTGTAAGTTGGGTTCCATATTGGAAATGGCGACTCTTGAGTTTTTTTCTAGTTGAAGCTTGTTTCAGATTGTAACGAAGTGACAGCAGAAAATTCTGTTTCACAAAGATAGGACCTAGGGAAAACTAACAAAATCCGTATCACTTTGTTTTTTATTGTTGAGAAGTCATTTTGAAGTTCGATCCAGAAATTTGTTTAAGATTTGGTACTCAAATCCATTTTCAGTGAAACCTTTTTTAGTTGTTGTTCTTCTTCCAGGCCATTAGGTTTACTGTCAAATGAATTATAAACCCAATTCCAATTGGACAAATTGATATCTTTTTTCTGCCAAACAGTATCGTCGGAAATTCGTAGTCAGGGTTTGTAAATGGTCCTCCATGGTTTTTAACATTAGAATGTTATGATCCTTTTCTAGTGGAAGATCCTGGATACTTCTACACAATCTGGGAAACATATTGAAACACTTATGGGGACTTTTACACAATTTATTTACAAAATTGTTAAGATACACAGAACTCTGCTGGATAACGTCTAACTACTTGACAATACAATGAACTCTTGTGAACATTTGAACTTGAACTGACGTTAACTGCCCATACATCCCCTTATATACAACTTTATTTAATCTAGTCAGTGTGTTTAGATCTTTCTAGAATTTTCTAGAAACATTATTTAATCCAGTCAGTGTGTTTAGAAGTTTCTAGAATTTTCTAGAAACATTATTTAATCTAGTCAGTGTTTTTAGACGTTTCTAAAAATCAACTGTCAATAACAATCTTTCAAATTAAAGTCCCTTCACGGTTATCCCGTTACTCTGCCCCCTCCTTAGATTCATTCCTCCTGGAATGTTATTTCCTACATAGGAATCCCGCACACTTCCTGAGCCAGCCAAACCATCTTCTTGGAGTTGCTGCGCATCTCCACTGTGGTTTCCCTGGTAAGGCGCCAAACGATCATGATGGACCACGACGGGTTTCCCTCTGGGAATTTTCACGATCCGATAAATGACATCGTTAATCTTCTTCTTGATGGTGTAAGGACCTTCCCAGTTCTTCTGTAATTTGGGACAAATACCTCGACGCCGTCGGGGGTTATAGAGCCAGACTAAATCTCCAACTTGGTAACTCTTTTCCATTGTCCGTGTGTCATAG
Organism: Altica lythri; assembly: GCA_964028335.1. Taxonomy (NCBI): domain Eukaryota; kingdom Metazoa; phylum Arthropoda; class Insecta; order Coleoptera; family Chrysomelidae; genus Altica; species Altica lythri. The sequence goes on from OZ034805.1 coordinate 36,439,560, forward strand.
TACCTCTTCATCCGATCACTAGATAATTGTAGTTTTCCACGCACCAGGTTGTGTATATTCTCCATTCGATTCTGAAGGTCGGCGACATATTGTTCACGGGCCATTTCTTCACCAGGTTTACAACCAAACACCAAGTCACATGGTAGCCTCATTTCTCTACCGAACAGGACCTTCGCAGGCGTTTGCCAGTTGATTCGTTCATGGCCGATCGAATTGCCATTAGAAATAGTGGAATATGTCGATCCCAATCCCTCTGACAATCTGACACTACTTTTGACAGATAGTTGGTTATAGTCCGGTTCATTCGTTCCACCATTCCATCAGACTGAGGATGTCTCGCTGTGGTTCTCGTTTTGCGGATGCCTAATCTTTGGCAAACTTCTTGAAACAGCTTGCTCTCAAAATTTCTTCCTTGGTCGGAGTGTAATTCTAGTGGTACCCCAAATCGGCTTACGAATTCTTCAACTAATATATCTGCTAAAGTGGTGGCTTCCTGATTGGGAACTGCATAGGCTTCAACCCATTTAGTGAAGTAGTCCATTACAACAAAGATGTATTTGTTTCCTTCATCGGTCTGTGGAAGTGGCCCCAATACATCTACCGCGATTCTTTCAAAAGGACTTCCAACCAGGTATTGCTGCATTTCCGCCTTCGGTTTTCGGTGCGACCGTTACTGGCAGCACATGTGGTGCATTTACGACACCAATCTTTAACATCATTAGTGCAATTTACCCAGTAAAATCTATCTCGGATCTTTTGCAGCGTTTTCGTGATACCCAGATGTCCTCCAGAACTATCATTATGCATCTGTTTTAAAATTTCTGGTACAGCATTTCTTGGGACCACTATTTGTTTCCTTGTTTCTGTGCCCTCGGAATTTTCTACAAGTCTTTTAACGAGCCCACCGTCCAAAATTAAAGAGTTCCATTGGGACCAGTATGCTTTTAAAACAGGAGAGGATGAGGATATCTCTCTCCACAACGGACGACGGTCCATTCTCTTCCATTCTCGAATCTTTTTCAGAACGGGATCATTTTCTTGTTGCTCCTCCAGCATAGAGCTCCCGTCTTCTGGCACAACCTTAACTAAGGCAAGTTTTTCCTCGTTCTGCTCCACTCGGATACAATGGGGACAAGTATTTCTTATGTGGCCTAGTTCTCCGCAGTTCCAGCACCTCATTGGGCGCCTTCTTTTTGAAGAAAACTTCATTAACCTCTCCACTACCGCTTCGACTTCGCTGACGGCATAAACGGCATGGTCGAAGTTACCAGTGTCTTCCATTAGTCGAGCAGCTGCATGTGAGGCCTCCGTCGCCGTATCGATCTCCAGGGCAATGGTCAAGGCGTTTACAAGAGATCTCGGCCTCGCCAACCGTACAGCCCGTTGCAACTCGGCGTCTCGAAGACCATCGGCAAAGGTTTGGATCGCCAGCCACTCCAGAAAATCTTCCGCTGCATTTGGATACGCAAACCGTACCATTTTTTCCACTTCAGCTTTGAACTCCTGGATAGTTTCTCCATTTTTCTGCTTCCGGCTTTTCAACTGCACTCGGTATACCGGTTCTAGATGACTTTGACCATAACGCATCTCTAGACGATTCACCAATAGCTCAAAATTGTCAACCTCATCCGGTGTCAATACATGCAGGACGTCTAAAGCCTCGCCTCGCAGAGCCATGGTTAGGAACAATGCCTTCTCCTGGGGTGACCATCCATTCGCTCTGGCTACTGCGTCAAATTGTTTTAGGTAATTTGACCAGGAAGTCATCCCGTCGAAGGTCGGGGGTTTTATCGTCATTTGTACCTTGGCCGCCTCTCCGTTTCCTCGTCGTTCGACGTCTATGTGGCCGGTTTCCATCCTTTCTGCATTTCCGTCGCCGTGGTGAATGATTTGGTTTCGGCGACAAGCTTCCAGTTCTCGTTGAAGCTTCCTTATTTCGGACTGCATTTGCTGGTTGATCTGGTTTTGCTGGTCTCGCAAGTTGGACACTTGCTGATTTTGTTCGTCTCGCAAGCTGGACACTTGCTGATTTTGTTCGTCACGAAGAGTGTACATTTCGGAGCGCAAATGCGATATTTGCTGGGAGAAGGAACTGGATAACTCTTCTGGTAGGGTAGACATCCGTTGTGATAGCTGGGACATATCTTAGCGCTGGCTCTTCATCTCACTGGAAAGCTCCTCTTGCTGGCTCTTCATCTGACTGGATAGCTCCTCTTGCTGGCTCGTCGTTCGTCCTGATATCTCCTCTTGCCGCCGGGAGAGTTGTTGAGTTTGATCTTCTTGTTGGCTCGTCATTCGTCCTGATAGCTCCTCGTGCAGCCGGGAAAGTTGTTGAGTTTGTTCTTCTTGTAGTCGGGAAAGTTGTTGAGTTTGTTCTTCTTGTAGTCGGGAAATTGCTTTTTGAACCAGGTCTTCGAACTCCACAGCGTCAGGGTCCAAATTATTATTTACGTAGTATTCACGGAGCCTTCTCAACAATACGGATTTGCTCCCAGTAGTTTCCAACTCTACTTCTTCAAGCTCTCTTTTGAGCTCAGCCACCAATAGTTCATTTATCTTTTTTCCAGGCATTCTTGTATCTTCACTCCACACCTGACACCAATTTGAAACACTTATGGGGACTTTTACACAATTTATTTACAAAATTGTTAATATACACAGAACTCTGCTGGATAACGTCTAACTACTTGACAATACAATGAACTCTTGTGAACATTTGAACTTGAACTGACGTTAACTGCCCATACATCCCCTTATATACAACTTAATTTAATCTAGTCAGTGTGTTTAGATCTTTCTAGAATTTTCTAGAAACATTAATTAATCTAGTCAGTGTGTTTAGAAGTTTCTAGAATTTTCTAGAAACATTATTTAATCTAGTCAGTGTTTTTAGACGTTTCTAAAAATCAACTGTCAATAACAATCTTTCAAATTAAGGTCCCTTCACGGTTATCCCGTTACAATATGAAAGCAGTTGTCATTTAACTTGTTAACTTTTCACTCAAATCAAATACATTCCAGGTTTTTCCCCTGGAGTTGAAGAATAAGAGTATTAAGTTCTTCAAAGATATCTACCAAATAAGAAAGCTTCATTAAAAATAACTTGTCGCAGAATTCTGCCGAACACTTATGTACTCTAGTCAACATCTTCAAAAACGTGAAAAATTAAAATAAAGGTCGTAAAAATATGAACGATAGCTCATTGGATTTGGAATCACCTCTAGAAAAATGTTTTTGAAGGAAAAGTGTGCAGGCAAAAAATTGAAATTGTTATTAACAAAATAAGATGACAAAAAAAAGATTTTTTCTTTGTACTATGCCGAAAGTACGTCGTTCTGGCTTCAATATTACGACAGAAAGCCTAACTTTTATGCCGTGATAAGGTCGCGCAGACAGCGGGCCGAAAGAAATTATTCCTGCACTGATGTCAGTGACACTGTCACTGCAAATGTCGGTGCAGGCATCAATATCTTTTAACACAGAAGGCAATTTCCTTCATACTTTCGGCATAGTACAAACAAAAATAGTATACACTACATGGGCAGAAAATTTGAGAGCCCTGCACTGCGCGCCATGATGCCCACGGCTTGGCCTCGGGCATCATGTCGCGCAGTGCAGAAATCTCAAACTTTCTGCCCTTGTAGTGTAATATACTATTATGTTTTTGTTAATAATATTTAGGCAATTTTGAAAAAAGCTCGTTAAGAGGAAGAAATTTTAATTTGACGTTGAAAATAGAGCTCCGCGCGGCTTTTACGGCATGCGCGCGCCACCGCTAAACGGAGTTTATCAGATAAAATATTTTTTTTTATGACATAAAATGTTATTTTAAAAATTCGAAAAAATTCCAGTATTTTCCTAACACTTGAAAGAATCTAAATCAGTTGGAAAAACATTTTACCACTGTTTTTCAAAAAGTTATTCAATTGTTAACTAACAAATTTTTTCCTAATCTCTGTTGACATAAACAATGGGATAAAAGGTATAAATAATTGGCCTAAAAAATTTGAAAGTCATTATTGTTTTCTGTTCTCAATAGATGTATTTTAGTCCAGTCATACTAATTAGGTAAAATTATAATTGCACGGATCATTCAAAGTGTAACCCTTCAATTCTTTACATATCTATTTCTTTTTAGATGACTTTTAACAGACCCTCACATAATAGACAACTTACGTTTGCTGAAATCTCCAAAGAAACCAAACTACCGTTGAATGAAATTGAGCTATTAGTAATGAAAGCTCTTTCTCAAGGTCTTGTTAAAGGAGCCATAGACCAGGTCAGTATTTTTATTGTTTAAATTTATGCATCTAGTTACAGATTGGATTAATTGGTTTTCAGGTTGCCAGTACGGTTAACATGACTTGGGTCCAGCCCAGAGTTTTGGACCGAACCCAAATTTCTAGTATGGTAACAAGACTAAATGATTGGTGCAAACATGTTAATACGATGGAACAAATGTTAGAAGAAAAAGCCAGTGAAATATTAACTTTGTAATAGGTACTAATAATAATTTATAAAATCATGCTTACAGAATATATTTTTTTCACCTAAGTTTGTACTACTAATAAAATATTAATTAATGTTTGGTTATTGTGAAATCAGGTTTCCAAGTTTTAAACTTAATACCGATAATTTCGATTTTCTTCTTTCAAATAATTTTCTTATTAAAATCTGTTTATATTATATTTTTTATTTATTTCGCTCACATTTTACTGTACTAAATAGTACATATATACACATACTAAACGTTGAAATAAATACACTTGCTTAAGGAGGAAGTGTATACAGTCCGAGTGGTGTATTGAATAAGCATAATTTACAAAAAGAACTTTTTATAATAGAAAGTTTTTTACTGATTTATAGGTCATATTTTGTGTCATCTTAACAATGCACAGCATCCCTGATTTTGCAAAAATATTAAGTCATACAACGCTGTGATTGATCATAGAGAAGATTGTTTCCTTGTTAACAAAATCAAGGGTAGTTGTATCTAAAAACTTTCTAAAACAGTTTATTTTATTACCAGTTAAAATAATAATTACTGTTTTCACATGTAAGAACAAAAAAAAAGAAAAAAAAACTTCTCTGTCGCGTAATCGATCCCATTATGATAACATAACAGAACTGTCACAAGTGAACTGATCCGCCGCCTAACCAACTACGCTACGAACGATTTATTTAATAACTTTCAAAATAATATTATCTATACACAACTTAGATCATGTTTAATATCAATTCGGTATAAATTTCGAAATCTATGTATATGCCTAAACACACTTGAAACATGCATTGTCATCCAGTTCTTAGCTATCCTGAAAATTTCAGAGCTCTAGGTAGTCGGGAAATAGGTTTAAATTCGATTACAAATTCCACGGAATGACACAGAACACGGCGAAAATATAAAAAACTTTCTAAAAAGGAGTTCAAACCGGAACTTCTGAAAAGTGCTTATTGGATTATTTTGCCAATATTATTGCTCAAAAAAAGAAATTTCCACCCTTTGGTCTATTTATTCAATGCTTAAGAGGAAAATACGAATAAATCATAATATTGATATATCAAAATATGGAAAACTAATATGGTTAAAAAAATACCAAATGTAGGTTATAAACCTAAAAAATCTAGTGTATTTAAAAAACAAGAAATTGAAACATTCTTACAGGATGCACCACAAGGGGAAAATGTGTCGTTGTTATTCCTGACACAAAAACCCACTAGTCGAGACCTTTTATCATTAACAACAAGTATTGGATGCAAATAATTAGAGAATATACTAACCTTCGAAAAAATATAAAAGGAGATAGTTTTTTTTCTGCAAGTCAGATATGGAAAATTAACAAAGCTGAATTTCCCAAAAAAATTGATAGTTATTTACAATTAGACAAGATAGAAACACACTGGTCATTTTTTTCGTCGAACTGCAGTTACTTTATTTGTAAATAATGGTGGAGATGTTTTCAATAAAAAAGGTTTAGGAGGTTGGAAATAAAGTGTTGTTGCTGAAGGTTATGTTGAAAATTCATCAGAAAGCCAAACAAAAATTGAGGGCATGTTAACCTATGATCCAAAAGAACTTACTCCGGGTCCGTCAAAATCCAGCACACACAAATATTCTTTCCTCAATAAAAACCTTAAAGAGGGTATAACAATTAATAATCAAAGCCGTGACAATCTATACAGGGTGTCCCAGAATTAACTACGGAAACTTCGTATACGTATTCCTTGATGACAAATAAGTAGGGTCTTTCCTATAAAAAAAAATTTTTTAGAGACTCCTGTCAGAGTTATAACCCCTTAAAGAGGGGTGGTAAAATGTGCGCTACTTGATCGCGATACACGATACTCAATTGACATGGTCCTACTTTTTATTTTTTTACTTCAAACCGAAACGATTTCGCAAAAAACGACAAGGAACAAAAAAGTTTCTAAATAATCAAAACTTCCTAAAATAATTTTTTGTTATTGTAAATATTAATTGCTAAGAAAGTTACAAAAAAAATATTAAGAGGGGTTCCTTGATTTGCACCCTTAGAATGGGTTAGGGCAGGTGAAAAGTGGCAGGAGAAATGCGTCTTTATAAAAATGATGTTCACCCAAATTTTTAATTTTTTATCTTGGACCAATCAGAAGATATTAAATTAAAACCGTATTTTACCACCCCTCTTTAAAGGGTTATAACTCTGACAGGAGTCTCTAAAAAAATTTTTTTTATAGGAAAGACCCTACTTATTTGTCATCAAGGAATATGTATACGAAGTTTCCGTAGTTAATTCTGGGACACCCTGTATATATAAAAATGAATGTTTGTCTGTATGTACTCAATGAACTCAAAAACTACTGGACCGATTATTATGAAAATTGGTATGTATATGTATTTTCCCACGGAGAAGGTTTGTATGATATGCTCATTGATGCCACTCGCCACCAGGTGGCGCTGCAGAGTAGCAACTTCTGTCCCGTTCAACCGATTGTTATGAAAATTGGTATGTATATGTATTTTTCCACGGAGAAAGTTTGTATGATATGCTCATTGATAACACTCGCCACCAGGTGGCGCTGCAGAGTAGCAACTTCTGTCCCGATCAACCGATTGTCATGAAAATTGGTATGTATATGTATTTTCCCACAGAGAAAGTTTGTATGATATGCTCATTGATGCCACTCGCCACCAGGTGGCGCTGCAGAGTAGCAACTTCTGCCCTGTTCAACAGATTGTAATGAAAATTGGTATGCATATGTATTTTTCCACGGAGAAGGTTTGTATGATATGCTCATTGATGCCACTCACCACCAGAGGTGGCGCTGCAGAGTAGCAACTTCAGTCCCGTTCAACCGATTGTCATGAAAATTGGTATGTATATGTATTTTTCCACGAAGAAGATTTGTAATAGATATCTATACGAATTCGTACAAATAAAAGTTCTTAAAATATTGTTGGTGCGATAAGTAAAACAAAACTATAAATTTTCTTTCCTTCCCTATGTCTTCTTCTCTTTTATTTTTCTTAAATTTATTTTATTAGTTAATGGCGTAGCAACGCGCGCCGGGTACAGCTAGTTCTACGATAAAGTTTTACTTATATACTAATTCTACCGCTTCAAATAGTGTTTAATTTTATGTTAACCAATTATAATATTTACCTAGCTGGTATCTACATAATTTTTGCTTTGTTGTTGTTGTTGTTACATTTCTCTTCATACTAAATTCTACTGGAATTAATAAAAATCTATAATGTCTACACAACCGTTTCTTCTACAATACAATCCGTTGTTCTTATTCAGGAATCTGTAATCCTTACAAAACGTAGTTGGGAACATCTATTGTTTACATTTAAGTTTATTTTTTGTCCTTTTTTTCCGACGTGTGTTCGGCTAGTGCCTTATCCTTATATGTAGTTTAATTTATTCTTTCTTTGAGTGCCGGATGTTGGTTTTACCTAATAAAGATTTATCTTTTATGAAGTAACACTTCTTTAGGCACGACTAGGGGTAACTCAGATTTATTATCTGACGGAACGTTGTAATTCTGACGTCAGAATCTGACGGAAGTAACGGTGTGACGTCAGCTATGGGAGGAGCAGAAGTTTATAAATTTTATTATGGTAATCTTGTAATTAATTTTCAAAATTTTCAGAATTTTCAAGTTTTTTAGAATTTTCAAAATTTTCAAATTTTTCAAAATTTTTTAAAATTTTCAAAATTCTCAAAATTTTGAAGATTTTTAGAATTTTCAAATTTTCAAAACTCAAAAATTTCAAAATTTCCAAAATCTTCAAAAAATTTTTAATTTTTTCAAAATTTTCAGAATTTTTAAATTTTTCAAGTTTTACTTCAATCGCGCGTAAAGGTTACACGCACACTCTTTTTTTTACCAAGGTTATTTCAGTACATATCATACATATGTTTTTACAGAAATTTTATTCTACTAAAGTTTCGTTTTGGTTTTTGTCAATATACTGGTTGCCTATATACCGATATCGATTTAAAACGTTTGTCATATTTGCCCATTTTAATGATCTCTATCTATGAAGGCGCGTAACCAAATATATTTGCTGTCTTTACAACTACGGTTCCCGAGAGACAGTTTTGAATATTTTACAACATTTTAAAGAAATAGTATGATTTAAAATTGCTTTCATGTTAACTAAAGTACAAATAAATTAGAGTTGCTTTCAAAATTTGAAATATCAATATCAATTTATAAAAAAATATATCACGTCTAGCTCAAAATTTATTCAAAAACAAGTCAAGTTCACATATTGCTGACATTAAAATCCATTACACAGTGTCTAGTTTAAAGTGCTTTCCTTTGTCCTTTTCACGCTTTTATTTATAAACTGCAGGACAGGTAAAGTGGAATTATTAGTTTAGAACTACAAGATATATTCGCAGTTATTTAATAGTATGCTTGTGAGATATCTTTAAGTAAAACTTCGCTCTGAGAAGATTATAGGAATAAAAATATACCTGCTATGCCACTGTCATTAAGTAAAAACTAGACTTACTAGACGGTCAAAAAATATGTTATGGCTGTTTTTTCTTCGTTTGTTTACTATTTTCGTTAGGTTTGTTTCAATAAACTATAGCACCACTTTAAAATACACTGCTCATCTTATTTTTACCATAATAATACAATACTTGAAAAACTCCATACTGTTAAAAATATGGGAATATTTGATAACAAAGTTACCTTTGTAGACCATATCAATACCACAATATCAAAAGCGACAAAACTCTACCGACTGATAACAGTGCGGAACAAAAACATGCAACATTTTTATTTTGTTAATGGTTTTTGTACACAACTACAGAGGACAAACAGAGGGCTTTTATTTTATTTTTTGATCGATTCGGGTTTCTTGAGATAAACGAAACACAAGAAATCAATGAAAAAATGTAAACTACCCGCCTAAAGTTATATTAATCATTATACCCCAGTAAGTTTGGTAGTCTATTCACCTACAACAATTTTACTATACCTGGAAGCCCAATTGTCCGACAGTGACGTAAATGCAAGTGGAACCAATGCGTGGTTCGAATGAATGCTAGTAGCCATATTTAACTTGGAAAGACTTACTATTTTTGTCTATTTACGCGCAATAAAAAGAGATACTTTTAAGAAAAATGTCAAGCGGCAATAGCGCTCTTAATAATGTTCTCTAGTGTTGACGTTTTTTCTTAAAAGTATTTTTTTCTATTGCGTGTGAATAAGACAAAGATATAAAGTCTTTTTAAGTTAAACAATGCAACTAGCATTCATTCGAACCTCGCATTGGTTCCACTTGCATTTACGTCACAATGACGTCACTGACACACAATTGGGCCTCGAGGTATAATCAGCTATTAGACCTTGAATTTAGTCATCTGTTCGTGTTTTATTTTAACTTAAGGGCCTTGAAAGTTTTCGTTATATAAACCCCAACGGTGTTTGTTATAGGTACGTGGCAAATTTTGTTTGCAAAAGCAAAGAAAAAAGATCACTAAGTTTGTGATAAAACTCTACCAAAAATACTTTAGCAGAAACCTTACACAAAAGAATAATGGGTGTACTTCTTATGTAAAATCTTTGCTATTCTGGAGTCAAAGGCTTTCATTCGGAGTGCTGATGATATGTCCTAATTACTTAAATGGCTGCTACTTTTGTGCAGTGAATGTAAAAGGTATCAACATTTCAAGAGAAGCTCTATGATTTAGTTAATGATTTAAGTTTATCAAAAAATCGGTTGAAAAGTTTTCTTCAAGACTAAATGAAAAATTAATTCAACCTTGCTTTGACTCTTACACACTATAGGGCCAGAGAGCAAGACCTTCTTCCTTACTATACCAAAAAAGATAAGCTTGTATTTTCCGAACTCTTAAATTGTAAGTGCTTTCTCGAATATAAGTCCTAAAATTGGAGGATGTCGATTTAAAGATAGTGAATTTTTTATTAGGCGAGCAAGGTGGGTATACTAAATATCATTGTTTCATATGTCTTATGGGATAGTAGCGTAAAACAGAACATTGAATTAGAAAGGACTGGCCTTTGAAAGAAAATATGGAAAAGCAAACGTGATCCATGAACCACTGATAATTGGAACCACGGCTAAGCTTTGTTTTAGTAGTCAAACATTTTTTGGGAAATCATTTTTTTCTTTTTAATGGAAGTACATAATTAGCACTTAATTCCACAATATTAGCACTTAACTCCACAATATTTAAAACCTATTTGGCGATTATGTTTTCATTTTTTTATGCACTTACGGAATCATGTATACTTTTTTTTGGGTTTAAGTTATCTTGTAGATATTCCAGCCCCGTTTGACTTTGAAGTATAATCCAATATCCGTTGGGGCATATAGCCCAGGAGGAAGTTGTTTCTTCTTAGTTGAACGGTCATTGTCTTTGAAATTTTTTTTCAAAAACTTGTAAAGCGTTCAGAATGAAATTATATTATTCTTTGCCATCTATTATCTTTTTTGAATTGTTTAATTTTGTGGAGTTTCTTTTAGCACTTAATTGGCACCTAATTATCATGATTATTCAATGCCTGAATTTTAATTTTTGTGGTTTTGTTAGTATCTTATTTTCTTCACTAATGTTTCGGGAAAACTGACATACATTTATAACTTAGAAATTCAATTATTTCTACTTTTTAGCACTTAATTGTTTTATTTAAAAAAATATTATTTTTTCTAATGCTCTTAACTTTAGGTGATGTGTAGCGGTGAAATTTTTTATTTCGGCACCTAAATAGCACCTAATTTTGGCATTTTTTAAATGCAAAGATCCGACTTTGTGTTGCTAGCGAGATGAAGCTGGCGATTATAGTGAGGAACAAGGAGAGCGTTTCCATCAGTACCTACATTAGAATAACGGAAGAAAGATAGGTACCAAGGTCCATAGGACCGTCATATAATAATAGCTAATAGTCTTTATTTCAAAAATCTGATAATTTTCTGGTTAAGTACACTAGTTTAAAACAGAATTGTCTTAAAGCTAGCATGATGCAAACTGACTCTTTCCCTCTGTAATTAGGCACACTCAATAATTTGCGTTCTTTTACCTAAACGTAGATTGACCAATCTTTAAATTAATATTTTTGAGTTTTCTTAAACTAATAAATTGAAGCGTAGAAAAGCAGTTTCCGAATAAAAAAGTATTTTTCATACTAGAAAAGTAAAAATAGTATAATCTAGCTTTCAGTATTGTCTTATTTGAATATTGTCATCACGATATTTGACAAAAATTAGAGCATAATCTAATTGTGAATGTTTGACAAAGCTCTGAATTCGAGAGGAAACAGTAAACTTTAAGAAATTCATGAAATTATTCACGAATAAATTGTATATGCATAAGCAAATAAAATTGATATTATCTTCAAATATACCGGTAGATGGAACTTTCCATCGCCTGAGGAGGTACCACCCTGCAACTCGTTAAGATGGGTCAAGATTTGAGGATTGTAGACGAGTGGGGAAGACAGAATCTTGTTAATTTCAACGCTTCCAAGACAAAGGCATGTTGCCTATCCAACAAGAGGCAAACATTAGACTCATCCATTACAATCAACGATCAGACTCTGATAGTGGGCGACTCCATTACGCTGGTTGGTATAACGATCTCCCAGGACTTACTATGGAACGAACATATTGCATCCATAGCAACTGCAGCAGGAAATATTTCTCTCCATGCAATATAGCTACTCTTTACAAAGCCCAAATACGACCAAATCTGAATACTGCTCGCATTTTTGTGGATCGGCAGCTCTATCAAGGTTCAGAGTTCTTGATGCAATACAGAGAAAAGTAGTTCGACTAATATACGACAGCAGTATCACCAGAAACCATGCCCCATTGTCCCACCGAAGAGGATTGTCTGATCTCTCCCTGTTTTACCGATACTTAAACGAATTTTGCTCAGAAGAACTTCGCTCTATAATGCCTCCACTTGCCAGACAAGCCAGTGCAACGCAACGTGCCAACTCCATGCATCCTTATACGGTTCAGTGCCAGACATCGAGAACGGATCGATTCGATCGTTCCTTCATCCCCAGTGTCTCCTTACCTTCCCGCGTCTTCCCCACTCGTCCTAACTTGCAGTCCTTTAAATCCCAAATTAATAAATTGACTCTTTTGCCCCAATAGATGTTCTCGGTACATTTGTATTTAGGTACATGCATTTGAAATGGGATTTACACATAAAGTATACCGTCAACAAATTGAGAACTATTTTGTATAAATTCAGGAAACTGAAAGAAATCCTACCACTGCAGCATCTGAAAACATTATATTTTTCACTAGTAGAAAGTCATATCCGTTATGGAATAGCGGTGTGGGGGGGAACTCTGAATACACACATACATCCTATCGAAGTTATTCAGAGACGTTTCCTCAAATTGATGTTCTCCAAAAACAGTAGATATTCGTCTGATACTATCTACACCGAAACACAAATCCTGGACATAAGACAGCTGTACTTTCTATGCACAAGTGCTGAATATCATGCAAGCAAGAACACAGCACTGCTACCCTCCCATCAATATAACACTCGCCAAAGAGATCATTACGTTACTCCCCTGATGGTTATAGGGTCACTACTCAGAGATCATACTCCTACCTTGCTCCCAAACTCTACAATATTATTCCTGAAACAATAAAATCCATAAAAAACATTCACCATTTTAAAAAAGAGCTAAAAAGACACATACTTTATAATAAGAGAATCGAAATACAATGAATATTCCTTTAGATGTGTGTGTGTGTGTATGTGTATTTATGTATATGTGTGTGTGTGTATATACTTTATTTTACTTGCCATTTATTTTAATTTGTTTATGTATTTGTAATGTACTTCTATATATGTATTTGTTATAAATATCGAAACAAGTGAAAGATCACTTATCGATTATTACTTTGTTCACCCCTCTTTTCATTGTAAACCATTTATTTTTGTAATTATAGTGAATAAAGTTCTATTATTATTATTATTATTATTATTATTATTATTATTATTATTATTATTATTATTATTATTATTATTATTATTATTATTATTATTATTATTATTATTATTATTATTATTATTATTATTATTATTATTATTATTATTATTATTATTATTATTATTATTATTATTATACATACCTACGAGGACATCCTGAAATAATAAAATACTTACTAGAACGTTCAGAATTACATCTTAAAATAATGTATAAGTTTTTAAATTTAAAGGCTGCCTCTAGCTCTCTAGTTTATGCTCGAATACATATCGAATCATTTACTTATAAAAAATTGCTATACTGTTTCAGTAATATTGTTTTAGTGAGACTATTTTATTTTATAAAAAGTTATTTTATGGTAACCGTTAAAAAATCTTAATGAACTTGTACTTCTAATAAATTCCTTATTTTATTAACAATATTATTATATTTCATTAAATCCCCTAGGAAGTTTATGACTTCTTACAATGTAGTATGTATTTTATAAAGGTTGTTATCCAAAGCCTTGAACTTTCTAGAGGTGCAGTTTTGTTAGCTATTTTATTATTTATATTGAGAGAGCACAACCTTGTTGAGAGATATTAAATAAGATTTACATAATTGACTTGGGCAACAACGGGTTGATTTCTTTGTTTCAGCTAATTACCAATAGGTACGGTATTGATAAACTATAATAATAATAATACTTGCTTTTATTACAAGACACATTAAACATAAGAAGAACCTTTAACTATTTTTGTTTAATTAAAATTTATAACATTTTTAGTATCCTATCCGAGTAGGTACTCATATTTCTAAATTGCTTGAATTATAAACTACTTTATTACGGTGTGCTCAATTTAAAATATTCAAAATTGAAGTGTTGAATAATAGCTAAATAATAAATCATATAATCTTAAACTCGAAACTAGTGGCTATTAAAACTTTTATGTATGTACTATTATATTGATTTTTTAACTTCGTCATTCAAAATTCAGTTATATGTTTTTAAAAGGAATGTAACATTATTAATGAATTGGAAAAGTTTTCATGTATATCAAGCTACCATATCCCATATCCATTTCATAGCATCGATTTGCAACAACAACCATCTGGATCTGGAAATTAGGGGAGGAGCGAGCAAGTGCTTTGCCAGCACTTAGGCCACGTATGGCCCATTGTGCATCCTCCCGTGTGTGGATATATCCACACCTCAGGCTGTCATCAGGCATAGAGATTTAAAATAGATAATGAGGCTCCCGAGGGGATCTCCCTAACATCGGCTGGTGTAAGCCAGTACTCGCCCAACACGGATATTCTGATTTCAGAAAAAGCAGAGCGCTATGCAGCCTCTGCATAGCGGCGATTCTGCTAATTTCATCCTAAAGAGATATTGTCGCAATTGGCAGTGATCTGTTAAGATTCCCATAGCTGTTCGGAGATTTGGTCTGGTGAATGCCTTAAATTTTCTTGCTGTTTCCTCGCCAGGATGAGGAAATAATTCTCTGGCCAGTCTAGAGTTCGTTGTTTCATCCCCAAAATGTATAAAGTTTTGGTGAGACTGCTGTTTGATAAGGTCCACGGCAGCGAACATTGTAAGCTTGGTAGGTAGCTCAGAGTGACTACATTATTCTGGCTGGCCTCAATTAGAGTTTGGTGAAATTCTAGTACCTACTAAACTTGAAGTGATACGTGGTCTATTCAAGGTCAGTAGTGCTTGTCGGCAGTCCGTGTAAATATTTACATTCCTGCCTGTGATGTTTCTATTGATTGATTCTTTTGCAGCTGTGAGTTCTGAACCACATTTGACATTTTTAGGCTTTAGAGTAAATTCCACATCCCACACCTTGCCTCGTTTTTGATCCATCCCTTTCCAAGATACAATGTTTAAGCCAGCTGGATAGTCAAGCTTAATATTAATATAAATCATAGGACCCAGGCAGAATTTTCTGCTAATTAACTGCTGTTGATATGCTTAGGTTCTATAGGTACTCAAGAACCACCCCCGGTATCCTTAGGTACATCTAAACAGCAACACCTAAAAAAAAAAACGAAATTTCATTAAAAATGTTTCTCGTAATATGGTTGACATTTGATATTTAATTGCTAATTTTTTGCTATAATTAGCCCTAAAGAACGAATTTTTTTTCCACCACTAACCGAAAAACAATGGCTGATGTAGCTTAATATTATGTCACATCATAAATTTCGAATCAAAAGCGCTAGAAAATCAGACGACGCATCTAATTTTTTTGCTAATTAATTTTTGTTGATATGTTTAAGTAACTTAACCCAGAACCTCCAAAAAATAAGGAAAAGTCCTAAAAAATTCTCGTGATATGGTTGACACTTTACAAAAAAAACTTTTTTGTACAACTGTCATTAAAAGTGACACTTTTAATGATAGCAAACAATGTTAAAAACGATTGTTTACATAGCAGCGTGTTAAAAATACTTTTAACACGTTGCCATGTAAACAAGTTTACTTTTAACACGGTTTAGTTTACTTTTAACACGGTTTGGTTTATTGTCATTGCAAATTCGCTCGTTTCATTATCAAAATAGGGAAGTTGTACAAAAAACATTGTATGGTATTTGTGTTAAAAGTGATTTTATTTTGTTCGTGAAATTGTTCAATTCGCTCCGCTCATTTCACAAACGTTTTCACTCACAAAATAAAACCTCACTTTTAACACTCATATCATAAATAACTATTTTCTACAAGCATGCGTAAAACAACACTTTCCCGCACGCATTTTAATTCAGAAAATATCAGAAAGAATTTTTCCCGCACGCATTTTTTTTTATTAATTAGAGATGTTTTTCGATAACCTTTTTGACAAATTATTGTATTATTATCTTTATCCTGTTGGACTACATACAAATAGTAAAAAAATTAAGATTGTTTTACATGAAAATAGGGATTTTTAAAATGTTTGTTTTTAAAAAAATCATAATTTATTAAATCACCCCTGTAAACCTTACTCAAAGCAACAACAAACTCACCTGTTTAAGTAGGGTTGCTATAGCTACAGTCGTGTATTTATTGACACTATGAAAGATTTAATTGTCACAATCGCATCTTTTCAAGTATCTAAATAATTTTCGAGGTGATTTTACTTGTAGAAAAAATATTGATCCTAACTCTTGCGGAAATTAACTTTCCCGCACTTAACTGCTTGCCCGCTTCGCGTCGTTCGGGCATCGGCAGTTCGCGTGCGGGAAAGTATAACTTTCCGCACTTGTTAGGATAATAAGTATTTAATTAATACTTGTTTCGTTGGAAACTACTACTGTCTTAATTTAGATTATTGTCACATTTTCAGAGTAATTTCATCTTATATTTTTATGTATGTATCATTAAGTTGATTAAAGCCTGATTAGAGGTAATCTTTTATTACAATTTAATCAACTTATACTCCTTACAATGGAAAAAGTCTGGGCACCAGAACGTTTTGATACTGAACCGAACTCTCCCGCTGCTACAGCTGAATGGGAACATTGGTACAGAAGATTACTAAATTTTCAATAGATAGATCCGACATATATGTAAAGCCCTCTAATGAAGTTTAGGTATAATCTTCATAAACTGGCCACTCGATTTCAGCAACCTGGTGAATCCGTATATCAGTATTTGCCTTTTAGCCAAAGATTGCAATTTTAAAGCAGTTACTGCAGAAAAGCATGTGAGAGATGCCTTTATCCGTGGATTGTCTGTCTCTAATAATCGTCATTAAACCTCGATTTTTCCAACATGGAGGGAAACTTCTGCTTTTAAAAGGATTAATATAGATTTCTAAAGGACAACCAATCTCCCAATGAGAATCTGTTTTGTCTGATGTCCTTCATACCATTCGATCATTGTTATGTACGGCCACGAACAAAACGCCCCATGAACGAATGTATCGTCATGCAAGACGATCTCCAAATGGACAATCTATTTCGAGTTGGTTTTTTGCGACCAGGGCCCGTATATTTAAAATGGAAGATGGAAGAGAATCCACTGTTTCTACTCGACATTTAGCGCCTGTGGGGGTCCATGATAATGATTAAATTAATCCGGATGTTCCGATTTCTCTTAATAATGACTCTAAAGTTGTTAATATATCTAATACTTAGAACCTGCCCATTCAAGATGAAAATGTCTGAATCTTCTAAAAAATCGAAGAAAATCCTATTTTAGAGCCTAAAGTTAACTAAGCGAATTATCAAATGGAATATCCAGTCTTACGTAGAAGTTCTAGAATAAGAAATGCTCCACAAAGATATCCAGATTAATCGATTTTTTATATGATAGTTTTACGTTTAATTTTAAGGTGGGATGAATGTGATATATATGAATTAATTGATACTAGCTTCGTTGGAAACGGCTACTGTCTTAATTTATCTTATTGTCACATTGTCAGTGTAATGCCATCTTATATTTTTTTGTATGTTTCATTAATTAAAGTCTGATTAGGGGTAATCTTTTATTACACTAATAAAAAACAAATGAGTGGAAAATCACCATTTCTATAAAAAAATCCCAGCTCATTTTTCTTCACTTGTTTTGCACTGACTGTTAAATCCAACAAAAAAAATCCACGTTTTGCAGATAGTTATTAGGTAATGCCTAGCAACGAAAGCGGTGCAGTATATTTCTTCGGAAATAAATTCCAAGACTTTTTCTGTCTTTGCGTGACCCACGATTACTCATCAGCCATGTGGGTGTTAATATGTCTACCTAAAATACAAAAGAAATTAATTTTGTTTACACTAAGGTGTTTTTTGATTTCTTTTGAATTATTATTTATCTAATATTTCGAATTTCAATAGCAACCCAAATATCACTAATAATATAAAATTGTTTGGCAGCAACGTTGGTAACTTCAAAATCATAATTAAATCTGGTTTGCTTGTTGTTAGTAGGGAGGGTACCTCTACCCTCCATAGTTGTTAGGTTCCCATTCGATATCTTCGTTTTTCGAATTATTTTGGGCGTGAGATTAACGTTAGTAGATGTTAGGGTAGTTTTTGGGGGATTGGTCCATATACTATTTGAAAGCAATAGAATATGCCACCTTTACGAACCTCGTAGTCCTTTTGGTTGCCCAGATCCAGCTACGGCTATACTATCTTGATTGTCAAGCTAGCATAACCATTGTTTCTTGGAAAGGCTTATAGCAATAAATTTCTTTATTCTTAGATTATTAGCAATTCAATCTGATTTGCTTTTTGTTTGTTTACTAATCGATTTCTCCGTTTTACGCATTCTTTTGTGGGTGAGATTCATGTTATGGGATGTTAGGGTAGTTTTCAGTGGTTGGTCAATAGATGATTCGAGAGCAATGAATCTATATATATATATATAAAAATGAATGTTTGTCTGTATGTCTGTATGTCTGTATGTCTGTATGTACTCAATGAACTCAAAACTACTGGACCGATTATTATGAAAATTGGTATGTATATGTATCTTTCCACGGAGAAGGTTTGTATGATATGCTCATTGATGCCACTCGCCACCAGGTGGCGCTGCAGACTAGCAACTTCTGTCCCGTTCAACCGATTGTCATAAAAATTGGTATGTATATGTATTTTTCCACGGAAAAGGTTTTTTATGATATGCTCACTGATGCCACTCGCCACCAGGCGGCGCTGCAGACTAGCAACTTCTGTCCCGTTCAACCGATTGTCATGAAAATTGGTATGTATATGTATTTTTCCACGGAAAAGGTTTATATGATATGCTCATTGATGCCACTCGCCACCAGGTGGCGCTGCAGAGTAATAACTTCTGTCCCGTTCAACCGATTGTCATGAAAATTGGTATGTATATGTATTTTTCCACGGAGAAGGTTTGTATGATATGCTCATTGATGCCACTCGCCACCAGGTGGCGCTGCAGACTAGCAACTTCTGTCCCGTTCAACCTATTGTCAGGAAAATCAGTATGATGATGTATTCTTAACGGGTAAGATGAATATGATATTCGTGTTAATGGAAGTTACCACCAGATGGCGCTTCCATGTATCAAATTCAATACTAATTAATAGATATCTACACGAATTCGTATAAATATAAGTTCGAAAAATATTCAAATTCAAATTTCAAATTCAAATTCAAATTCAAAATTTTTTATTCCTCAAAGACATGAGTACACATGTATAGGAAAAGTCAAAGTTCAAGTAGTATTGTGGGGGTATTGTAAGGATGTTAATACAAACGGGTGTGGTGTGAGGTTCTGCGTAGGGAACAATGAGCAATTACTACACTAAACACAGAGAGACACACTGATGAACAGGAATACGTATTTAATATAACACTACTGTTTGATATGTAATACAATACACGTGAAAATATATTAATTTTAAAGAACAAATTGTCATGTAAATGCGTTTACGGTGAATGAATGATTAATGAATGAATGAATAGTGAGTGACGTTCTTCTCTCTTCGTAGAGGGAACGTCAGTGGCCTCTAGCTGTTGAGGAATGCAGCGCACTCAATGTTGTTGTTACATCCTCCCCCTTTGGATCAGGCGTAATGAAGTGGAGGCTGATACAAGACGTTTGGTGTATATTCTCTTCAGTTAATGGTCGTCACGAGTTTTCAGATTCACCGACTGGATGAATTCATGGGAATCTCGATAACGCTCAGGTAGTCGTCGTTCACGTTGTACTCGAGAAACAGGTAGTGTGTTACTCGTTTCTGGTCGAGTAAGCGAAGCATGTGTTGCTGTCTCATGCGACGGAACAGCTACGGGCTTCAGAGCAGGTCTCCCTCGTTTGCGAATCTGCTGAATAGGTGATGGGTCTCTCTCTTTGTTGACCTCATGATAAGGATGCAAAGCGGATACATGGTATTTGCCCAGAGGAACGTTGGGATTAGTGAGGCTAGCAACCTCATAGGAAGTAGGCGAAATCTTCTTAAGGATAAGATAAGGACCGTCACGTCGCGGCGCGAACTTTGAAGTAAAACCGGCACTACTATTGCTAAGTGTATGTGTGTCCACGAGCACTTTTTGTCCTTCTTCGAACACTACGACGCGATAATGTTTATCAGCATAATGTTTTGACGCATCTTGTCTAAGTTCGTTTATTTCCTTGGCACGGAGTAATGTCTCTACATGACGACGCAAATACGGCGTAATTTTCCGGAATAATGTTCTCGTTCATAATCACTGCGCGTAAATCGTTATGTACATCTGTGGGTGTACGTAATTCACGAGCGAAATTTAAGTAAGAAGGTGTATAACCAGTGGCTAATGTAGATGAAGTGTTCATTGCAAACCGAACACTAGGCAACATTTCGTCCCATTTGGTGTGATCATTTTGTACCAAAATAGAAAGTCGGACTTTGAGGTCTCGGTTTTTCCTTTCTTCAGGATTAGATGCTGGGTGGTATACTGGTGTAAGTGACTGTTTAAAACCAAAGCAATAAGCAAGCTGCTGCATTACTTGACTAACGAACTGTGGACCATTGTCACTTATAATTCTTCGAGGAGTACCATACCTCAGACATATCTCGTCAACAAGTATCTTAGCGCATTCTTCAGCGGTGGCGCGTTTCAATGCGAATAATTCAATCCACTTGGTGGCAGTATCTTCTACCGCAAAAATCCAAGAATTACCATTATCAGTAGTTGGTAAGGGTCCTACCAAATCTACAGCTAAACATTCGAATCGTTGTGCTAGCACAGGTGTTTGGATCAGACCAGCTGGCTTAAGATTACTGGGTTTAAATCTTTGACAATCCAGGCATTTCTTAATATGCTCAGTTACATCTTTTCGTATCGTAGGCCAATAATATCGTGAAATCACTTTCTGCATGGTTTTGGCTATTCCATAATGGCCAGCTAAAGGATCATCATGGCATTCCTTTAGTACTGCTGCAATCTTACATTGTGGTACCATTAGTTGGGGCTCATCGGAATCAGTATCTTGGTTATATCGGTAAAGAACACCATGGTTCATCATATATCCTCTATCAATAAACCGATTTAAATCAACTAATTCAGGATTATCTGATTCAAAAATGTCAATTATCTTTTTTACATAAGGGTCAGATAATTGTTCTTCCCGTAGACTCTTATTATCAGTTGTAGGGAAATCTAAGGCGATAGTGCAAACATCACATTTGTTTTCCATGTCGGGTTGACAAGGTGGTCTGGACAGTAAATCTGCTATGCGATTTGTTCTACCAGGAATATATTCTATTCGGAGATCATAACCTTGTAATTCTAATGCCCATCGCGCTAGTCGACCACTTGGCGATTTTAAAGACATTAACCATCTTAAGGGTTGATGATCTGTTTTAATTATTATAGGCGAGGTCTCAATGTAGCCTCGAAATTTATTAACAGCATAAACAATAGCTAACGCTTCGCGTTCGGTTGTGCTATAATTTTGTTCAGATGTCGTTAGCAACCTACTAGCATACTCAACAGGTAATTCATTTTCTCCCTCCCCCTGGAGTAGACATGCTCCCAGTGCGTATGAACTGGCATCAGTTTTAAGCACAAAAGGTTTAGTGAAATCGGCCTGTCGAAGAATAGGGGCTGTAGTTAAAAGTAATTTGAGAGTAGCAAATGCTTCTTTCTGTGGAGTTTCCCAGACAAATCTTGCATGTTTCTTGGTAAGATCAGATAGTGGTTTGGATAACTTAGCAAAGTTAGGCACGAATCGCCTGAACCAACTACACGTTTGCAAGAATGACTGAACATGTTTGACAGTTCGTGGGGATGCCATTTCGCTGATAGCTGTTATTTTTCCAGGATCTGGGGCTATTCCATCCGGAGTTATAATATGCCCTAAATATTTGACAGAAGACTGCACAAAAGTACATTTCTTTCGGTTAATGCACAATTGGTATATTTTTAGCTTTTCGAACACATTGCTCAAGTCTACAAGATGCTTATCGAAAGTTTCGGAAATTATAATAATATCGTCCAGATACGCTAAAATTGTTATATTTTGTAATCCGCTGCGAAATCGATCTATTAATCTTTGGAACGTCGCAGGCGCATTCCGTAAGCCAAACGGCATGCGATTAAATCTGTAAATGCCAAAAGGTGTTATAAATGCGGTTTTATCCCTATCTATCTCGCGTACTGCCACTTGATAGTAACCACTTTTCAAATCAAGTGTTGTCATGTATCGAGTACGGGTAGCAGCATGTAAAAGATCATCCATCCTTGGCAATGGATACCTATCAGGTACAGTGATCCTATTTAGGCGTCGGTAATCAACACACATTCTAACTTTTCCATCTTTTTTCGGGACCAATACAGTAGGAGCGGCATAAGCCGAATCACATTCTTCAATAATTCCTTTTTCTAGAAGCGTATTAACTTCTAATTTTAAAATATCTGTTTTAATCGGTGTCATTCTATATGGTGGGACCGCTATAGGCGTATCATCTGTCAAGTTTATAGAATGCTCTAAAATTGGAGTAGGTTCATTCCTTTCCTCAAATAGTTCTGCATTTTTGTACAGAAGGCACTGCAATCGATTCTTGTCAGTACAATTTAGTTGTAGGGCCTCATCTTGTCGCAAAGATAAGTCAAGTAAATCAACGGTAATATTAAAAGTAAAAGGTTCCTCTATAAAATTATATTGAACCAAAGGCATGTCTGCAAACGAATATTTCATTTGTGGGATATTTATAAGAAGATTGGCATGAGTAATAAAATCAACACCAAGAAGTGTTTTCGAAGATACGTGTTCAGGAAAAGCGACGAAAGTCGTTTGAACAGTTCTATTCAAAATTATTACATCACATTCGAAGATATGGGCTGATGCTATACGGGTTTCACCATCGGCCAGAACTAAAGTCATATCTTTAATTGAATACGAAAGTTGTTGGTCTAGAAAATGACGATAAAGTCTATTTCCTGCTATAGTGCATTTTGCACCGGTATCAACATAAGCACATCCACTAAGTCCATAGACTGTGATTGGAAGAAGAGGACGGCGATTTAAACAATTTGTATCTGCCATTAATAATTCAACTGATGCTGTTTCCGCAGATGTTGTAGAACGTAAGTTGTTACTACAATTTGGACAGTTTGATCGTACAAAACCTGGAGTATTACATCCATAACAAACAATGTTTGAGGTACGTAATGAATTTCGGTTAGAATCTAAATCATTATTAGCATTTGTTGATTGTAAGCGAGGTAATGTGTTAGCACTCTGCTTAGTAGCGGCAAATTTTCTGCATTCGTTCTGCGTATGACCAAAATGTTTGCAAAATGTGCATTTTGGACGTAACTTCGTGTGACTCGTATTAGTTTCATTTACGGAGTTACTAGATTTCTCAGTTAGAGATTCTTCAATTGCTCTTGCTCGTTTTATGAGATCATCGAAAGTAATAATATCTGTTCTAGGTAAACGCTCACGTATTTTATGAGACAGAAGACTATAAATCATGTCAATTTTGAACGTATCGTGAAGAATCGGATGATTTTCACCTGAAGGAAGATATGAAAGTAGTGCTCGACATTTATTAACAAAAACATCGGTAGGTTCTTTATCACCCTGCTCTTTGGAAAAAAGTTCTCTGAAAATTTTTGGTGCAGATTTACTATTTCCGAAAGCATGTCGTAAAGAAATAACAACTTCGTCCCAAGTCGTTAAAGAAGTTTTGGTTCCTTGCCACCAAACAGCTGCATGATTGTCTAAAAGCATTGACAAGCCTTTAATAGCATTGTCATCTGTAATGTGCAAACACTCTTTGTATACCGTGATTGCATCTATAAAAGCTTCTACATCTTCGGCTTTTGTTCCTGCAAAGCGACTATTACACTTTGAAAAGTTGCCTACGTTCGGTGTAGTAGGTGTTTGATTAGTAGTTGTAACACTTATATTTTGAAGAAGCGCTCGGAATTGTTCGTCGGTTAAAGTTATATTAGTCATCTCGAAACTGTGGCTACGTAACCTACTTTTAATTCCAGATTTCATATATATACGAAAATATACAATAAATGTATTTTCCAGCGAGAAAAACACAAATTTTAAATAAATACGAAAAAGTCGGCAAATGTTCAATAATTTGATAAACGTGACAACAGCGCACTAAAGCGAGACGGTATAGCAGCGATTAAACTGAATAAAAAAAGTCCGTAAACGTGTATTCAAAAAATAAATTCGGCAACAGCGCGTTGAAGCGAGACGAAATTGCAGCGATAGCACTGATTAGTAGTGAAATGCGGTAAATCGATTGTCTGAAATCGAATTATCGAATGATTTGAGAAAGCGCGCATTTATGCGAAGTAGCGAAGTATTAGGTTATGTTTGATTCTAGCAAACGAACCGTAATGCTTAAACAAATAAAATAATATAAATACAACCTGTTTAAATCCAGTCTGCAGTCCTGCGTTCACTTAACAGTTCACTAAATAATGTCTCAATGTTTCTACGGCCTCGAGTTGGGCGACAGGATGTGGGGGTATTGTAAGGATGTTAATACAAACGGGTGTGGTGTGAGGTTCTGCGTAGGGAACAATGAGCAATTACTACACTAAACACAGAGAGACACACTGATGAACAGGAATACGTATTTAATATAACACTACTGTTTGATATGTAATACAATACACGTGAAAATATATTAATTTTAAAGAACAAATTGTCATGTAAATGCGTTTACGGTGAATGAATGATTAATGAATGAATGAATAGTGAGTGACGTTCTTCTCTCTTCGTAGAGGGAACGTCAGTGGCCTCTAGCTGTTGAGGAATGCAGCGCACTCAATGTTGTTGTTACAGTATAGTATAGCATAAATAAATAAAACTTAAATCTATAGGTAAACATAAATTATATAAAATAACTATTAAAACACTAAATTTAAAAGCGTTTTTTTAAAGAAAGTTTATGAAAATTCTGCCAACGAATAAAAACATTTACCAATAAGATATTGTCTCAAATGGTATTTGAAAGCCTTTAGGGTTCTGCATGATTTTATTTCAATTGGTAATCTGTTGTAAATTTTCAGACCCATGTAATCCGGAGAAATTTCTGTCACTTTTAATCGATGCCACGGGATATGAAACAAATCCTTGCTTCTAGTGTTATAGTCATGAAAATTTTGATTTTTCTGAAACGCATTGGAATTTATATAAATATAGCAACATAGCTCTAGAACATATAATGAGAAAAGTGGCAAAATTCCAAATTGAGTAAAACTTTTTCTGCAGGAATCTCGTGAGCCTAAACTTGCTATTATTCGCAATATTTTCTTTTGAGCTACGAATACAGAAACTGTTGACGTGGATAAACCCCAGAAACAGATTCCATATCTAAGTCTTGATTCTACATGCGCGTAATAAACGTTAATTAGCTGATCTAACTCTAAAACTTTTTTCAAATTCAAAAATACATATTTTAAGGAATACAATTTGCTCGTAAGTTGCTGACAGTGGTTTTTCCAGGTGAGACACTCGTCTAGCAATAATCCTAAAAATCTTACGCTGCTATGAGTACTAATTAACTGCTCATTTCCAATTTTTACACACAACTCTGTTGCTCCCTCAAAGTTCTGTCGTGGGTGAATATGTAGTACTTCTGTTTTGTTAATATTAAATAATAAATTTCTCTCATTAAAAAAATTTACAGCTTCACTTAAAACTAAACCGCATGAGTGCTCCAGATCGGAGCTATTGTCTTCAGATATCAACAAATAAAAATCGTCTGCATATCCACCAAGAAGATAATTTGACAAACTATCATTAATATTATTGACATATATTATGAATAAGATAGGGCCAAGTATAGAACCCTGGGGTACACCCATATGTACAGGAAGTTTGGAAGAGTTCGATGATAGTACTTTATTCTCTTCAAATATCCGTAACGAGACGAACTGTTCCCTATCTGCCAAAAAAGATGCGATCCAATTTAAAGGCACACCTCGTATACCACTTATTTCTAATATTTTTAGGAGTTTGTATTGATCGACACAGTCAAAGGCCCTACTCAAATCACAAAAGATAGCAGCAGGGCACTTGCCTGCCTCAACCTCCGCCAATAAGTTTGAATAAAATTCGAACATCGCAGTCATAGTAGAGCGATTAGGTCTAAAACCATGTTGATTATCAATCAGAACTTTAAAATTATTCAGAAATGACATGAGTCGTTCTAAGAAAGCATATTCAAACAGCTTAGACTTATATTTTTGGTGCGATAAGTAGAACAAAACTATAAACTTTCTTTCCTTCTCTATCTCTTCTTAAATTTATTTTAGTTGCTGGCGTAGCAACGCGCGCCGGGTACAGCTAGTTAGAAATAAAATATGCCACTTTTCCGAACCTCGGAATAGTTTTGTATTCCGGGACATAGCTAGCTTGACAGTTAAGCTATCTTAACCATTGTTTTACGGAAAGGGTTGGAGCAATATATTTTTGCGTAATAAATTAGTAACAAATCAGCAATAAAAAGTGGTTGTGGTTCTAATTGGGCCCTATGAAATGGATATGGTAGCCTGACATATATAAAGTTTTCACTTGTGTGCTTTTGCAGTTTTGCAAAATTTGTTTATTCACAATCATTTTAAAATAGAAGGTTTTTAACCCAACAAAACAGTTGGAAAGTAGACAATTGTTAACCATAGATAGAGATCATTAAAATTGGCAAACATGACAAACGTTTTAAGGCGAAACCATATTACCAAAACGTGACACGACGCCACGCCACCCGACGCATGTCAGTAGGTATTTATCAATTCCATATATTTAATATAGTCAGAAGCGCATAGACAACACGCTATGTGACCACACGCCGCGACATAAATACCTATATGGAATTGATTGGTACTGACATGCGTCGGGTGGCGTGGCGTCGTGTCACGTTTTGCTAGTATGTTTTCGCCTTTATGTTGGTATAGGTATATAGGCAACAAGTATAACGACAAAAACCAAAACGAAACTTTACTCTAAAAACATATGTACCATTGCGACCATAAAAAACGAGACACTTGGAGTAGTTTAATGTAACACAGGCTTTATTGTACTTAGAAAATAACAAAAATAATTAAGTAACTATCGAAACGTCCTTAATGTTTTACAATTACTTAAATATAAAAATACAAAAATATCTGCAAATACAAAAAAATTTAATTTAATAAATGAAACATAAATAATACAAACTAACTATAGGAAAAAATATTAATATTTAGTCATGGCTCCATTATTTTCAATAATGGTAGCCAAGCGTCGAGGCGCTGAATTAATTAAATTTCGAATATAAGTGCCCTCGATTTCTTCCCATGCTTCCTGTATGGCATTTAATGGATCATCAGAATTTCTGAAATTTATTCTGTAAAGTCTTTTAGTCAACAGTCTCCACAATTTTTTAATAGGATTTATATCGGGACTGTTGGAAGGCCATCCTAAGGTTTTTTGGTTTGAAGCCATCCTCGTACTACACGTGATGTATGAATGGGTGAGTTATTATGTTAAAAAAATAAATTCCTCAGGTTCCGGATAAAGTACCCGTACATTATATTTTCCAAAATATTGACATAAGTTGGTCCTCTTAAACGTTATCCAATTTCATAACAAACACCAGGACCCCGATGACTAATCCATGCCCACATATGGACCGAAAACGTTCACTTCTTTTGACCGTATTAGTGTATCGTTCGTCATACCTGGTGTTTGCTGGGCTGTATACTAACACTAACAGGGCCATTATAACACAACTGGAAAATTTTCTCATCTGAGAATATTACATTGTTCCAAAACGAAGGATTTCTATTAATAAATTCCCGTGAAAATTGCAGCCTATAATCTTTATTTTCCTGGTCTAGGTAGGGTTTGTTAGATGCTGTACAATTTTTTCGTTCACTGCCTTGTATACGTCGACATGCAGTTCTTACAGAAGCAGAAAAGGCTACTTCTTCTACGGCATCGACTGCACTTTGAAATGGATTGGCGCGCAAGTAATTAATTACTTCTTCATCTTCTTCCCTTGTGGTTGTTCTTCGTCTTCCCGATCCTGCTGTTCTAGCCAATGTTCCTTCCTGCGTCCTCTTTCTCTTAATTCTATATACTTTTATCCACCCCTAAACGCTTGTCTGTAACTCGTATGGAATATCCATCGTCTAAACTCTGCAAAATCCTGGCTCTTGTTTGAATGTCGACATGTCGTGGCATTTTTCTGAATCTTGGATTGACAGTGACAGTGATAAATTAATGTTAATTCCATAGCAACGGTCAATTTTATATGAAAAAACCCAAATCAAACAATGTAAAAATGCATCAAATACGGGTAAAGAGTCGTCTCGTTTTTTAAGGCCGCAATGGTACGTACTAAAAAACCTTGATAAAAAAGAATTGAGATAAATCTATATTAATTAAAACCAACATCCGGCACCCGAAGAAAGAATAAAGTAAACTATAAGCATAAGGCGCTAGCCAATCAAACATCGGGAAGAAAGGACAAAAAATAACCTCAAATGTAAACAATAGATGTTCCCAACTACGTTTTGTAACTATTACAGATTCCAGAATAATAACAACGAATTGTATTGTAGAATAAGCGATTGTGTATTTTATTTATTCCAGTGGAATTTATTATTAATGGAAACGTAACAATAATAACAACAGAGCGAACAATAGGTAGGTAAATATTATAATAGTTAACATAAAATTAAACACTATTTGAAGCGTTAGAATTAGTTTATAAGTAAAAATTTATCGTAGAATTGTTGTTTCTATCTTGTAAATAAGTGGCAATTGTTTTGGTAAATTCTCCTTCTATGTTTTTTCGAAGGTTGGTATATTCTGTAATTATTTGTATCTAATACTTGTTGTTAATGACAAAAGGTCTCGACTGATGTGTTTTTGTGTCAGGAATAACAACGACACATTTTTCGTTTTGTAGATCCACATGATCGATTTTCATTTTGAATAGATCATCAGTTTGACAGGCGCCGGAGATGCCAATTATTAAAGCATCCTAAAAGATTTATGAATGCTCCAATTTCTTGTTTTTTGAATAAACTGGATTTTTTAGGTTTATAACCCACATTTTGTTTTTTTTTTAAACGATATTAGTTTTCCATATTTTGATATATTAATCTTATGTTTTATTCGTATTGTACTCTTAAGCATTGAATAAATAGACTAAAGGTTTCTTTTTTTGAACAAAAATATTGGCAAAATAAGCCAATAAGCAGTTTTCCGGTTTGAACTCCTTTTTCAATACCCCACTCGTGGTAAATTTCGTACCTTTCTCATACCTTATTTTACTTTTATCAGGTAAGAGATTTAACGTCACCGCCTGTTTAGCCTCACGTATTTCTGGGGGTGTACAATGTTCTCCATTTTTGGACATATTGCAATACTCTCAATTGCAAAAGAATAAACCACAAATTATTATAGAAATAAATTTCACGTCAACGAAAATTGTCAAATTTTTCATAGATTAGTTTATTTATTAATTTCATCATATAATTAATTTTTAAACAATTGTGAATAAAATAGTATACATACCTCGGTGGAAGTACCATTCTTCTCTCGAGAAATTGTTGACCTTGGTATGTAGTATATTTTTTTATACTTAGGTTAGATTTAAAATACCTACCTATGTTTTTCTGTTTTCAATTTATTCTATACAATTTTCAAATCTCTGTGATACATATTTGGAGTTCGGCACTTACAACTATTTGGTTGGTTGTTAATTCCTTTTGCTTATTATTAACGACTAGCAGCCTGCCCCGGCTTTGCACGGGGATTAAAGAAAAATAACAAAAGCCATTAAATTTATTGGGTCAACGCTTCCCTGTAAACAATATTACATGTTGTTTTATTTTCTGGCAGCAACATAAATTGATTTTCAGGTGCTCCGACCCGCCTTAGGCAGTTGGCCATGAGGAAAACCGATCCCTACTAATTGGAAGGTTTGACCTTGAGACTTATTATTAGTAAAAGCGAAAGATGTTTTGATAGGAAATTGAAGCGGTTTAAATGGATTTGGTAGATCATTTGGGATCATCGGTAACTTCAGTGTATGAGCTAGTTGACCAGCTGGTGGTTAAGTTATAATGGTGGCTACAACTTAATTGTCCTTTAATTCCTTTATAAGTAGCCTCGTCCCATTGCACATGCTAAATTTGTGATATCTGTCGTGATTATGAAATAAGTTATTTTGATAAGGATTAATACCAAGATAAAAACTTTTAAAAACTTAAAAAATAGTTATTGTGGCGTAACTATAACAATTAGACATATGCTGTCGCGGCATTTTTTGTAGATATTTATATATTCTTCGAAATCGTAGTACATTATTTTATTCTATAATCAATAGTATTCTCAGCGCACGCGATGTAAGGATTTTAAGGTCATTTTTGGTTACATTAATGGCATTTTAGTAAGGATCCCTATTTTTTTGAAAACGAAACATAGCCTATGTCACTCGGGAATAGTGTAGCTTGCCAACGGTGAAAGAATTTTTAAAATCGGTCCAGTAGTTTCGAAGCCTATTCATTTCAAACAAACAAACAAAAAATCAAACCTTTCCTCTTTATAATATTAGTATATATCTATATAGTATATAGAAGTATTCTCAGCGCATGCGATGTAAGGACTTTAAGGTCATTTTTGGTTACATTAATGGCATTTTAGTAAGGATCCCTATTTTTTTTGAAAACAAAACATTGCCTATGTCACTCGGGAATAGTGTAGCTTGCCAACGGTGAAAGAATTTTTGAAATCGGTCCAGTAGTTTCGGAGCCTATTCATTTCAAACAAACAAACAAAAAAATCAAACCTTTCCTCTTTATAATATTAGTATAGATATAGAAGTATTCTCAGCGCACTGGATGTAAGGATTTTAAAGTCATTTTTGGTTACATTAATGGCATTTTAGTAAGGATATCTATTTTTTTTGAAAACGAAACATAGCCTATGTCACTCGGGAATAGTATAGCTTGCCAACCGTGAAAGAATTTTTAAAATCGGTCCAGTAGTTTCGGAGCCTATTCATTTCAAACAAACAAACAAACAAACAAACAAACAAACAAGAAATCAAACCTTTCCTCTTTATAATATTAGTATAGATTAACGACTGACCAATCCATGTTTATCATAGGAAAAGGCAGAGTTTATTTTAAATGAATTATAGAATGAAGAGGAAGTAGAAGATATAAAAAAGTTCATTAATGACTAGTCCCTTAAGAACTTAATAATTTTAGTGGTACTATATACGATTATTTCTTAAAAAAAACTTAGTTTAAAGCGATTTTTTTTTCAAAAATTGCAGGTTACATTTAACTCGTAATTATTTTAATTATTATTTTTTTTTATTTTATACTTTTATATGTTTAAAAAGATAAATATGGGTTGTCAATAGATCATAATTAAAAACCGGTTTTACCATAAATCAGAATCCTTCTTCCAATTTATAAACCAATTTGCCAATCATTACTTGTGGCCTATCAAAAAACTTGCTGCCAATTGACTGTACGAGAAGAATGTCTGCATTTCAAAATGTTTTTGTTTGTTTTAATCGAATCTAAATTACATCCTTGAATAATAAGAGAAAATTGATTAGATGGAACGTATGAATTATTCTTTTTTGCGTTTTCTGTATTTATGATTTTTTTAATTTTCCTTTGATACTTTTTACAGGTTTCTTCGATAATTAGATATTATTATTTAAAACAATTTCAAATCTAGTATTTAATTTGGTGATTTTATCTATCTTCTCTATCTCTCGTTGCTACCACTTTCGAGTTATTTTCAGTTTACCCTTCTGCCACCAACAATATCATTAAAACTTTGCTTTCATCGGTATTCCCCGACTTCAAAACGTTTTTTACCTTCTAAATATCTCTTAACCAAAGAATAATAATTTGTTGGTTTTATTTTTGGTATTAGTAAACTGAAGAAGCCAGTCGCACAGACCCTAATACGTACTGGAATGAACTAAGGGATAGTTTCTTCAACTGAAGCGAAATCGCTATTGGTATATACCAGGGGAAGAAAGCAGAGGATTAATTTAATAAAAACCGTGTGCGAATAGAGAATATTTTAGAACGCAAGCATCGTGTATTCTATTCCACTATAAATTATCCCAACAACATGAATGCTCGTCAAGAATTTGCCAGGATTAAGAATGATGAAAATCCAGACATTCGCAGACTCTCACAATTCTACTCGCTTCTTCAAGACACAAAAGAACAAGTAATTTTGAACCGTTGCGTTGGAGAGAACATTATGCTACTGTTCTGAACTTGGAACACTTTATTCACCATTGCTATTGAACTAATTCCTCAATACCAAACGAACATAACACTAGATGTCGAAATAATGCTTCAAATACGCACTTTCCCAAATAACAACATAGTTGCAGAAATTCTAAAAGCGCTAAAATCTGATATAATTCCTCATATCAAAACTCTTCTTGACCTCGTTTGGAGTCAAAAGGAGGTTTCAGAAGAATTCCAAAACGCACTTATACTAAACCTATTCAAAAATAAAGGTGACGCTGCAGACTATAGCAACTATAGGGGCATTTCTTTACTATCCGTTGCAGGTAAGGTCCTCACTAGAATAATGGCAAATCGGCTTCTGCTTTATATGGACAAAATTTTTCCTCAGACACAAAGAGGATTCAGGCCAAATCAATCTACATCTGATCTGATTTTTATCCTACGACAACTGCAAGAGTTGATTGTCGATAGAAGGTTGTATAAGAAATGACTGAGTATCAGATACAGGATGACGGCGGTCTCTTCAATTTGGCACGGTTGAAGACAAAAACGAAAACTAGAAACGGCTACATAACAGAACTAATGTATCCAGATGACTGGGTACCATTAAAACTTTTCAGCGCACACAACAAAGACATTTACCTCAAATGATGCGTGTTTGCTGGTACCATCGAATACCCAATCAAGAGATTCTTAAAAAGAGCTAAGTGTTTGCCTATAGAGACTCTGATTTCCCGTGCTCGTCTACGTTGGGCAAGTCATGTCTATCGATTGGATGGAAATCGACTAAACAAATGTGTATTTTTTGGAGAACTAAGCAAGGGGGTCCGTAGACAACGAGGCCAGGAAAAACGTTATAAACATCTTTTACACGAAACACTTAAAACAGTCAACTTAGCAGGCAATTGGGAACAGCAAGCAGGTAATAGGAGCAATTGGAGACAAATGGTTTCGAAATTCCATTCTCAACCCCGTCGTAGAGCAGTTAGCTGTGGCTGCGTAAATTCATCAAGAATAGGACTTTATAGCCTCACGCGCACGCACATGCAATAATGGAAAAATCGATAATTTCAAACTCGGCATCGAGTTCCGACAATATACATATATTAGTAAACTAAACGATCTAAAAGAAGAGTTAAATATTACCGATCAATAAAATAACAAAAATTCTCTAGCACTTTTTTTAAATTAAAACGTGCATTATTACAAATATATATATTCCCATGATGTGGGCCAAGGAATATTAGTAGTTTATCAGTCACATAATCTTGTTCTTTAATTACTAGACGAGTTTTAAAGTTGTCTTGCCCGAAGTCAATATCACCAGTATGAATAGATAAATACTCAGGGTCGAAAATTTCATCGTTCAATTCAATACTATTATCGTAAACTATATTTTTTTTTAATCAAAATATATTTGCAAAAAAATTCTGTGTGTAAACGACCTTAAAATAAACAAAGCATAAAAAATAGTAATAGTAGTAGCTCCGTAATTCGATTTTATTAATATAAAGGAAGTAGGTATTCCAGCAAGATGCATTTTTTTTAACATTCTTCTGATAGTTGTAAAAATTGTGCAAACTGTTCATTTTCCCTAAAAGTGTTTTCTTTTTAACTATCAACCGAATCTTTGAAAATATAATTTTAGTTAAATATTTAGAATAGTCTGTTTGATCGTACCTACTGTTATTTGTCTCGTAACATAAGATGACCATGAAAAGACGTCTGCATGCAGGATCTCATTTTTCTTAAGAACTTGTCCTGATAGCTTGGGCTATAACAGCTTACAAATAACTAAATTACAGTATCAAAATATTTTTTCATAATTTTATTTTATTTTTAAGCATTAGGAGGGTCACTTTTTTATATTTTTATTAAATAAACGTATGGGGTGTGGGGAGTACAGTGAAGGGGGATGGATACGGGAGCTTGAGTGGCTGACCACTACTAGGCTCCCCGATTTCCCCCCGAATCGGTACGACCCTTGTGTAATAGCCTCCTTGCGGCACACCCCGGGCAACAGCAAGTTGGTAGTGTTCCCTCCTCATCTTACGGCTAATAATTACATCAACAAACCCAAGTGAAGGCGTGAGGTACCGTGCCGATGTACTAGATGCCCAACGGGTTAAGTTGGTCGCGAACGGTGGCTATGGAGCACAAATCCAAAAAGCCTGTCCCCCAGCAAAAACGCAAGCGAGCTAAGACTACCATCAGTCTCGCTCAAGAGAAAAAAAAAGAAGAAGGTGGAGGTGGGAAAACAGACCACTTCAGGTAAGAGCATCCTCCCCAAATGGAAACCTTGAGGGGAGGAAAAGACTCCAGCAGGCAACAGCACCAAAAAAGCAACCTCCGCTTCCCAGTTTGGGAGAACCAGAAGAGAAAGACGATGACCCTCTGATGCGGAGACTCAGTGGGGCCGACTGCCAATGGTACGGACGAGCAAACTTTGGTGGAGGACGCGATAGTGGAAGAAATGTTCGCCGGATGGGAGCACATGCTCCAATTCGTTGGAATACATTTCAAAATGGGGCTAATCATAGGTACCCAACCTAAAAAAGGGAAGGAAGGGAGTTAACGACACACATGTCATTACTGCCTTCCTTCCCAGGAGCAAAGTGCTATTAGCTGAGCAGCTACTTCAGTTGATTAAAGCTCACATCTCACAGGTTACAACCACTAGATGTGGTATTTTATGGACCTCTGAAAAAAGCTTGTAACTGAGAGTACGATATACCTATACATAAAGTCCCACCCACAATCCTCAAAAAATTACCTCTTATAAAGTAGCTGGCCTTTTCAATAAGGTCTATATGAGAGTAGCTTCTGTAGAAAAAGATGTCAATCGCTTTGCGTCCATAGGAATTTTTTCTATTAATCCCCATAAATTCAAAGAAGAATTCTTTGTACTTTCTGAAGTGTGCGTTAAAGAACCTTCCTCTCCAAAAGATTCACTTGCACCACAAGTGAACCAAGGCCTTCAACTAGCTACGATGAGCTGTCAGTAAAATCGGACAAAAATCAACTACATTATGACTCTGATAGTGCAAGTGAGAATCACAAGACATTGTCTTGTTTCCTAAGAAGATTGCAATTTCTCCTTACCGAGGCAAGGAAAGAAAAAAGAAAAGGAAAGGGAAAGGGATTACGAAAACAACAATAGGAAATATTGGTTTCTACACCAATGAAAAAAGATTTTGAAGACAAAGCAATGTTAAGCCTAAAATAAAGGAAGAAAATAAGAAAATGAAAAGACGTAAAGAGCTAATAAAGAAAACCAAAGGCAAAAAAGACAAGAAGGTAAAGTTGAAAGATTTTTTAATAGACAAAAAAATGTACGGAAAGCTAAAAATTACAAAATTGTATAAAAATAGCGGCAATACTGATATGGAAGCTTTTGAAATCTTGTCTAGTCCTCACAAAGATCGAATAGATAATTCAATGTGCATAATATGCCGTGATAAAGGTAAACTTGGGGTGATATGAGTGATATGGTATATTCAGCATATTCAGGGTGCGACGATCCTAGTCAATATAATTATTGTGATTTTTGTATTCAAAGATAAAGAATAATTCTTATTATTCCATTTAATGGCTCTCGTCATTTCCCCGAAATGCGGTTATTAAAGCCAACATATTTTTTTTTAATTGATCTCAATGTGTTCCTATTACAATTATTAATAAAACCTTTATGTTAATTGATAGTTGATTAGTTATAGATAGTTCAGCAATGAAAAACTCCGTGCCATACTCTGCTCTTCCTCAGAGATTTCTTCATTCTCTTTTTGCCACACAGAGAGAGAGATAGGGAGAGCAATCATACGCAAAGCCAAAAACCTACACCACCTTTACATGACCGTCTTGTCTAACAAAGGACAAATATCCTTCCTCTTCCTTCTCGATTTCAGACGCTACAACAACGGTAAGTCTCTCGGATACTACAGGGAACGCACATACAGCCCAGAGGACCCACCATACCCACTGGAATGGAGGACTTCAAAGAAGATCAAGAGTTCAGAAAATCAAGATCCCCTTCCCTCCCTAAGACTCCTTCAGTAGAAAGGTACCTTACCCGCAGAACTAGAAGACTTCCTAGACGAAACCCCTCTCTCCTATAGGTAGATGGTATATTGATCATGTCCAATATACCATACACACAAAAAAATGAGTCCTGGGCGAAGATTTCTGTGGTTCCTTTCGTTCTTGCCACATCGTCAATTTCCCCAACCCACATTGCACCACGTGTACACACTCCACCTACGCTGACACAATTTTTTTTTTTTAAGATTTAGTCACGTTTAAGGTAGGTACTTTAGGATCAAGAGAACACCGGAGCAGCAGAGGAAGCTAACACCAAATTGCTATTGTGGGACAGGCGCCGACGACCGATGCTAACTCCATCTAAACCTTACCATCCACCCCCTAAAAAGGACATAAGTCCTACAACAGGGTACTTACACCTAACACTCCCACCAACACCACACACCTGTTAACTTCTTCTTAATCTGCATCTGCTTCTGCGTTGATAAATTATACTGAGTTTGGTTTAAATGGATACCAATTCACCCATCTCCCCTACTAGAAGAAAAGTCTAAAAAAAAAAATCAAAGAGATTTTATGTATTCATTCATATTAATTTATTTGTTCCTTCAAAAGCAAATGATCTAAACTTTATTTATAGTTGGATATATTTGTTGGCCTTCTTTATTATAATGAGGAAACTTAATTGTCAAGAAATAAATTTTAACACTTAATTTAAAAATTCCTGTAAAATAATATTTGGGTGTGGTTACCATAAATAAGCATTTAATGGTGTTACGGTTTAATAATTTTTATATTAACATTCTTTTACATTTTACTTAATTTATTTTCTTCATATTGCTAACGTGAGTAGGTATTGCTACTTGATAACCTTCGTCCTGTCTACACAAGTAATTGATTGTATAATAACATAATTTATTTTTTAGCGATTAAAAGGCTCATTTGCCAAAAGAGTATCAACAGAGGCATTTCAAACGTCATTTGCTATTATTTTTAACATTTCTTATATAAATTGTATTGACTTATTTGGTTATCATGAAAACCGGTCAATTAATTCTTAATCATTTTCTAAATATACCTAATTGGTCAGGGTTTATCAATATGCAATAATTTGACTTATAAAGGGATATTTAAAAATAATAAAATAAAACTTTTAGGATTTATGCGGGCAGGAATCTAGAATATTAAAACGAATGAATATTACTACCTAGAACATTTTATTTCACTTATTTTATTTAACCCACAAGAGAAGAGAATATCTTTATTCACAGAACTTTCTGTCACGACTTACTTTTTAAAACTATTTTTTAAGATATACTAATATATTATTATAATATTATATATTATATATATGTTATATATTTTTGAAATGTGTGTCTATATTTACAATAATCGTTAATTAATGACAACAATTGATATAGTCCATTTCATCGTTTTTGGCCGATTTTATATTAGAAACCACTGAAATAAGATTAAACTGTCATCCAAGTTACCAATGGCGGAGAGATTTTTTTTCTAAATTAGTTCGTAAGTTTCTGAAACTATAAGTGTGGTTTGACATCTACAAAAATATGACATTAATAATTATTAAATTCAACCCTTCAACAACGAGCCGTACATGACGGTTACTAGGAATGTGAATTAAGTCCAGACTTCCGTATTGAATACTTTTTATCTACCGGTGAAACAAGATGCAGTTACGTAAGTGTTGTATTAAAAAACAAACGTCCTCATTTAAATTTCTAACTTGCCTGTATCTGAGAGAGATGTAACTCTAAATTTACTTTGAGTATGATTTCTGTCATCGGCCAAAATCGGTGAAATGGACTATAATATTGTAACGGGATAACCGTAAAGGAAGGGACCTTAATTTAAAAGATTGTTGTTGACAGTTGATTTTTAGAAGTTTGTAAAAAAATCAACTGACCATTTTAAATAATGTTTCTAGAAAATTCTAAACACACTGACTAGATTAAATAATGTTGTATATAAGGGGATGCATGGGCAGTTAACGTCAGTTCGAGTCAAGTGTTCACAAGAGTTCATTGTATTGTCAAGTAGTTAGACGTTATCCAGCAGAGTTCAGTGTATCTTAACAATTTTGTAAATAAATTGTGTAAAAAGCCCCCATAAGTGTTTCAAATTGGTGTCAGGTGTGGGGTGAAGATACAAGAATGCCTGGAAAAAAGATAAATGAACTATTGGTGGCTGAGCTCAGAAGAGAGCTTGAAGAATTAGAGTTGGAAACTACTGGAAGCAAATCCGTATTGTTGAGAAGGCTCCGTGAGTACTACGTAAATAATAATTTGGACCCTGACGCTGTGGAGTTCGAAGACCCAAATCAAAAAGCGAATTCTGAACTAGCCCAACAACTTTCTCAGCAATCGCAACAACTTTCCCGGCTGCAAGAGGAGCTATCCAGTCAGATGAAGAGCTAGCACGAAGATATGTCCCAGCTGTCGCAACGAATAACGAGCCAACAAGACGAACAATCACAACAAGTGACCCAGTTGTCCAGTCAGATAAACAGCCAGCGCGAAGATATGTCCCAGCTGTCACAACGAATGACGAACCAGCAAGAGGAGCTATCAAGTCAGATGAGAAGCCAGCGCGAAGATATGTCCCAGCTGGCGCAACGAATGACGAGCCAACAAGAAGAGCAAACTCAACAACTTTCCCGGCAGCAAGAGGAGCTATCCAGTCAGATAAAGAGCCAGCAAGAGGAGCTATCACGACGGATGTCTACCATATCAGATGAGTTATCCAGTTCGTTCTCCCAGCAAATATCACATCTTCGTGACGAACAAAATCAGCAAGTGTCCAGCTTGCGAGACGAACAAAATCAGCAAGTGTCCAGCTTGCGAGACGAACAAAATCAACAAGTCGCCAACTTGCGAGACGAGCAAAACCAGATCAACCAGCAAGTGCAGTCCGAAATAAGAAAGCTTCAACGAGAACACGAAGCTTGTCGTCGAAACCAGCCCATCCACTACGGCGACGGAGATGTAGAAAGGACGGAAACCTGCCACGTAGACGTCGACCGACGAGGAAATCGGGAGACTACCCAAGTACGAACGACGGTGAAACCCCCGACCTTCGACGGGAAGACTTCCTGGCCAAATTACCTGAAACAATTCGACGCAGCGGCCAGAGCTAATGGATGGTCATCCCAGGAGAAGGCATTGTCCCTAACCGTAGCTCTGCGAGGCGAAGCTTTAGACGTCTTGCAATCATTGACACCGGATGAAGCTGACAACTTCGAGTTATTGGTGAATCGTCTAGAGATGCGTTATGGTCAAACTCATCTACAACCGGTGCGGTGTACCGAATGCAGTTAAAGAGCCGAAAACAGAAAAATGGAGAAACTATCCAGGAATTTGAAGCGAATGTAGCAAGAATGGTACGACTTGCGTATTCAAATGCAGCGGAGGATTTCCTGGAGTGCCTAGCAGTCCAAACCTTCACCGATGGTCTTCGAGACGTCGAGTTGCAGCGCGCTGTACGGCTGGCGCGGCCGAAGACCCTTGTGGACGCCTTGACCATTGCCCTGGAGTTTGAGGCGGCGACGGAGGCCTCACGTGGAGTTGCTCGACTGAGGGAAATCACCGGTAACTACGACCATGCCGTTCATTCCGTTATCGACGTTGAAGCGGTAGTAGAGAGGTTTATGAAGTTATCTCCAAAAAGAAGGCGCCCAGTAAGATGCTGGAACTGCGGAGAACTAGGCCATATACGAAATACTTGCCCCCATAAAGAAAAATCTCCTGCTGAAGTACCCCAGCAGCAGGAAAACTTTAAACGGGTCGACTCCTGGAGGGCGCCTTCGACCCCAAACATTCCCGTAGTCCCTCACACCATTAAATTGGCAACTCTGCGACATCACGTGGACAGCTTATATGTAAATGGCCTCCTTGATGGGAAGAATATTAGCATGCTGGTAGACACTGGAGCTACAAAAACTATCGTCCGACCAACCATCATTATGCGAAATAAGATGTTGCCTACCAGTTGGAGACTGCGTACCGCTACTGGAGATTCTGCTAGAGTCTACGGTGAGATACAGGTGACGCTACAGTTTGGTTCAACCTCTCTTGTTCACTCAGTGCTGGTGGCTGACGTTGATTAAGATGTTGTTCTGGGCATGGATGTTATGCTCCACTGTGGTTTTCATTTGGATCTTCGCCAACGTATCCTTCGTACTGGTGATGAAGAAATATTCCTGCACCGAAAACAAGTTGACAATGCCTCGATTAAGCTAATCGATGATATCGAACTTCCGGCAAGCTGCGAATGTGTCGTCACAGCGCGGTTGGATGGACTGGAGCCAGATGGTGCCCCAGCCATGATAGAGCCGAAGAACCATGACCATGAATTGGGAAAAGGACTCCTTGTGGGTAAGACTCTTGTTAGATCCGCCAAAGAGGTACCCATCCGAGTTATCAACTTGAGCGATCATCCAGTTCTTCTCCGAAAGGACACGGAAATGGGAAGTTTAGAACCATTAACGGCCATAATTCACAAGGTAAACGTTACGGAAACAGATGAGACCAACGGAATTGAACCATTAATGACAAAATTAGATCCCTCTTTGTCAAAATTAGAAAAGAAACAGGTAAGAGATCTACTTTACCGTTATAAACGTGTATTTGGTTCTAAAAGTAAATTGGGAAGAACTGATGTTGTACAACATAGAATTGACACTGGTGATGCACGTCCGATTCGACAGGTACCCCGAAGGATGCCTCGAGTTAAGAAGGAAGAAGCAGACAGAGCCCTTAAAGAAATGATTCAAAATGGCATAGTCGAACCATCCAGTAGTCCGTGGGCTTCTCCTGTGGTATTAGTGAGAAAGAAAGACGGATCAATGCGGTTTTGTGTCGACTATCGAAAGCTAAACGATGTCACTAAGAAGGACAGTTATCCTCTGCCAAGGATTGATGATGCCCTCGACGCTTTGGCGGGTTCTACTTTGTTTTCTACCTTGGACCTTAAAAGCGGATACTGGCAAGTTAAAATGAATCCTGCAGACAAAGAAAAGACTGCCTTTACCAGTGGATCAGGGTTGTGGCAATTCACGGTCCTTCCGTTTGGCCTCTGTAATGCTCCTGCGACGTTTGAACGGCTAATGGAGAACATCCTGCGGGGTTTGTCATGGGAAACTTGTCTAGTTTATCTAGACGACATCATCATAATGGGTAAGACCTTTAAGGAACATTTATCTAACCTGGAAGAAGTTTTTAAAAGATTACAGAACGCTAATCTAACATTGAATGTTAAGAAATGCCACTTGTTCCAGAGACAGGTCAACTATTTAGGACATAACGTAAGCAAGGATGGCGTTGCTGTTGACCCCGCTAAGATACAAGCCGTTCAGGAATGGCCAATACCTATCGACAAACATCAGCTCCGGAGTTTCTTGGGTCTTTGTTCCTATTACCGACGATATGTCAAGAATTTTGGAGACATCGCCAAACCCTTGACACGTTTGACAGAACAAGATAAGTCCTTCTGTTGGGATCAGGAATGTCAAGAGGCGTTTGAAATATTGAAGAAACAGCTTACGTCAGCACCTGTTCTTGCTAATCCACTTCCTGATGGTAAGCTTATTCTGGACACCGACGCCAGCAATGTGGGAATTGGAGCCGTCTTGTCACAGCTACAAGATGGTAAGGAAAGAGTGGTTGGTTACTTCAGCAAAACTTTATCGAAAGCTGAAAAGAACTACTGTGTAACTCGGAGGGAACTGTTAGCAGTTGTAAAATCCGTCGAACACTTGTATAAATATCTGTATGGCAGAAAATTCCTGATCAGAACAGACCATGCTAGTTTAAAGTGGCTACTTAGCTTTAGGAACCCAGAAGGACAGATAGCAAGATGGCTCGAAAAACTGCAGGAGTATGATGTTGAAATCGAGCACAGACCTGGAACCAGACATCGTAATGCTGATGCACTTTCCAGAAGACCATGTCGACCTGATTGCCCCCATTGTACCTGTATGGAGCAGAACGAGGAAAAACTTGCCTTAGTTAAGGTTGTGCCAGAAGACGAGAGCTCTATGCTGGAGGAGCAACAAGAAA
The DNA here is from genome assembly GCA_964028335.1 of Altica lythri. Lineage (NCBI taxonomy): Eukaryota > Metazoa > Arthropoda > Insecta > Coleoptera > Chrysomelidae > Altica > Altica lythri. The sequence continues at coordinate 36,482,330 of OZ034805.1, forward strand.
ACGATCCCGTTCTGAGAAAGATTAGGGAGTGGAAGAGAATGGACCGTCGTCCGTTGTGGAGAGAGATATCCTCATCCTCTCCTGCTTTAAAAGCATACTGGTCCCAATGGAACTCTTTAATTTTGGACGGAGGGCTCGTTAAAACACTTGTAGAAAATTCCGAGGGCACAGAAACAAGGAAACAAATAGTGGTCCCAAGAAATGCTGTACCGGAAATTTTAAAACAGATGCATAATGATAGTTCTGGAGGACATCTGGGTATCATGAAAACGCTGCAAAAGATCCGAGATAGATTTTACTGGGTAAATTGCACTAATGATGTTAAAGATTGGTGTCGTAAATGCACTACATGTGCTGCCAGTAACGGTCCGCACCGAAAACCGAAGGCGGAAATGCAGCAATACCTGGTTGGAAGTCCTTTTGAAAGAATCGCAGTAGATGTATTGGGGCCACTTCCACAGACCGATGTAGGAAACAAGTACATCTTTGTTGTAATGGACTACTTCACTAAATGGGTTGAAGCATATGCAGTTCCCAATCAGGAAGCTACCACTTTAGCAGATATATTGGTTGAAGAATTCGTAAGCCGATTTGGGGTACCATTAGAATTACATTCAGACCAAGGAAGAAATTTTGAGAGCAAGCTGTTTCAAGAAGTTTGCCAAAGATTAGGCATCCACAAAACGAGAACCACAGCGATGCACCCTCAGTCTGATGGAATGGTGGAACGAATGAACCGGACTATAACCAACTATCTGCCAAAAGTGGTGTCAGATTGTCAGAGGGATTGGGATCGACATATTCCACTATTTCTAATGGCAATTCGATCGGCCATCAACGAATCAACTGGCCAAACGCCTGCGAAGGTACTGTTCGGTAGAGAAATGAGGCTACCATGTGACTTGGTGTTTGGTTGTAAACCTGGTGAAGAAATGGCACGTGAACAATATGTCGCCGACCTTCAGAATCGAATGGAAAATATACACAACCTGGTGCGTGGAAAACTTCAATTATCTAGTGATCGGATGAAGAGGTACTATGACACACGGACAATGGAAAAGAGTTACCAAGTTGGAGATTTAGTCTGGCTCTATAACCCCCGACGGCGTCGAGGTATTTGTCCCAAATTACAAAAGAACTGGGAAGGTCCTTACACCATCAAGAAGAAGATTAACGATGTCATTTATCGGATCGTGAAAATTCCCAGAGGGAAACCCGTCGTGGTCCATCATGATTGTTTGGCGCCTTACCAGGGAAACCACAGTGGAGATCCGCAGCAACTCCAAGAAGATGGTTTGGCTGGCTCAGGGAGTGTGCGGGATTCCGATGTAGGAAATAACCTTAATTTGAAAGATTGTTGTTGACAGTTGATTTTTAGAAGTTTGTAAAAAAAATCAACTGACCATTTTAAATAATGTTTCTAGAAAATTCTAGAAACTTCTAAACACACTGACTAGATTAAATAATGTTGTATATAAGGGGATGCATGGGCAGTTAAAGTCAGTTCAAGTCAAGTGTTCACAAGAGTTCATTGTATTGCCAAGTAGTTAGACGTTATCCAGCAGAGTTCAGTGTATCTTAACAATTTTGTAAATAAATTGTGTAAAAAGCCCCCATAAGTGTTTCAATATACATTCCTATCAAACGAGACAAACAAGTAAAATATATGTTCCATATTGTAGATTAAAAGTTACTTCTAGTTCACCTAATTATTTGGTACCTAGATTGTACAATATAAATTACCCAATGATATTAAAGAGGCCAAGTCTTTGAATATTTTCAAGGGAAGATTAAAGACATTTTTAGTAGAGTCCTGTTACTATAACATCGATGCATTTTTAACTATGTAAATTATTATTATTATTATTATTTTGTTATGATTTTTATGTTATATTTAATTTTTTACTTTTTATTGTTATACATTTTATTCTTGTAACCCTATTGACGAATCCTATACAATTTGTATTGTCGTATGGAAAATAAAGAAATTGAATTGAATTGAATAATATAGCTACTCTTAAGTGATGGTCTGGTTTCTTTATCATTTTTCCCATGCTTATCTTATATTTAGGACTAATTCTTTTAATAAAACAAACAGATTTCTCACTTAGACACTTATTCTACAAGAAGGTTTTGCTTATAGCCTGATCTTGTTATATAAGCAAAAAATTAAATACCATAAACGAAAATTTGAAACTATGAAATTACATAAACATTATAAAATAATATCCATTTCATTATACCGTAGATAAATTTTGAACTTATAGCGTCATTTAGATAATAAAAATAATAATATTCCATTATATTTTTCAAAAAAACAATATATTTTTTCGATTCTTTTTCTTCCTTTTTCTTCTGTTGTTTCGTTGTTTTGAGTTTTTTTAAGGAGTTGTTTCTAATTTATTTTACAGTTTTTCGTGGTTTCATTTTTCCCATTTTTTACTTTTTTTGTTTTTCTCATTTTTTTTCGTTTTTTATATTTTGATTTTAACGGTTTTTCCTGTTTTTTGTTATTTTGTAGGTTCTTTTCAGTTTCTTACACATTTTTCCTTCAAATGTTCCTTTTTTTTCGTTTTCACATTTTTCGTACTATTTTTTTTCAATATTTGCTCATTTTTCTTCTTCAATTGATGTGTTTTTAGAAAGTTTTTATATTTTCGCCGTGTTCTTTGTCTCTGTGTCATTCCGTGAAATTTTGTAATCGAATTTAAACCTATTTCCCGACTACCTAGAGCTCTGAAATTTTCAGGATAGCTAAGAACTGGATGACAATGCATGTTTCAAGTGTGTTTAGGCATATACATAGATTTCGAAATTTATACTGAATTGTTATTAAATTAAATATGTATACATATAATCATTTTGAAAGACTTCATATAAGCTTGCGGTGGACTATTTGTATAAGCGGTTGATTGTGATAATTCTGTTGGGTTATCGTAATAGGATCGATCTCGCGAGAGAGAAGTTTTTTTTTCTTTTTTTTTTGTTCTTACATGTGAAAACAGTAATTATTATTTTAACTGGTAATAAAATAAACTGTTTTAGAAAGTTTTTAGATACAACTACCCTTGATTTTGTTAACAAGGAAACAATCACAGCGTTGTATGACTTAATATTTTTGCAATATCAGGGATGCTGTGCATTGTTGAGATGACACTAGGAATATGACCTATAAATAAGTAAAAAACTTTCTATTATAAAAAGTTCTTTTTATAAATTGTGCTTATTTCCAATTTTATCTATTTTCTTTGTTCGTTATCAGTATTATCTCATTTCTAGTTTTTTGCTTGATGTACCATTTTTTTCATTTTTCTCCGATTGTGCCTGTTTTTTCGGCTTATCATGTTTTTTATTATTCGTATTTTTTCCAATTTTTACGATTTTTTTTGCAATAATTTGACTTACATATTTAAAATTATAAAATAAAATATAGTTGTTAGATTCTTTTTCTTCTTTTTTTTGGTGTTTTTTTCTGATTTATTTTTCAGTTTTTGTATTGTTTCGAGGTTTCGTTTTTTTCCTATTTGTTGCTTATTTGTTTTTTCACATTTTTTTTTTCGTTTTTTATATCATATTTCGATTTTACGGCTTTTTTTCTGTTTTTTTGTATTTTTTTTTCATTTTCTTCCAATTATTCCTGATTTTTTCGATTTCACGTTTTTCGTATTTTTTTTGGAATCTTTTCTTGTTTGTTCCCATTTTCCGATTTATTCCGATTTTGGTTTATTTTCTCGTATTTTTTTATTTTTAGCAATTTTTTCAATTTGATCAAAATTAATACTCTTTGCTGTTTTTGATTTTTTTCTCGTTTGTTTCTATTTTTTACCCATTTTTTTTTCTTTACTTTTTTTGATTTTTATCGTTTATTTGTCTCATTTTTTGATTTTTTTTTAATTTTTAAATTTTTCATTTTTTTCTCTTTTGTTGTTTTTCTTTGTTAGTTTTAGCTTATTTCTAGTTTTTTGCTTGTTTTTATCAATTTTTTCATGTTCCTCCGCTTGCATCTGTTTTTTAGGTCTTCATGTTGTTTATTCGATTTTTCAAATTATTCATGTTGTTTTCATTTTTCACGTGTTTTTTGCAATTATTTGACTTAAAAGGGAAATTTAAAGTAATAAAACAAAACAATATAGATTTTTGAACCTTTTTATACTGTTTTTTCGTTGTTTCGAATTTTTTATGTTTTTTTTTGGGATTTATTTTCCAGATTTTCATGTTTTTTCGAGGTTTCCGTTTTTCCCATTTTTTACTTTTATATTTTTTTACATTTTTTTTTGGATTTTTCGAATTCACCGTTTTTTTCCTGTTTTTGAAGTTATACTTTCATTTATGCACTCGGTGGAAAAGATTTGTGTACAGTTAAATGGGAAAAATCATTACATATGTAATGGTGTGAGTAAGAGAGAGACAGACACACTTATAAGGTATATTGGTCGGTAAAAACAAAGATGAAATATGAAGTAATGAGTATTGTATTGTAGTCTTAAATACCGTGACATGGTTGCAGTATATCCTGCACTATGCTTTTGAGGTTGTTGGCTACATAAACAGAGTTTTTACGAATAGTCGAGGAAATAAAGCACCAAAACCTCCGAATTTTGTAACGTAAGATGGATCGGAATGCGTTTTTTCATTGGATTCGTTAAAGTATCAGGAAATTTGTCGCTATATTTTATAATGTAAAAATGGAAAATACATTTCTGCATTCAAAAAGTACATTCCGAACAGACAATAGAAAGAAAACTTACAACTCGGTAAGTATTGCTGAAAATGGGTTCATTTATATACTCGGGGTTTTTGGAGTAGCTGAACACGAATATCACGATTCCGAAAGTCTCCGCGGCACTTGGTGTCTAGGGTATTTACCTCTTCTCCTGTGGTATCAGTGCACACTTGGTACTCGGTGGTTTTTTGAGTCGCTATATACGATTATAATAATGGCGATGGTTTTCGAAACACCTGGTGCTTAAGACGGACCTTGTCTCCAGAAATTTTATGCAAATTCGATACAAAAAGTGTGTGCACACGGTACTAGGAGGTTTTTCGGGTCGCTTACCACGAATATCATATAATGAGTTCGCTAAATCATTCGCATACAAATTTATGAGTATAAGTATAACTTCTGCCGGCAATCCCACTGACTGCCACACTAGTTTTTTTTATTTTGTAGTTTCTTTTCTGCTTCTTTAAATTATTCGTTTTTATTTCTAGATGACTCCGGATTTTTTCGATTTCACGATTTTCGTTTTTTTTCCATTTTTGCAATTTTTTCTTGTTTGTTCCTATTTTCCGTACTATTGTTTTTTCCCAGTTTTTATTTTATTTTTTTCCGATTTTGCATTATTTTCTATATTTGGGTATTTATTTTTCGATTTTTATTATTTTTAGCAATTTTTTTAATTTGTTCAATATTTCTGGATATTTTAATTTTTTGCAGATATTTTTGTTTTTTTTTATTTTCTTGTTTATTTTAATTATTTACCGATTTTTTTCCATTTTATTTTTATTTTTCTTTACTTTTTTGATGTTTTCCGTTTTGTCTCATTTTTTCATTTCGTTTTTTCTTAATCAGTTTTATTTCATTTCTAGTTTTTTGCTTGCTTTTATCAATTTATTTTCGGGTTTTCATGGATTTTATTAGATTTTCCAAATTATTCGTGTTTTTTCCAATTTCTATGATTTTTTTCGTTTTTTGTTTTAATTTTTCCACCGAGTGTTTATGAAACCTAGATACCAAAGGCGTCTATTAGGAATTCATAGAATTAAACAATATATACACACTGTGGATCAAATAATAAATCTAAACCATTCTCGATCTACTTGAATTCAAAGAAGCTATTTCAACTTAATCGGTCCTACTGTTTAGATTGTTCAGTCACATACACATGCACAGAGGATGTTTTTTTCGAACAAAAACATAAAGAGAAAGAATACTTTTTTGTATTAAATTTTTGTTATTGTAATTCATTACATAACTGTTAAAAAACTGCTTTAATAAAAACAAAAAAAAAATCGCCCAACGTGGGGCTCGAACCCACGACCCTGAGATTAAGAGTCTCATGCTCTACCGACTGAGCTAGCCGGGCTTGACTACCATAATTCCATATTGTAGTTAAAAACCAAAACTATTGATGTTGATTATGTAAAAATTTTAAATTTATGCCAACATTTTTTTCTTAAAACTCATATAGCTAAAAATAACATAATATAAAAATACTGTTAGAGACAGAAACAAAAACGTTATTTTCGTTTAGTTGACAGAGTATTCCAAATTGGAATTTGTTCACAAATGAATGATTCACATGCAGTTCTTTAAATATGAAATATATACAAAGGATACCAAAAGACCGAGAAATAGGAATATTGCTACCACACTATACAAAAAAGGTGACAAGAGAATATGTAAAAAGGGAAATAACGATACACACAATAGCAAAGATATAGCTATTCGGGAATACGGGAAAAGTGTATTTTGAGGATCAAATTTGATCCGAGAAAATAGACATTTCCAAGCGATTTTAGAAAATAGTACCTATATTGTGTATCTAGTAGGAAAAGCGTTACATTTTCGGACGACAATGTAAACATTGGAGTCCAGGAATGTGTGCTTTTATATGTTGATGGATTTTCTAGGTTAAGGAATTCGGCAATTCTCTTGATTATTGTATTAATTCCCACAGGACTGTTAATACATTTTCCTTTATTTTAGGTTAAAAAATATCGAAGGTGATTGGGTTTTCTTAAATTGTGGTACATTTTTAATTTATTTATCCACTCAGGCTGTATGATGACAAATGATCTTGAAGTACCCGTTTTAGTTTCTATAATGCTTACCAACACCACATCATTAAGACATCGGTATATCCAGGTTTCAATTGACATAATTCTTGGCGTCTTAACGCTTCAGAAATACCCATTATAAGTGATACCTAAACATTAACAGCAAGTCGATACATGTACAATAAGTGAGGGCTTCTTTTGTAATTTGTGCGATACGGTTTTGTGTTAATTCACACTTATTAATACTCATTAATCATTTAGTGTGAGTTCGAAACCTGGTTTTGTAGACATAATGTTGGTAGGCATCTTCATGAATTGGGTTGCTCCGACACTTAGAATCCGAGATGTCCTCTAAGATCGCTGGGTTTAAGAGACTTAGTCCTTGTTAGGCTATGGGCAGAGCAAACGTCTTTACATGTAAATGCAAGGAGGTAAGGTCTAGAATTACCTTATTGCGCCAGAAATCATATACAAGAATGTTTAAACCGTTTGCAATTCTTTTATTGCCTTTTATTCCATCAAAATCAGCGCACAATGCGTTATTAGATGGCTGACTAAAATTAGAGATGACCAGTAGATCATTTTAGTTTTAAGACCCCATGTTATTTTATGTTTTCTCAAAAAGCTCAGGGAATGTCCACATAGCCCTGGTAGCTTTAGAGTTAGAGATTACCTATATTTGCAAGGTTCGGATTCCACGTAAGTTTTCTGTCAAGGATATCTCCGAGGTATTTTACCTCTTTTAACAATGAAAGTGTCACTCCTCTTATAGCAAGAGGGTGAATTATTGAATTTCTTCTGTTGGTGAATGAAATTAATTGATTTCCTTTTGTTGGTAAATAAAATGAGAGTCTTTTTGTTAGAATTATCGGAAAGTCCTTCCTTCGAACACCAAGTCGTTGTGAGGTTTAAGGTACTTTGCATGCAGTCAGCAATAATCCTCAGCATAGCCCAGAGTACGAAACATTTCTGCTTTAATCTTTGCTATGAGATCGTCAACTACCATTGACCACAGTAAAGGCGATAAAACTATATTCCTAGTGATTAGCATTTTTGTTGTATAGTTGCGCAGATAGAACCTGAGGTATTATCGAATGCTCCCACTACATATATAAACCACATAAAACCACTTGCTTTATGTCAATAGCTTGTTTAAGATCTATTACGAGATAATGCAAGGCAAAAAAGTGTTATCGAATGCTCTCACTACATCTATAAACGCACATAAAGCTACTTCCTTTGTATCAATAGCCTTTTCAAGATTGCTTTCGAGATAATGCAAGACATCATCAGGTCTGAACATTTTTAAACAAGCCTCGTATAAGTATATCTATATATTTTGACATTGCTTATAAATATTAGACATTTTAAATAACTTAGCTCATAAGGTGAATAAACGAATAATTAAATTATTGGATAATTTTTCGATTCCTCTTATAAATTCTTTAGATCCTATATTGACAAATAAACGATAACTAAGACTAGTTGCACAATAAACTTCGTAGCCCACCTGTTCTTTAACGTTAGAAACAAAACCATTTCCAATTTAGTTCAGTTTATTCATTCCATCTACAGCAGGCCGCATATAATTCACTTTCGCCAATCTGCGTAGCGTTTTATGTAGTTATATGTTAACACGTGTATTTTTTTCGTACCTCTAACTCTAAAGAATCATTTTTTTTAATATATATATATATATATATATAATACTGGTATAATTAAAGTATTAAGTATCATCAAATTTTATTATAGAAAATTAAAGACTACTATATACAACAATAACGTTCAGAGATAGACAGAAAGGTTGCAGTCTGTTTTTACTGACATAAAAATAATGAAAGAAATGCGAAAAAGTTTTTGTACTAATACATGAACATTATTTAATGTACAGTATTTTTGGACCACGGATTAGCAAGACTTTCTTCAACACCAATAACTGGATAAGCATCCTGCAAGTCAGTTGTTGGCACATTGCTTTGTTGAAGATCAACATCGGTTTCATCAAGCCACAATACAAGTCATAAATCAACTTGTCGAAGCATGTATAAGTTGAAGTAATTTCAAGAGACCGACGTAGAAGAAATGGAGCAAACGTCTTGCCATCATGCTCTTGAGGCTTTGGAATATATAGGCCACTGGATGACTGCAAAATCGGGTAAGGAGGTATAAGGAAGCGTTTCGACAGAATGGTTCTTATAGAACTCCGCATATTTCTACAGCAAGCGCGATCATCACACTTCGCCACCTGGTGATAATATTAAAATATTTTAATTGTATTTTCATATATATATTGAGTATCTCGCGCTTGCCAAAAAAATAAATACACGTGATATATTACTTTACCCCCCTCTCCCTTGTGATATTTCGTGACTTTTTATGGAGCACCCCTCCCCCTTTAAAGCCTCACGTGAAAAATATTTTATCTGATAAACACCGTTTAGCGGTAGCGCGCGTATGCTGTAAAAGCCGCTCAAAGCCCCATTTTCAACGTCAAATTAAAATTATAAATAATAGAGATAGAGTTCCGGGAGGACGGACTTTTTTCGGAAATTTCCTCCTCTTTAACGAGCTTTTTTCAAAATTGCTTAAATATTAATATTTTTCGAGTTATTAACAAAAACATAAACATCTGTTTTTTTTCATCTTATTTTGTTAATAACAATTGCAACTTTTTGCCTGCACACTTTTCCTTCAAAAACATTTTTCTACAGGTGATTTCGAATCCAATGAGCTATCGCTCATATTTTTAGGACCTTTATTTTAATTTTTCACGTTTTTGAAGATGTTGACTAGAGTATGTTAGTAAAAATATAAAATTAGTTTGTTTTTGAAAACAAGTTTTCAAGATACATCACGATAGTTGTAAAGGAAATTTGTTAGAATGACTAACAAGAATTGTCAGAGTCTTCTGAAGTAGAATCGTTCCCAACAGGGTGTCATTACCCTAATCTTTATTGGCCTACCTGTCGCCCGCCGCAATCCGGTCATGGGGTATTGAGGGCAAAAATCTGAGACGGCCGCAATACGGTTGTTTGACTTTAGCATTTGATACCAATCGCCACAATCCGGACACACCGGTTATAAGGATTGTACGAAAAGAGCGTCAATTTAATTAAAATAAACTCGATAATTTTGTATCAGAATATTTATTTTATTATCTGATACTGAACTTTTAGTTTTATTGCATTATTCGAATTATAGACAGTTGAAATTGTAAATAAAACCGTTTAAAAATGATGCCGAGATTCCGTTGAATTTCCTTCGCTTAATATTTTCCAGTTGGGATTTCAAATACAGTGGAAACTTTTTTTTTATTTTAATGTCCTTTATTGGAAAAATGATGAAACGTGACGTGAATAAATAATAAATACTGAGATTTTCTCTTCAATTTCAGATGTTATTGATGTTTTCCGAATTAAAATTCTAAAACTTTTTCACTTGGTATTGTTATGGATTTTATGTTTTATTTTTTTGAATAATATAAGATCAGCATTTATAATGTAATAACTTATATTACAAGAACGATAGGTTAAAAATTAAAATTTCGTAATTTGTTTATGGCTCTCCACAATATAAAAATTAAAAAGAAGTTTAAAATATTCGTTTTCTAAATTGGGGGACTCCAAACTTTCAATTTGAATCGTAAATTGCTCGCATGAAACAGTGACTATTGCATAATTTACCAAAAAAATGAATGCAATACTGAAAAAATATATTTGAAAGCAGCTGATGGACAACCAAAAGTGTTACCTATAAATTTCTTTTTTATAGTCACATTAAACTTGGATTAATATTTAAAATCTTTGCCTTCCTTATTCGCTGCTGTCACTTTCTCGTATACCAGATATTAAAAGCTCCGCTTCTATAGGAATTTATCGAGTTCCATACGTTTTGCCTTTCTATATAAGCCAAAGTAAGCGGTAAAAAATCTGAAAAAAATCGAGTCTTATGTTTTTGTAACAAACTGCAACATGTCCAAAAGTCAATCCACTGTACATTATTTATAATACGCTAACCTGGTAAAGTTCTTACCGTCCAACAATCATTCATTTCCATCTCGTTTTTTCGATTGTTTCTATGTACCTGTATTTTGTTTTTTTTTTCGATTTTCCAAAAATTTCCGTTTTTTTTTTTCAATTTTCGTAACATTTCCGGTATTTTGTTCTGTTTTTTTTTCGATTATTTTTTTTTATTTTACTTTGGTTTCTCGTTTATTCTTACCAGTTTTTTACCAATTCGTAACGTTTTATTTTTTCAATTTTTTTAAACAGTTTCTTATAGAATGATCAAAAAAGGAAAGACCTCGATTAGTTAAAAGATGGTCTGTGAATGCCGAGGAAAATTAAATGAACTAGGACAGAATAACACTGTAACCTTCCTCTGGGTTCCAGGACACATAGGAAACACAGAAGAAAACGAAACAGCAGACAAGCTGGCAAAAGAAGGAGCTGAATCCCCATACCTGGGACCAGAACCATCCTGTGGAATCAGCAGTAGTAAAATCTTAGAAAAACTAAGGAAAAGAATGGATAGCGAAAAATCCAAGTACTGGAATGATCTAGAAGGACTAAGACTATCGAAGACGCTCCTAGGAAACTACAACCAAAAGAGATCTCTCAGTTGTCTTAACCTTAGTAAGAAGAACCTCTGTATTATAACAGAAATACTAACCGGGCACTGCCGATTAAGAGGACACATGATTACGTAATTCTAGGGTCAAATACCTACGGTCATACGAAATAGAAAAGGAAGATCTACCTTACTTAAAACCCAACGATATTCTAAACTTTCTAAGGAAGGTAGGACTAGAAGTGCAGCTATAAGTCTGAGAAAATCATCAGAAATGTAGCAAGAAAAGGGGGACACAATAGATCTTATAGGTCGCAGGTGTATGTGCTCATACATTATTCTATTCCAGACGAAGATAAATTCAAATATCCGAAAAATGAATGTTAGCCGAGAACATTTTCGAGCAATAATTTTTTACAATTCTCGGAGAGAATTATCCCAACAGCAATGTCTCGCTGAAGTGTTTTCTGTGTTTGGGAATGAAGCACCTCACCAGTCAACTATATCTCGATGGTTTAGCGAATTTCAACGTGCTCTCTCCAATCTCAGCGACGACTCCAAGCTAGGTCTACCCAAAACAGCTGTCACACAGCAAATTATCGATGCGGTTCGTCATCTAATAAAGGATGACCGCCGGGTAACATACCGGGAGATGGACGCATCTTTGGGCATTTCAAAGACCTCAATTCATAAGATCCTATATGACGAAGTGGGAGTTACGAAGTTAGATTCCCGTTGGAACTCTCATTTGTTAACAGAAGAACAAAACGCGGTTCGCGTCAATGTGTGTCGAAAACATTGTCACGGTTCAACAAAGGAAGCTCAAAAAACGAGTAGGTATAATATTGTTAGCAATGATGAATCTTGGATTTAGACCTACAAAGCGGAAAATAAACGCCAATCCGCTGTGTGGGTGTTTCACGATAATGAAAAACCAAAAGTGATCCGTTCTCGAAGTCTGTCAAAGAAAATGTTCTTAACTTTTGTGTCAAAATCTGGTCATATGGTAACAATTTCTTTAAAAGATCGAAGAACTGTTACTTCCGATTACTATATAAACGTTTGTTTACCAGAAGTTATCGCGAAACTCCGACAAAGCAACACACAACGGCGAATCATTCTACATCAGGATAATGCAAGTGCTCACACTGCCCAATAGACAATGGAGTTTTGCAGCTTCAAAACATCAAATTGTTAGACCATCCAGCGCATAGTCCCGACCTAAGCCCCGACGGCTTCTTCACGTTCCCAAATATCAAAAATTAAATGCGCGGGCAGCGATTTCAGTCGCCAGTAGAAGCAATCAATGCCTTTAAAACAGCGATTTTGGTGGAGTTAACTGAAGACTGGAATAACTGTTTTGACAATTGGTTTGAACATCTGCAAAAGTGTAGGGACTTTATGGCTGGCTGTAGGCAAAACTAAAAAGACAACTCTCGTTTATGCTTTAACTGTATTAATTTTCTGTGTTTAAAGTATTCTGATTTTAATCTCTTCTTACATTTCTTTAATTGAAAATTTATTATTCTTTTTACTATTTACACTAAAAAGCTATTAAAAAGAATTTGATTTGACAACAATGTATCCAAATAGTACCAGTTAGTAACCTACTTAGTTGATAGGACTTTTACTTACTCTTACATCCACAAGGACGGCCTTGTTATGGCCTGAATAGTTTCGAATCACACACCGCACAGTTTAAGATAGAGAATAGTAAGGTAGTTGAGGCAATAAATTGATATGATCACAGTTAACAAAATAGGTAAAATATATACAAAATATTTTAAAATTTACATTTTTTAAATTCTAACTAAAAAAATGTGATAAAATGAAACCAAAGCGAAAGCTAGTAAAATATACAAAAAAGTTAAGGAAGTACAAAAAATTAGTTATTTAAATAATTCATCTAGATATTGCTTTTATTTACAGTATATTTTTATTTTACGAACATAGCTAATTTTAAAATATTGAAGTCTTTTGTATTGTCATTCATTTGTTAAAACGAAGCCACCGTATATAGACAAGAATAGTAGGATCACTCTCACAAAAACTCCTTCCATGCCGCCGAAGATCTCGGTCCGTATTTAGGTCAGCATCGTTGTCCCTCATCAGCACCGTTTCCAACCTAAAATTTCTGAAATCAGTAATTTGATACAAAAAAGAGTGTGCGTGTAACCTTTACGCGCGATTGAAGTAAAACTTGTTGACGTACGTATCGGAAAATAAATATTTAATTACAATTCAATCATATTTATTGCCTATATACTTTACAAAAAAAATGAGATGTTATATTTATATTATTCATTAGAAATAGGAATTTGAAAGTTATCATTATTTTTTTTATATATGAAATAATAGGTTTATGATAACTAAAATGTGAAACATAGATTTTAGTCTATAAATACCATTAATGTATTTGAAACCGTTTGAAAATTTCATAAATAAATTTCGGAAATTTAAACTCCTCCCATAGCTGAAATTATACAGTTACTTCCATCAGAATCTTCCGTTAGAATCTACCCCTAGTCGTGCCTAAAGAAGTTTTGCTTCAATAATAGGTAAACAATATTAAAAATATACACACATTACGTTTAGAATGTGTGATTTTGTAGCTGTATCTACCTTATTGTAATACATCACAACACAAGAGCCTTCGATAGTTAGATAACCATTTCATTTTGTAGCATTTTATAGCATATTCCATAAAATTTAAAATCCTGAGTTAAGTTTGTTTTCTTCACGTCTACGAAGGATCTGTTATTGGTGGTTAAAGGTCAGCCATCTTGACTAGTGGTTTTATGGCCTTTATGGCTACCTAACCAAACCTAAAATAAGTATAAGAAAGTGTTAAAATATTTTGAATATTATTATTTTATGAACAAAAACGTGCAACATGCTTCTTTACTCAACGTAAAGATTCCGTATAAACAATTATTTACTATCATAATATGTATGTATGTATATAAACTTACTTAATCAAATCATAATGAATGTGGCTGTCTCGTCATTTTTTCATTTTTGTCATTTTTCTTCAAATCTTTCTGGCGCTTATAATATCCCCTTTGACGTTCACAATTTCTTTTTCTTTTTAGCTCTTTAAGTCTATAAAACGAAAATAGCTAGGTATAAATAATAGGTATAAATAATTAGGTATAAATAGTGTAATTACACACCAAAAATAAAATTTATGCATATAGAGTACCTACCTATTCAATCATTTTCAATCAATATTTTTTCATCACTTTCTTCATTAATAAATCCACATTGTTTATTCATATTTAATACAAACACTTTATACACAAACAACGATTTATATAAATCAATGTATTTCGATTGACAAGATGATCAGCTGTCAATTCATACAATTACAGATTTAATTTTATTTAATATAGGAGGCAAAATCGCATGAGCGCCGCTAGGATTCTTTTCAGGGGGTGCATCTGCATCTACACACTATTATGATCTAATATATATATATAAAATGTAGAATGATTTGGACAGCAACCGCGACGCCTTTAGTTTTTATTCAAACAATAATTTAATAAAAAAATTAAAAAAATATATAATTTTCTGGTAAATTCAGGTATTTTCTTTCATAGCAGGGGGGTGCAAGCGCACCCTCTTGCACCCTGCTGCCGGCGCCCATGCAAAATCGTGTCAGTATTAGGTTTTGTTTCCGGTTTCTGTTATTAGAATGACGTCACGTCCGTTAGAATAACTTTTTTACTCCTAGTGTCGCTAAAGAAGTTTTACTTCAAAAAAAAATTTAGCAATCGGTATATTTAAAAAAATGGCGACAAATTTAAAAAGTGTTGATTTAAAAACAAGGGGTAAGTTCAAATTGAGTTATAACGGTATATCGGTAGATTATTTCCTAATCGGTAGATTTACCGAAAAATCGGTAGAGGGCATTGCTGCTCACCAATTTTCTCAAAAAAACAAACAAAAACATAGGCAAACAGGAGAAAAATGTTGTAAACAGAACTTCAAAGGCGGCGCGCAGAGTAACACTACTATTCTTGTCTGTATATAGGGAGATGAAGAAATTAGTTTGTTAGATTCGATTTATGAGTTTTTGTCGCAACTACTCGAAAGAGGTGGTGCGACAGAAAAATCGTCATAAAAACGAATAATTGAACTTATTCTGTTCCATTGCACCCAACGTTTTTCCTGTCTCTCCTTGCTTCTCTCATTCTCTCCATAAGCTTTCTGATAACTTGTAATACTGCGTGTATTTTGTTTTTAACTGTATATAAAACATATGCTCTTTGTAGTATGTAATTTTGAAATATTAAATAATGTTAAATTGATGATTGATGGTGAAGAGTCAAAAACCTCAGTTTACCCTTCTGCGCCAAAACTAATAAAAGCTACGCTTCCATCGGAATTCATCGACTTTTACATCTTATTTTTTCGTTACCGATTGTTGTTGGAGGTAAAATAAAAACATAAAATTTAGATTAACTTTATAATCAATGTTTGTGAGAGACATCGTTTTTTATTAACTAAAATTTGTTCGAAATTAAATTATAGATAAACTAAGATTTTTATGCTTTTACGAGGTGAAAACAATCACAGGAGATAAGAAAATGAAAGATATTTGATTAAAAATGAGGACAAACTGCTTATTGTTTATTATCATAACATAATATTATTATTATTATCATAATATTTATCCATTCAGTAATTGACTTCTGTCTGTTTTAACCTTTTATTTTGTTTTTTTTTAAATTTCAACTTCCTAAATGCTTTTCATTGTCAAATTTGTTCGAAATTTAGTACTTTCTCATATATATGAAACAAAGCAGCGCTGACTAAAATTAAATAGATTAAGATAATCTTCAAAGTAGAAATAGGATAATGTACTTCTAAATTAAAACTTTGTAGTAGAGTAGGTATACATACATTATTTACTTAAAAACCAAGAAAAAAAACTAGTGTGTCAGTCAGTGGGACGGCTGGCAGAAGTTATACTTCTATGCACGCGCATGGATTCATAAATTTGTATGTGAACCATTTAGCAAACTCATTATATGATATTCTTGGTAAGCGACTCCAAAAACCTCCAAGTACCGTGTGCACACTCTTTTTGTATCGAATTTGCATAAAATTCCTGGAGACGATGTCCGTCTTAAGCACCAGGTGTTTCGAACACCATCGCCATTATTATAATCGTATTTAGCGACTCAAAAAACCACCGAGTACCAAGTGTGCACTGATTTCGTACAGAATTTACATAAAACCCCAGGAGAAGAGGTAAATAACCTAGACACCAAGTGCCGCAGAGACTTTCGGAATCGTGATATTCGTGTTCAGCGACTCCAAAAACCCCGAGTATATAAATTGAACCCATTTTCAGCAATACTTACCGAGTTGTAAGTTTTCTCTCTATTGTCTGGTCGGGATGTACTTTTTGAATGCAGAAATTCAATTTCCATTTTTACATTATAAAATATAGCGACAAATTTCCTGATACTTTAACGAATCCAATGCAAAAAAACGCATTCCGATCCATCTTACGTTACAAAATTCGCAGGTTTTGGTGCTTTATTTCCTCGACTATTCGTAAAAACTCTGTTTATGTAGCCAACAACCTCAAAAGCATAGTGCAGGATATACCTGAACCATGTGGCGGTATTTTAGACTAAAATACAATATTCATTACTGAATATTATTATTAATATTATTAATATAAAATACTAAATATTTCATCTTTGTTTTTACCGACCAATATACCTTATAAGTGTATCTGTCCCTCTTACTCACACCATTACATAAATTATGATTTTTCCAATTTAACTGTACACAAATCTTTTCCACCGAGTGCATGAATAGAAGTATAACTTCAAAAACGTTTGTGTATAAAATATTGACAAAAAAAGATACCCATTCATCTTTATATTTTTGTAGTAGGTTCAAAACTATTAGCGGTAACTCTTTTAGATAGTCTTATAGTTGCTGGAGGTCTCAGACTATAACTTTACGTTTCACCGTAACTTGTGATGCAGGTACAGCAAGGTGTTGTTTTGATGTAAGCGGATATTGTTATAGAGTTTTGCTTTCATTCAGTTTTTTGTTTTTATTTTTGATTAAACTGGTGCAATTTACGTCGCGTTTCGATACACATTGCATAGTGAATTCGGTAATGTCCGGTAATTGGACCAACCGACATTTTCTTCTAACAACAAAAAACTACCTGCTTATATTTTAAAAGTTATCAAAATTTAATGCTAAACAATGTATTGTAAAATTATTACAAAAATTTATCATTTTTGTATATCTACAAATATACATCAACAGAAGATGCAAAACAATTAGAATATGGATTACAAATATCGGTTTTAGTTAATAAAAGATTCTGAATTTGGTTCTAATGAAGTAATATATGTCTTTTAGGTATCTTAGTCAAGCTATGTAAATCTGTTTAAGAAGAGCTGCAAATGTTTATGGAGCATAGTGTACATTTTTATCCCATGATCACAGCAAACGAAAAATTGGGGGCTGTTAAGAATATTTTAAAATTTGTGGTTTTACTATTACATGTAATCCTTCCATTTGAGTAAACTGGAGTTGTTTATAAAGCCAAAAAAAATATTGGTACTTCATTTATTGTGTCTGCTATGGACATCCTTCAAAGCAACTGGGACGGTGTTAAGCTGAAAGTAGTAACACCTTCGAGCAAGTACCTCTGGTTCTGGATCTGCAAAATTAAAGAGGGATGAGCAAGTGCTCTGCCGGCACTGAGGCCACATAAAGCCCATAGTCCATCTCCTGTGTGTAGGGATATCTACACCTCAGGCTATCGTCAGGCCTAAAGATTTAAAACAGATGATGACACTTCCGAGGGGGATTTCCCTGACATCGGCTGGTGTAAGTCAGTACTCGCCAAACACGGATCTTCTTTCATGCTCTACTGTTTCCTCTTCTTGTCTGCAACCTCTACATAGGGGCGATTCTGCTAATTTCATCCTAAAGAGATGTCGCAATAGCAGGGACCTGTTAAAATTCCTACAGCTGTTCGGAGACTTTGTCTGGTCAATGCCTTAAATTTTCTTAATGTTTGCTCGCCAGGATAAGGAAATAATTCTCTGGCCAGTATACAGTTTGTTGTTGCATCCCAGCACTGTATAAAGTTTTGGTGAGAGTGCTGTTTGATAAGGTCCACGACAGCGAACATTGTCAGCTTGGTAGATGAGCGATGTTTGTAGCCCGCAGCCCTTCTTGCTAAATTGTCCGCAATGCGGTGGCCTTTAGAGTTCCCATGTCCTTTGATCCAGCTCAGAGTGACCACATTATTCTGGCTGGCCTCAGTTAAAGTTTGGTGACGTTCGATTCCTAAACTTGAAGAGATACGTGGTCTATTCAAGGTCAGTAGTGCCTTCGACCGTCCGTATAAATATTTAAATTTCTGCCTGTGATGCTCATATTGATTAATTCTTTTGCAGCTATAGTTATGCCTGTGAGTTTTGACTGAACCACACTTTACAAGCCATCTATAGCCCAATTCATTTTTTGCCGTCATCTACAGTTATTTCTATTGCACGCATGGAGAGAATGCTAAGAATTCACTCGCGTATTGTTGTAGGTACATTTCGGGCAGTAAGCGAGAGCATTATTTTAGGAAACGTGGTTTTACCAAAAGCTCCCTCTAGCATATACTTACAAACAGCACATACTTACTAATCGCAGCCTTTAATTCACCTCCTTACACCTTGCTCTGATTGGGAGAAATTTTTTGCTTGCGAATCCTTCACTTCTTTAATCAAACCGAGCGACGTGTTATAACTAGCTCACTCTGTAGTATATGTTCAAAGGGTAACACTTAGTACAAAAACCTCAGACGACGATTGGTAAAAGCACCCACTTTGAGTGTTAGGTGCATGAAAGACGTTGATGAGTGATGTATTTCATTTGATATTGGCTCTAACCCGACCTGTTCAGTATTTATTAAACAATACTCTCTGCAACATCTCGAAGTGATATTTCTGTTTTTCTTAATCCAACAATGCTCCCCCATTAAATTGCCTTCATTTTTTTCGTCTTCGTACTAAGGCATTGTCAATAAATATGTTTAAATAAATATTACTTCACATTACTACAGATCTCTAAGACTATAGTTGAACAAGGAAATTGACTTAAAAAAAGATTTTCTAAGAAAAAAAGTGGCCTAGCAGAGCTATTCAAAACACTACTTATTATGTTAAGCTCTGACTTTTGTACAGAGAAAAACTAAACTGTAATATTATCTAACCTAAATTTGTAGCTATCAAGACTTTAAATTCGAATTCGGAATTTAGTTAAATACATACCTTTTACTTGGATTAATAAAAGAAATAAGATTCTGAGTATCCTTTAAAGTTTTTTAATAAATGCAGAACTGTCGTTTTGAAAAATTTGAAATTTTGAACATTTTTAGAAAGTATACAAACAACAATATCTTAAGGACATTAAGAAGAAATTGAAAAAATCTCGCACCAAGCGAGGCTCGAACTCGCAACCTTCAGCTCTACGCGCTGACGCTCTAACAACTAAGCTATAGGTGCTTAGCCATCAACTCGCCGAACGGTCGTTAATTTCAACTCATGCCATATGTGACACTTACTCACTTTCTCCTTAAGCACATATAGTATGACGTTAATGAGAGAGAGACTTTGTCAAATCGACAATTGAAATATCAAATTTTTTTAGTGCCCTGTCTTATATTCTTATTCGGTTAGGGGATCGGAACCACGGATTCTTTAATAAACGATTATTATCTCAAATAATCGTTTACTGTCTGTGTTTTGATCAGACTTAATTATAAAAATATATCATTATCTCTTTTCAAGCTACCTTTTAATTGTCAATTATATATATTTTTTTATCTGTTCCAAGTTTAATAACAGCTACTTTTTAATTGCCAATTATATCTTTTTTTTATCTGTTCCAGGTTTACTAACAGCATACTTCAAAAAATTCTGAATCCAATTCTTTGTTTAATATTACCACAATATTTTTTGACCTTAAACTATGTCATAAACTTATTTTCTGGTCTAGTCTCATTGATCCTTTTTATTCAACAATCAGTGGCAACAGCGTTTCCGTGTTATGGTCTACGCTAGTCCAGAACATTTAGCTATGGAATTTTTTAGTTGAGTTTCCTTTTCAGAAGTGAAATTGACATATCTAAAAAGGAAAATTTTATCCGACTTTTATAAATAATGTCACTTTTAAATTTTCTCTACAAAAGCTTACTTGTATATTTGATAGAATATAAGTACACTTATCACCAACATTTTTGGACCCTCTTATGTTTGTTAAAATGAGACAGTATTATTATAAGTAGTGTATGACAAAGTACATTAGTTTTTAGATGTATTAAATGCAAATTGGCTAAATTAAATTTTAACTAAACTGGAAAAAAATGCAAACGAAAAATAGTGCATAATAAAATGAAAACCAGAATTTGAAATTTAGTTACAAACCACTTTAGACGAAATCAATTACATTACATTCCTGCAATACAAGACTACTTAACCTGATGAAAACCATAGCTAACAAAAATTGGGGGGCCGATTATGATATGTTACTAACTGCGTACCTACAGGACGCCAATTAGATCAAAGATTGATTATGATTCCATTGGCTATGCATCCGCCTCAAAATCAACCTTAAGACCGCTTGACACTATACATAATGCGGCTCTTAGAATAGCTTTGGGTGCTTTTTGAAGGACTCCTATAGAAAGTATTTATTCCAAAACTGGTAAACCGTCTTAGCAACAGCGACGAATTTATTTAAACTTATCACATGCAACATCCGTAGCTGCAGACCAAAATAAGCCTTTGTACAATAATCCATTTACCATTAAATATCAGCACTATTTCGATGGGAAAAAACGTACATCTAAGCCTTACTACGAAAGAATTCGCACATATCTGCAGTACTTAAACATTGAACTCCCGGATGTATATCCATTAGATCTTGACCATTTACCTCCTTGGATTATTAGCATTCCTGAAATTAACACCGATTTACTCCAATATAATAAATTCTACACCAACCCTACTATTATCAAAACCACTTTAAACTCCATTTTAATTCAGCGCTACCAAAACTTCGTCAAAATATAAACTGACGCCTCAAAAACTGACAACGGCGTTGGCGCAGCAGTGGTAACTCCTGCCGATGTCCTTAAATATAAATGTCCACCAAACACTAAAGTCTTTCCCGCAGAACAGTATGCATTATACAAAGCAATCCAATACATTAACCCTATAGCCAAAATGATGAAATCGGAGCTATTGAAGGCAGAAGTAAACTTCCGGAAGGTCAGCATCATGTGGATCCCTTCGCATATTTATCGGAATAGAGGAAAATGAGAAAGCGGACCAATGTGCGCGAGACGCAATAAAAAAAAGAGTGTGTTTACTTATGTACACGCGTTAGAAGTTATACTTCTTTGGCGTATGGAAAATAATCACAATTTATAAAAAGAACTTTTTATATACCTGGATTAGCAGTCCGTTGGCATTGACGTCATTTGACGTATATGTAAGTAGACCAATACGCGGTAGGAATGAAGCGTAGTTGCCAGGTTTAACTTAGAAAGACTTACCGCTTATTGGTCTACTTGCATATACGTCAAATGACGTCAATGCCAACGGACTGCAAATCCAGGTATAGTAGAAAGTTTTTTTTTGGTGATTTTAAATTATTACTAAGTGCAACCTGTCCCTTGGCAAATAGCGCTTTACCGAGATAGATTACGGCATAGTCCACATTACAGTCTAAAAAACTTTCTAAAAAACAGAAAAAAACTTCTCTCTCGCGTAATCGATCCCATTATGATAACATAACAGAACTGTCACAATTGGACGCTTACCCAAATGAGCTACGAACAACTTATTTAAAAACTTTCAAAATGATAATATCTATACACAACTTATATCATATTTAATATTAATTCAGTATAAATTTCGAACTCTATGTATATGCCTAAACACACTTGAAACATGCATTGTCATCCAGTTCTTAACTATCCTGAAAATTTCAGAGCTCTAGGTAGTAGGGAAATAGGTTTAAATTAACTTTACTATGTAGAATTCAGGTGTCGGTGTCGGTGTGCGCGCGCATCGTAAAAATTCACTCTCATCATTTTTCTCCATTGCGCCAAAAGAAGTATAACTTCAATAAGTGCCGAGTCAGAAGTGGTACGTCTAAGTACTCCAAGTGATGCAGAGGTTTTTTTCAAAACAAAAAGTCTGTGTTGTGCCAATGGAATCGAGAGTGGGAAAATTCGGGATCGAAACTGCGTAGAATTAAAAATAATATAGTGGGTTGGCAACCGACTTCTAGTAACATAAGAACGCAAGTAATTCTTACGCGCCTCCGTCTTGGGCACACAAGATTTACGCATTCTTACCATATGACAAATAGTGATCCCCCTAAATGCAAACACTGTAATTTAGTTCAAAGTGTAAACCACATTTTAGTTAAATGTCCTACATTAAATATGCAACCATATGATTCCATATTGACAACATTGCAGCTCTACTTGGAAAAGAATGCCACGTAAAAATCCTCAAAGAAATAGACTTATTATATAAAATTTAACTTGTACGTTAAATTATTTTCATTGTAAATATTGTGCTGTGCCGTCGCTAATTACCTTTTGGTGGATGCGACTATTTTTTTTTTAATAAAAAAAAGTGAGATGTGTCAAGGGACACCCGGATGGAACGAAGTTCCTTTCGATTAATTAGTGAAGGAATTGTAATTTGTAAACACAACAGAGAGTTTGTACATACATAAGCATTTATCATGATACAATAAGACAAGGTATGTTCGTTTTGGGTACGAGTTTTTGATCAGTTCGCGCAGGGCCCAGCCGCCGCCATCTTGGCCTGCTCCCGCCCAAAAATTCAAATGTAAGAAAATTGTGTACGTTAATGCGCGAACGATTCTTGCTCTAATTATCAAAGAAAATGCCCTATTAATTTAAGTTTTTATTGGCATTTCGACTACTTTTACGAGGCTCACGGGCTTACGGGTGACATGTAAACGATGTAAACAAACAACCAATATGGCGGCCGCTGGGCCCGAGAGAGAGAGAATGCCCCCACCCTACCCCTACCTGCGCAAGAACATACCTTGTCTTATTGTATCATGAGCATTTATCATCGTCTGTATAAAATCTCTACTTACCTAACTCTATCAGCAATATCCGGAACTTGTGCAGAAACACTGTCAGGATACATTATTGTTTTTATTTTCTATTATTTTAATATTTATTATCTACAAAAAACCTGTATAAACTTAACAAAGTCGCGACACTACTCCACTGTTCAAAGCAAAATAGAAAAAAAAAAGTAAATCCATTATTTTCAACAGTTCGTTTCTTTTAACAAAAGTGTCCATTTATACAATACCAGAGGTATTGTATATTCTACCTAGAATTACTTTTTATTTCAATTTAATTTAAAACAGGAATTAACAATTTAATACAAAATTTTAAAATTAAAATATTTGACAGTCATCTCTGAGTCATCTCTGAGTCATCTCTGAGTCATCTCTGAGTCATCTCTGAGTCATCTATGAGTCATCTATGAGTCATCTATGAGTCATCTATGAGTCATCTTTGAGTCATTTATGAGTCATCTATGAGTCATCTATTAGTCATCTATGAGTCATCTATGAGTCATCTATGAGTCATCTATGAGTCATGTCATCTATGAGTCATCTATGAGTCATCTATTAGTAATCTATGAATCATGTCATCTATGAGTCATCTATGAGTCATGTCATCTATGAGTCATCTATGAGCCATCTATGAGTCATCTATGAGCCATCTATGAGTCATCTATGAGCCATCTATGAGTCATCTATGAGTCATCTATGAGTCATCTATGAGCCATCTATGAGTCATCTATTAGTCATCTATGAGTCATCTATGAGTCATGTCATCTATGAGTCATCTATGAGTCATGTATGAGTCATCTATGAGTCATCTATGAGTCATGTATGAGTCATCTATGAGTCATCTATGAGTCATCTATGAGCCATCTATGAGTCATCTATGAGTCATCTATGAGTCATCTACGAGCCATCTATGAGTCATCTATGAGTCATCTATGAGTCATCTATGAGTCATGTCATCTATGAGTCATGTCACCTATGAGTCATCTATGAGTCATGTCATCTATGAGTCATCTATGAGTCATCTATGAGTCATCTATGAGTCATCTATAAGTCATCTATGAGTGAGAGAGAGAGAGAGAGAGAGACCGCTGGACGGTGACTTGAAACACTCTTTAATATTGATAATTTAGATATAATCCACAATTATCTCAATTTTATAATTTTTATATTTATACGTAAATCGCTCCAAAAACTTGTTGCCCAGTCATTAAAGTAAATTACAACTTCAAAAAAGATTTTATAATTCCCTCGTATATTAAAAACTATAAAAGATATAAAAAAAGTGAGAGGTGTCAAAGGACACTTGGATGGAACGAAGTTCCTTTCGATTAATTAGTGAAGGAATTGTAATTTGTAAACACAACACAGAGTTTGTATATACATAAGCATTTATTATCGTCTGTATAAAATCTCTACTTACCTAACTCTATCAACAATATCCGGAACTTGTGCAGAAACATTGTCAGGATACATTATTGTTTTTATTTTCTATTATTTTAACATTTATTATCTACAAAAAACCTGTATTAGCAAAGTCGCGACACTACTACACTGTTCAAAGCAAAATAGAAAAAAAAAGTAAAAAAATTGCAGTTTTTCTGCTCGCTATAATGTTTGCAATTGGGGACGAAACACATCACCATTTTTACTGCAACAGAATACTATTTAATAGTTAAAGAATACATAATTAATTACGAGATTACCATAATAAAATTTATAAACTTTGAAACAAAACATAACCTTAATTCCACTAAAATGCATATAAAATTTAAACACTTACACTAACTTTCAATGTTTATTCACTATCACAAATTGGATACAATAGGTCGTATGAAAAGTGTCCGGAAAACGTTAAGATTTTTGATTAGAAACCACTACAAGTAATAGAAAAATCTTTTATGGCATTTTCAATGCAAATATGTTTTGTAGTTTTGTGTTTTGTTTAGAAAGATTTGTAAGCTCCTCCCATAGCTGACGTCACACTTTTCTATGCATTGTAATATATCTATCTATGAGAGAGAGGAAGAGAGAGTTATTTATTTTTTGGTCTGTGAGAGAGAGAAACATGCGTTGTCGGTGCATTGTGTCGGTGCATTGTGTCGGTGCATAGTGTCGTGACAAATTTTGGTATGAATTTTTTTAGGCTAGCTCCTAGCGTCAGCGTAACTGTTCGTAACGCGCGAAAGGGAACTTCGTTCCAAAAAATACATTAATATTCGGAGTGTCGTATCCTGTTGTGTAGTAAGGTGTTAACTTGTCTAGGTATGGAAATAATAAGAGCCCTATTAAGCTGGCAGTGAACAGTCAGCAAAAATGGCTAATCTTTTCATGTGAATTTGTAGCAAAATAGTTCCTAAATGACCGATCGCCTGAACTTAGTGACCGGAAACGGGACACCAGAGTCAACAAAAACCGCGTGTCAAGACAGACTATGGTGTCTAGTATTCGATCACTAAGTCCAGCCGATTGTTTGTTTCTATTTTGTACTGGTTCTCTGGTCATGGCTAAAGCTATTAGCAGCCAGCAACAATTTCATAACCATTTAAAGTCAACAAGAACCCCGTGCCAAGACAGCAGGGACTCTGGTGTCCCGTTTCCGTACACTAGGTTCGGCGGTTTTTTTGTTTCTATTTTGTTGCTGGCTTCCTGGGCATATCTGTAGCCAACAACTATATTTATAACGATCGGAAGTCAATAAGAATTGTGTATTGAGGTATTGATCATTAGTGACCGGTAGCTACAAATTATGACCGATTAGTCATTTTATTTAACCATGGTTTTGCGGTTTTACTGCTAGCTTATTGTGAAGATAGCAGTAACTCTATTTTTGGGGAATCGGTTGGAGCTACAAAATTGGTCATTCAGCTACTAATTAGCAAGTATTGAGCTACAAATTCACATGAAAGGATTAGTCATTTTTGCTGTTTGACTGTTCACTGTCAGCTTAATGGAGCTAATAATAAGGTCGTGATTGGTCTTCATTCATTCATTTATTCTTTTAATGGCGCGAGTGTCAGTTCCTACAGGGTGCTAGGACAAATTTTATTTGGAATTGCTTTGTCAACAAATTCCACATGTTTTCAATGGTAATCATGTCTGGCGAGTTTGCTGGCCATGGTAATGTTTGAATATTTCCAATCTCTTGTGCATTTTCTACTCTTTTAGTGCGATTGGGCCAAGCATTGTCTTCCATGAAAATATTTTTTTTTCTAAATTCATTTCGGAGAGGATAAGTTAGTTCAATAACGATTTGAACAAATCTATCCTCTGTCATAATGACTGGAATAGGAATAAGCTGCTTAAGACGACCATGCATTGTGCTCTCCAAAACATTACTATCCTACTTGGTACAGCGCAACTTCTCTGACAGTCTTTCTTGTCGCCCTGGTTCTCTTCAAACTCTCTGTCGCCGACTAACTAAACCAAATTTGGTTGGAAAAAAGAACAAGTCGCTTTAAGCTAGAATCCTGTCTCTGTATTCGTGTGTACTCTGTAGTCAAGCGGGACTTAACCTGAGTAGTTCTAATGGTCTCCTGAATTGTAATTTCTCTCTACGAAGTCTCCGCCGTATTGTGATACCACGTATTAATTTAAGTTCTTCTTAAATGAGTTCGGACAGCTGATTATATCGTTATGCTTCGATCACCTTGCTAGATACCGATCTTCTCTTGTATTCATGACCATATGTCGCCCAGTTCCACGTCCCCAGTCAACGTTGTTGACAAACGTACTAATCGGATAACTGAAATCCATAATATATCCGCGATTTAATGATTCGACAGAACCTCATCAAGCGAAGCCATAATTCTTGGTCTGTTTAATACTGAAATTCTATTAGCAGACATGATTGCAAAGAAGAACTCAACAAGAACACGCTAAATGGATATGAATCACTTTATAAACATTGGTATATAAAATTATAGGAATTTGTTTTTTAACTGTTTAAATGCCTAGCACTGGTGAAATAAATAAAGATTAAATGTACAAAAAACCAGCATTGATAAATATTTCGTTTTAAAATTTACGAGGAAACCTTTTCAAATACAAAGGTCAGCTATTTGAAATTGAATTGTTCAACTCACGTTCTTACAACTGTAATTTTTTATTATCAATGTTGTTTTATGAACTGTAAGGTCTAAAATCGTTTTTTAATTGTAATATGTATATAAAGCAGACTTCATTTTAACTTGATGCGGCATAAAATTGAAAATTAAAAATCAACAAAGTGTTCCTGCATAAACGAATCAGAATATTAGTAAAATGATGGAAGTTCATATATTACATGTGGTCACAGATAAAATACAGAGTATTGTAACAAAAGATAATATAAATGAAGTTTACGTTTAGAAAATTGTCAGTTTTCATGTGTCATGATAAAAATCCAATAACGGAAAACTTTACACGTAGTTGTGAACACACATTAGGTAAACTGTTATAGTTGTTCCAAAGTCAATATAAAATTTTTTGCTCTTTGTCGGAATTTTAATGCCTTTGATAGCAATGCCAAACATTGGCGTGGAATTAAATAAAAAGGGTTCATAAATTTTTATTAATTTTTGTTTTAAATTTCAAAAGAAAAACGGTTTTTGTAAATTTTGTATCAATTTAAAAATTGTCAAATAACAAATTAATTTTTTCAAATTAAAACTTGTTAATTTTAGTTATTAATAAGAACATTTGACTCATTATTCAAATAGTACATAACTCATAATATTTTTATAACAAATGTCCACAAATAATACTCATTTTGTCAGACAATCTTAAAAGATTGTCTGTCCAGCAAGGACCAGGAGGAGGTCTGAGCCTTCCTTGCCTGGAAAGGAAAGGGTTGGATATGTTAGTAAGAATATAAAATTAGTTTGTTTTTGAAAACAAGTTTTCAAGATACATCACCATAGTTGTAAAGGAAATTGGTTAAATGACTAACAATAATTGTCAGAGTCTTCTGAAGTAGAATCGTTCCCAGGTTAAATAACTAATGGTGCTATTGGCGGTAAAACAGGATATTCCTTTTCTATTTTTATGTGCTTCGCAATTTTTCCATACATCGCTATTAATGCCACTAATTACCTCTCGAATATTATCAAGAACAACTGCGCTTAAGGTTGGTGACTGATTATATTTTCGTAAACGTTTCTTTACAGTACTCCAAACCATTTCGATTGGATTAAAAATACAGTAGTATGGAGGTAAACGCAAAAGGGTATGACCATGTCTGCTGCAAATGGTGTCAATGACTTATTCATTTTTAAAATTCTGACTTTTAATCATTCTTATTAATTCCTTCTTTACTGGAAGCTTTTTAGGAACATTGATATTTTTGATTGCCATAAATCTTAAAATTTTATTCTTTTTGTGTTGTTATTAGGTATTTTGTTTAATATGCGGAAATGATACGACGCATTGTCCATAACAATTACTGAATTGTAAGAAAACCCAATAGATAGTGTTGAATTTCGATTCATAAATAAATAAATAAACGAAAAACTAAAAGAAAGTGGAAAATTTAAAACAGAAAAAATGCGAAAAAAATAAAGTCAAAAAATACCTTTCTAAATCAAATAATATAACGCCACCGTAAGGTGGCGCAGTTATTATTTTACATATTTAAACGAGAAATTTTTACTATATTAAGTACTATCAAGCCCACCGTAATATACATCTAATATAAAAAATCAATAAAAATCACTAACGCTACTGTGTACTGTAATGGGGAACAAGACTATGCGCGGTATTTAACTCATGTCGCATTTTGAAATTTTCCTCTTTGATGTTTCGTTTGATGTACCACCCCGCTTAGTAAAGGCCGTCGGCATTACTTTACATTAATATCAAAGGGGTGCGAACCGACTTGGAAATGGCAAACTATATACACAATGTTGCCGTTACTCAAAAATGTCTTTAAGTATAAGTAATATATACAAAATTGATATCATTAGAAGTGAAAACTGTTTAAATATGATGAACCTAGTTAATTAATTTAAGTATATATTTTTTAAGAATATTTTCATATTATCTTTCTAAGAGTCATTGACGAACAATTGAATAGTAAAGTAGAGAGAATATTTTCAAAATATATAAACTTAGGAATTTTCGAAAATATATCTGGCAACCTAGATTCGAAAGTCGGTTCCTTTGTTGGGGTTAGAAGGCGTGGTTGTCTTTTTACATTAATATTAGTTAAACTATATGTAGATGTTTTTTTGTTCTCTAAAAATATTAATTTACTGAGTTTTAAAACTGGATGAGGAACCATCCAGGTCGAAGAGTGTCTACCTTTTAAATAGTATTAATATTCACATCTACGTTTGCAAAACTGCTCCCGTTGCCAATGCTTTGAGAAGATATTTATAATGTGACAACTATTTGACCTTTTAATAAGGTTTTTTTTTGATGATCACACAAGCTGTGTTACCGAACGGTTATTAGAATGTGAGCGTCTTGAACCTGGTATAGCACTAAAAAACAATGCCAGAGGAGCCCGAAAAGACTTATAATAAAAGGGAAAAATACCTATAAAAAAAATACCAATAAAAAGACATATCGGAAGTAACTAAAGTGAAGCAGAAACAAACGTTAATTATCAAACTTCAGATTTGCAATGTAATGACACACCTAAAACTTTATCTTTGGTAAAATTGATTGAGTTATCACCGTCTTGAAAATCCTATATTCAAAAAAAACTACCTGTTGAGCCCCAATAAGCTCAATAAAACTCTGGTAGTTTATAACAACTCAGCTTTATTTAAAAGCCTTAGAATTAAACCAATATTGCTTTTAAACTACTTAAAATTAAGGAAAATGGACTGTATCTTTTTAACAACGTAAAATACCCTTAACTCTCAAAATTACATATTTTGTTATAACCTGGGAAACGGTTGGTCAGCCAAAAGGTGATTACTTAAGTATTAATTTTCGGTACAAAGTACGTACTAAAGCACGGCTGGAGTAAGAATTAATAATTCTTAATCTAACATTCTTCCCCCTTTGAGGAGTCATCCTCAACAATAGAACTCCGTAACTGCAGAGGCAATGGACTTAACTTTGTTACTGGCCTAGTAAATATCCCATTACCTGTTTTGATTTTAACCACACGCACTTTATTATCTCGACCAGGCATTACCTCTAAAACTCTTGCAAGACACCACTCCAAAGGAGGTAGATTATCCTCCCTCACGATAACCAAATCACCAACCTTTAAATTGGTTTCTGAAACCTTCCATTTTGGACGATGTTGCAGTAAATTTAAATACTCCTTAGACCAGAGTTTCCAAAAATCTTGCCTCAATTTGGAACAGTGTTGCCAAATGTTCAGACAATTATTCGGCAAATTAGAAACATCTTTTTATTTAAAGAAAGTTAGCGGTTGCCCTATTAAAAAATGTGCTGGAGTTAAACATGAGAGATCAGAAATTGAATCTGACATTGGTTGTAACGGCCTTGAGTTAAGTATCGCTTCAATTTGCGTTAATACCGTATATAAACATTCATATGATAGAACCACGTTACCAACTACCCTTCGCAGATGATATTTAGTGCTCTTAATCCCCGCCTCCCACAGACCACCCCAGTGCGGACTATTAGGAGGAATAAATTTTCATTGAATCTCCCTAGTAGATAAAAAATCCTGAATTTGACAAACATGCCCCTTAAAAAATTTATATAATTCATGTAAAGTATTATTCGCACCTTTAAAATTAGTTGCATTATCGCTGCTTATTGAAATAGGATTACCACGACGAGATATAAATCGTTTTAATGCTAGCAGCAAGTCCTCTGTATTTAAACTAGTCACCAACTCAATGTGAATGGCCTTTGTTGCCATACACACAAAAAGCGCAATGTATGCTTTTGACACCCGAGCTTTGCGTAACCTCGACTCTTTAATCATGATTGGTCCCCCGAAATCAAGACCTGTGTGCAAAAATGCACGAATCAGTTGTGTTCTTTCAACAGGCAAACTTCCCATAAGTTGTTTTGACCCATTGAAGCAAAATCGCCTTTATTCTTCGTACAGATTTTATTAGCCAAATAGATTGCCGTAGACTGTTAAGAACTGTTCGAGGACCAGCATGTCCCAACCTTAAATGTTCACTTTCAATAATTATGTTAGTAACATGACAACTGCTCGGAAGAATAACCGGATGTTTAGCATCAAAAGACAAAGGCGCATTTTCTAAACGTCCCCCTATTCGTAATAGAATCTAAAAAAGGAACCAAAGACAAAATTTTACTATTTTGTGATAACGGTTTGTTTTCCTTTAAACATATAATTTCTTTCGAGAAATATTTCTCTTGGACCATTCTAAAAATGCAATTGCGAGCCCTAGATATCTCATCTACACAAAGAGGACCGTAAATTTTTAAATTATTCTTCTTAGTATTTCCTATAAACCTAAACACATAAGCAATACATCGTTGCATCCTATTAAAAGAAGAAAACCTTGATAAAATGTTCAAATCAATAATTTTTGTAGCTTGAAAATGAGATACTTGCCTTTGTTCAGGCAATGAAGATGTGTCTAAATCGATTTGTTCTGAATGTAAAAAACAACCGGGGTCACTTAAAAAATCAGGACCTTAAAACCATACTCTACATTCTAACAATGCTTCAGGCTGAATACCGCGAGATATGTAATCTGCTGGATTTAAATCGGATGAAATATGTCTAAGCTCAACGTCCAGTGTTAAATCCTGAATTTCCGAGACCCTATTAGCGACAAATGTCGTCCATCGTGATGGAGATGATTGCATCCAAGATAACACAATTTTTGAGTCGCTATATAGAATAGCTTTGTTAAATTTAAATTTCATGCATGATTTAAACTTATCATACATCCGAGCTAAAAGCAAGAGTGCACAAAGTTCTAGCCTTGGTAAAGAAACCGTTTTAAGTGGCGCGACTCTTGATTTTGAGTAAACGAGATGACAAAAAACAGAATTATCATCGTACAAAGCTCTAACATATAAGCAAGCGCCATAAGCCATCATGCTTGCATCCGCAAACCCTATTAATTCTATACCGATTTAAAGTTCCCAGAGAATATCCATCGTTTAAAGTTTAGTTCTTTTAACCTTGGAAATTGTCTATAAAATGTCAACCACTCAGTTAATAAATCAGAAGGTAAAATATCGTCCCATTGAAGTTTTTTGGCCCATAGTTTTTGCATAAAAACCTTGGCTAAAATTATAACAACGCCCACGAAGCCCATTGGATCGAATATTTGACCTATAATTCCTAAAACCTCACGTTTAGTAAATCTATCTTTTTCAATCACACTTGGTACCGATACGCGAAATGAGTCTAAAACTGGGTCCCATAAAACACCTAAAACCTTGGATGATTTTTCCCCTTGGAACGAGACCAAAGCCATGTTATTTGAATTCCACTTATGTAACAAGAATCCTGCAGACTCTAAGAGAACACTTAATTCATTTTGAAGGTTATGTAAAACATCCAATGTATTCGCCCCACCCAAAATATCATCCACGTACGTTTGTTCCAATAACATTTTCGCAGCTAATGGATATGACTATTTACCTTGTTTAGCTAACTCCATTAACGTCCGAGTTGCTAGAAAAGAACTGCAGCTACATCCGTACGTAACTATTTGTAATTCTAAATGACGTATGGGAAGTGAAGGATCATCTCTCCAAATAATATTTTGTAAGACCCTATCGTCTGAATGAACTCTGACACACCTAAACATTTTTTGAATGTCACTTGTTAACACAAATTTAAATGTTCGAAATCTAGCAATAATGTCAAACAAATCAGATTGAACTAAACTACCTGCTAATAATATATCATTCAAACTTAAACCCGAACTAGTCTTCATTGATCCATCGAAAACTACCCTGTATTTTGTAGTCAATTTGTCTTCTCGAACTACACAATGATGCGGAAAATAGTACCTGTGTTGCTGTAAGAGTTTAGCATCATTAGTAATGTCCAGTGCATGACCCATGTCTAAATATTCCTTAATAAAAGCCGCGTATTCCCTTTTTAAATTTGGGTCCTTTTGAAACCTTTTCTCTAGTGACAAAAATCTCTTTGTAGCCATAGGAAGAGACCCGCCTAGAGAAAGAGCAGTATATTTTTGTTTTATAGGTAACCTAACCTCAAAAACACCAGATTGTAACCTTTTAGTAGTTGAAGAATAAATATCTTCACATATCTTGTCCTCAGGACACATATGTCTTTTATTTGTGACCTCCTCTAACCTCCAAAATTGTGGGATCAATTCGTTTAAATCCAGACCTTGTGAATATAAAGAAACCATAACATTCGAGCAAATATTATTTGCATTGGGAATACTCCCCCCTATGATCCAACCAAACAAAGTATTTTGAAGAATGGGCAAGTCATCACCTAACCTTAAAATACCACCACTCATTACATCGAAATAAATATCAGCTGCTAGTAATAAGTCTATCTTTGCTGGAACACCAAATGAAGGATCAGCCAAATCCAAACGCTTAGGTATATTTAAAGAATCGTTATCAACGTAAGAGTGGGGCAACGGACAAGTAATTTCCCTTGGCATTATACCACAAACTGCCGAAATTCTTTTTGTTGAATTATATTGAGATTCCATCTTAGGTAATACTAACAACGCTTGTGACTTGAACATCACATTTTCCAATTCCAGAAATATGAATATTAGCCGAAGTTTTTGGCAACCCTAGTTTATCCGCCATGCGTGATGTAATGACTGAACACATAGAGGCCGAATCCAAAAGTGCTCTAGCCTGAACCCTTGAACCGTCATGGCAAACTAAATTGACCATTGCTGTGGCCAAAAGAATTTGTTTATTTACCCTGGATATTAAACATGGAGAAAAATTTGTTTCATCCGAAGTGGATACAATGACGTAGACGCAGAAGGTGCTCTATCAATATTTTCCTGAACCCTAGAACTATTCTGGTCATTGTCTCTTTGTTGTCCCTTAAATGTATTTTGATTTGGATTTGAAACCAAATTGCTATTTCTTTTTCCATATTTGTCCTCGTGCAATGAAGAATGATGTCTTCCCTTACAAATCCTGCAACCATCTGACTTGCAGTAATTTGCTGTATGTCTAAAACCCAAACAATTGTAGCAAAGTCGATTTTTATTAATAAACTCACGCTTTTGTACTAAATCAAACCTTTGAAATTTGTTACATTTATGCATTGGATGTTTATCCAAATGACAACAAATGCATTTACCCTTTGCCGTATTTGTTGATTCAGTCATTGAATAACAACCCGCCTTTACAAATTTTTGCTTGTACTCTGGTTTTGTTAAAGATTCTAAAGCTAAACACCGCTTATCTAAAAAATTTAAAAAATCCAAAACGTTGGCAATTTTGTACAATCACGCTCGAGTTCATAAGCCTTGTGTGTATTAAAATCTCATTTAGATGCCAATATGTAAACCAAAATTAAGTCCCATGTCTCTACAGGTACCCCAAGAGCAGAAAGAGCATTATAATTTTGTTTAATTTTTGTTATAAAATCCCGCAACGCTGATGAATCACCTTTTAAAACTTGTGCTTCCCTTAAAACCCTGATATGACAATTACTTGTTATTAATTTATTGTCATATCTTTTATTTAAAATATCAAGTGCCACATCATAGTTTGACTCTGTAATTTGCAAATCCTTAATCATTAAAAGTGGTTCATCCCTTAAAACCGTTTTAAGATAAATAAATTTTTGTGTTTTATTAAGATGTTGATCACAATTAATAAGAGAATTAAATAATTCAATAAAAGACCTGTAATCTTCATACTTGCGAGAAAAAATAGGAATATTAATGAGTAGGGGGTAATGCCGAGTATAAAATTTCAGAAGAATTTGTACGCAAATTATTCGCAGACCCACTTGATTCCCCACTAGTCGCACTTTGCAGTACTTGTGACCGATTAAAAATTATTGTTTTAATTTTACTATACAGTGAAAAGTATTGAGCTTCAACTTCTACCCTATCACTCTCTTGGCAACCCTCCATTTCCTCAAGTTGTTCTTGTACATATTCATAATCACTATAAGTTTTTACAAGCATCGATTCCCTAACTACAAAGTCATTTACATCTATTGACATGTTATTTCTATTTGAATTTACATAGTTTTCCAACCTTGTTATTTTTGATTTAATTCTGCCCCTTTTTTGTATTAACAATGTTTTATCCTCCTCTCCCATTTTGTTTAACACTCAGAAAAATTATAAACAAATTGAAATCACACAAATACTTAATTAATAAAACACAGTTCCGATTTTTTTATCAACTAGATAAAACTCGGCCAAATACCTAAACTTTAACGCACAAATGTTAGTTGAAAATTACCATTAGATGTATTTTAAATGTTCCAAACGTTATTGCTTTTTTTCTTTTTAAAACCCATGTGTTTTTTTTTGTAAAAATCCGATAGAAAAAAATCCAAAAAGTTTGTCAAATTTTCTGGCAAAACGTATTCACAATATCCCTTATGCTGTGTAATAATAATAATAAAGAAAGATCTGACCTTGTTTCAGCAGTTTTCTTTACTCCTTCTTAGTATAATACCATGTAAAATTTCCATGTAACAGTAGTCCGCTTACTACCAGTTCCATATACCATTTATCAGCAATCTACCATGTACTAGTCCAGTAATCAACCTTGTATGAGTCGGCTTCACAGTTGTAAAAATACCTTGCATAAATTGCTAATGCAGTAGCCAATTCAAATCCCGTTACAGTGCCAAATCACTGTGTTCTTCAGCAATATCCGGCTCGAAGGACCAAATGTTGAGCCCCAATAAGCTCAATAAAACTCTGGTAGTTTATAACAACTCAGCTTTATTTAAAAGCCTTAGAATTAAACCAATATTGCTTTTAAACTACTTAAAATTAAGGAAAATGGACTGTATCTTTTTGACAACGTAAAATACCCTTAACTCTCAAAATTACATATTTTGTTATTACCTGGGAAACGGTTGGTCAGCCAAAAGGTGATTACTTAAGTATTAATTCTCGGTACAAAGTACGTACTAAAGCACGGCTGGAGTAAGAATTAATAATTCTTAATCTAACATTACCTAAGTTGCTTGCTACAAATGAACCAAAGACTCATGACTCAAAAAGCTAGGAATCGTATCGAAGAAAAAAGTGTGGACTTACCTATGCTTAGATTTATATAAGGAACCCATTGTAGAAGACTGGATCGAGTATACTTGTTGCAAAGACACGACAAATCTACAGACTATGGTTGTCTTGGTAACTACAAATGCCACGTTTAGGTACTCTTGCAAGATTACCTAAACGTGCACGTTTACACACCTTATTGTGCAATTGTGTCTTGATAGCTTGTAACCTTTTTTTTTCTAGAATATAATTGCTCGATAAAAGGTTAATTTTTGCGAACCGCACTCAGTTGTTTGGTGGAGAGCGAGCGTGAGTTCGTTCGAGCTAAATAAAAAATTATTGAAATGATGTTAAAAAACGGGCGTCAAATTAAATGTGTAAGTAAAAGAAATGAAAGAAAAAAGAAAATGAAAGTAAAAAGAAAATAGGCGCCAAAGATAAGAAACCCTGACAAAAAAAAATTAAATATATAATTTAGATAAAGTAACCCGATAGACTATTAATAAAAAGTTTGAAATTCGACAATTTTTCTAGAGAACGAAAAATAAAAATAATAAAGATAAAACTTGCTATCCTTAACTTATCCTTTGTGGTTTGAAACAAAATTTGTTTCAGAAAATAACTTAAGATATATCAAAATTTAGTTATATTTTTATATTAAAAGTTAAAAGAAAATAATAATCGAAAGAACACACACACTAGTGAGAAATGAAAATATCTAATAAAACTTAACAACGTTTATTCAATCGATGAATAAAATAAAAAAAAACATAAGACATAAGATATAAAACAAAATCAGATAGTACAATAAGAAAAATAAATAAAATATTCACATTAAGTGAATCTAAAGCTACGGTATAATTCCAAGTAGTTTCTTATTCGATAATTCCAGAAAATGTATCAATCACTCCAACTCTCGTAGATAATAGGTAAAGATAAAACGATAATTCAACCATTCGCATGTATTTGAAGGAGGTAATATTAACAAAAAAAATAAAATCTTTAGGTTGATTTTTATTTTTTTATGCCAAAGAACTATAACTGGGTACTTACGTGTGTATACACACCTTATTGCAAAAATATTCTAATTTGTTAGAAGAAAAAAATTAATAATTTTATTTTACAAAAGCCGTAACAGTATTTAAAAAAACGACGGATTGCACTCCGGGAGTGCCAGCAGAAGTGAAAACTTGATTATTAACGTTGTGCATGTTTGATATTTTGGAATGGTTAGGGAATATTTTTGCACGAATTGCTTTATCAGTATAAAATTACTATCATTTATGTGGTAGAATACAATATTCATTTATTGCGCTATCGTATATCGTACACAAACATGACAATTTATATTACATTAAAAATTTAACACTTTAAAAGTATTACAATTATTTTACATTTAAAACTTATTAAATTTTCATCTAGTATATTTATAAAGTACTCACTCATTTTCTTTCGCTATTTCTTCGTCACTTTTATCATTAATTTGTTTAATATCCATTATGGAGTGGAGGGTAGAGGTAAGGAGAACTGTCTCCGTGTATTGAATGTGTCCGTCAAAATGTGGTAAATAAGAGTGGCGCTACGATCGTAGTAGGGTAAATTTTAAAGAAAGCGCCATAATTTCTTAGAGTAGGATAGATAAATAAACAAGGAAAGACACATTTCCGCTTTATTATGACACATACATAAGATAATAATAAAGTATATAAAATGAAATTTTATTAATGATTATTTTCCAGCAATAAGTGAATAAGTAAGTATTTAAAAATTCATTACCACGTTTTTTTATAGAACTTATATTACGAAATCATACGACATTTCAATCAATTTGTCAAAAACTGCTACATTCATTCTGTACCCTACATCTACTTTAGCGCCATTGTAGTGGCAAGTTTGAGAAGTGTTATGTACCTCTAAAAAGTGGACACATTTTTAATCATTTCCCATTTAAGATCGTTCTCCTTACCTCTACCCTCCATAATATCCATATTTTAAACACTTAAAGAACACTAAACACAGACGTTTGAATTTTGAATTATTAGCTGTCACCTGTCACTATTTATAGGTGCGCGTGGCATAGGGATATTCACACATCGATATATCGAATTTATTCGATGTTTTCCATACGATATGTCGGATTAATTCGATGTTTTGAGTTTTGACATCGATATTTTTATTCATAGTAACATCGAATATTCGCTTTTTTGTCGAATCTATTTAAAACCTATATAATTTTTTCACAACTTGATAATTTCATAATTTTATTTAGAAATAAGTTTATTAAGACTAAGGCACTATAAACATAGGTATTATCGAAAGCCATGTTTTGACCAATGTCAACTACAAAACCAGAGATAATAATAAAACAGATGTGTTGATGCATAATATAAAGTTGGCAACAAGTTCCGACATCAGTGCACCATGTTTAAAAATATTCACTATACTTCTACACACTTATTTTTATGCTTAAAGTACCTTAAAACATTATATTAAAATAACAACACTAGTACTTACTAAGGCACTATACGGTTATAACTACTTTTCCGCTTTTCGCGCTACCAGCTGGTTTAGTTCCTATTTTCACCACTACAAAATATGATTGCACGTCTCTTTAATTTGTTTATTTGTCATCTTACGTTTTTTCGATCAGGGTCACGTGTCCTGACGCGAATTTAAGATTTTTTACCCATTACAGAAAAAATGCTCAACGCGGCTAAAGAAGTTTTCACTTCAAAAAACAAAAAATAATACGCAAGTTAAAAAAACCGGTAAAACTAAACAAATTTGACTAGAGATTTGTCGCAAGAGTAAATCAAAAGTGATCTAAAAATTGGTATTTAAAGACGGAAATTTTTACACACCCTACGGGGGTTAGAAACTGAATCTGATTGGTCAATTTTGTTTTACACCCGAAAAGTGCGTGATAAGACTGATGTGTCGTTTCGCACGTAAGCCATTCATTTGTTTTAAGAAGTTATGAAAAATTTCGAATAATGTATTTTACTAAGAAAAAAAATTATTTAAAAGAAATTAAGGAAAGCTTTCTAAAAATGCTAAACAGTTCCCTCCGAAGAGAAAAAACTGGAAGAGAGACATAGTTTTTGAAAAGATACATTATTATACAGGTACATTATTGTTGGAACAACAGTAGTAATTTAAAAACTAGAGACGGTAAATATAGAGAAAAATATGATAGTGAAAAGCAGTCTTAACGAGAATAGTGTTTACCTAAGTAAATCTAAGCACTAGAGATGGTAAAGACAGATAAAAACGTGAGAGTGAAGACCATTCTGAACGAGAATAGTATTTACCTTAGTAAACCTAAGCACTAGAGACCCGGTAAACATATATAAAAACGTGAGAGTGAAAGCAGCCTGAACGAGAATAATGTTTACCCAAGTAAACCTAAGCACCAGGATTGGTTTCTGGAACCAAGGTAGTATTTACACTATGGATCAGATCATTTAGATAAAAGTGAAACTGCACATGGATTTGGAGAACCATAAGGTAGGTACAAAATATCGGATCTAAAGATAAATGATAACATCATGACCAGATTTTTACAAGAGGTAGTACAACCAAAATAACTTAAGTAAATCTTATCATAGTCACAAGCAAGATCTACAACAACAACAAAAGGGACTAAATAAGTTAAGGGAATTTTGCAACTTCCGATATGCGAATTTTAGTTGGTATTAGAGATATCAGAGAAACGATGGTAACGAAGACGTCAAAAACGGTATATAAAAATATATATGTTTATATCTGAGGTATAAGGTATAACCCTTATCAACGGTATATTAACAGATCTTAATTGAAAGAAAAAGTAAATTTAGTATAAGATTAAAATGATGTTATTCAAACAAGTGTAGGGTGATTTCAAATACAGTCATAATATAATACAGATCAAGGTTATTGACTCTATTTAAGTTATAAATAGAGATACAAGGTATAATACAAATACGTATAACCCAGTAATATTAGGTAAAATAAGGGATCAACCTCGGAATAAAAGATAATAAGCTGAAAATTGGTAAAACCCTTTATTTTGTCGTCCTAAATATTGTGTCAAAAGTCACAATTGCTATCGTGCCGGCGGCGGCGTCTTAAGATATTGAAGGTCAAAGGTCACAAAAAACGATTTTTTGCGAATATCTCGGTTCCTATTGCTTAAATGATATTTTCATCTATTATGAAAGTTGTAGAGTATAAAATTCTCTACAACTTTTGTTTTATCTTTTTTTTTATACGATCAACCGTTTTTAAGGTAGAGCGCGAAGAGGGCGCAGCGTACAGTCATATATGGGCTAATGTAAGGTCAAGCGTGAGTTACGGTTATCAGTGCGTTGTATAAAGTCAATTATATACTAAAAAACTGTAATTATTAAGCAATACCCATTATTTCTTTACTTATTATTAATTATTTATATTTAATTATTCAACTATAGTGTATTATTAATTCTGGATTATATATTTTACTTATATTTTAAGTTAAAACGACATTATATATGTTTTCTTTAAAACGTGCATAGTTGTTTCAAGGGGCTTTTTCCATTTATTCTTACCTGGAAAGTTCTACCAGTGATAAAAATTGAATAATTTTGATAAGCCTTTCGGTTTATCCAAATTGTTGGTCAATAAAGCGTTTAATAATTTATTTACGTTCTTATTGTTTGTTGGGTTATTCCAAATTGTGTGTCTCGCATTAAAATCTCCCATTATAATTGTTTTGTTAGTAATGTTTGTAATATTTAAAATGTCATATCAGTAAAAGTATCCCTAACGTAAATCCCAGAGATTATCAAGTTATCAAGTCTTATTGTTATGTTTTCCAAGTCTGTAAATATTTCGTTTAGTTCAATAAAATTACTGTTACTAGAGCTTTGGAAAAAATTACCAATTTGGATGATCTGGTGGAAGTATTTCAACAAGAAAACTGCCTCGTACAAAGATTATTTGAAAATGGAATGAGCATCTTGTTGGCATTATATAATGCTCCAAAATCTGAAGACAACCTTGATCATTGCCGCTATACGCAATTCATCAAATTAACTAAAGTAAATAAACCTGTACAATTGTCAACACTTCCCCCAACAAGTGTAGCAGCTCATTAACATATAAATCGTGTCTACTACCAGATTCAAATGTGGCTAGGGAAGAACTAAGAACCTCAAGAATGAGGCTGGAAGCATGAAAATGAAATCCTGGAGCCCATAAGAACGCTATTACCTTCAGCACCAGTCAAACTACTAAACACAATTTTTTGCAATTGCAAAAATGGTTGTGGTTCCCGCTGTGGATGCAGAAAATCAGGACTACTATGTTCTTAAGCTTGTGGCCAGTGCAATGGACAGGCTTGCCTCACCGCTCCACTACATACAAATAATATCGATGAAGAAAGCACATAGGTACGATCCTGAAATTCTGGAAGGTTTGGAGATGAATATGACCGATAATGAGGATGATGACAGTGAATTGAACATTTTTGAGTGACAACAACAAGAAGACGATAAAGAAGAAGATGACTAGCTACCCTTCCCAATTTTATTTAAACTCACACTTTAATAAAGATATGTGTAAAATATGTCTCCTTACTGTCTTTTTATTTTAAAATACAATTAAAATAGATAATCCAGAATTAATAATACACTATAGTTGAATAATTAATAATAAGTACAGAAATAATGGGTATTGCTTAATAATTATAATTTATTAGTAAATAATTGACTTTATACAACGTACTGATAACCGTAACTCACGCTTGACCTTGCATTAGCCCATATATGACTGTACGCAGCGCACTCTTCGCGCTCTACATCAAAAACGGTTGATCGTATGAAAAAAAAGTTTAAACAAAAGTTGTAGAGAATTTTATACTCTACAACTTCCATAATAAGTGAAAATATTATTTAAGCAATAGGAACCGAGTTATTCGCGAAAAATCTTAAGACGCCGGCACGATAGCAATTTTGTGACTTTTGACACAATATTAAGGACGACAAAACAAAGCTTTTACCAATTTTCAGCTTATTATCTTTCATTCCGAGGTTAAACCCTTATATGACTGGGCTAGTACGAAAGAACGGTAGTTTTTTTATACAATACCTGAAATACTCGTAGTATATGATAATCGCTCTATATCTATACCAAAGGTAAAAAGCAATGCATGGATAATCCATGTAGGTACTATGAGAGGACTACGATAACTAAAAATGTTATTCAATCATAACATATAATAGGAGCATAGGAGCCTGGAGCATTCAAAACGTTAAAACCTCGGATTAGAGTTATAGTGAATGAATTTATATAATCGACGTGGGGTTTTGTTTTTTATACTATAAATTACAATGTTTACCCAAAATTTTTTTGTGCACTCATTTTTTTCATTGTTTAAACAAATTATTATTAAAAATTAATTTTTGAGCATATAATTTTACTTTTTTTTCAGTTATACGTTAAATTTCACCTGAATAGACATAGAGGAACATCTTTCGAGATTATCTGTGTATAAAAATGGCAGTAGCGATTTCGAACAGGTAATAAAACGTGGAGGGGAGAGCAAAGCTGCTATGTAGCGCCTATCCGAGCGCCTATATGTGAAATCCTTCCGAATTTTTTTTTTAACTCCGTCGGGTCCATTTTATACTGTAATTCTTTCATATTTTTTAGATAAATTTGTGAAGCCATCACATAGGAAAAATGCCCTGATGCATGAAATAATGGAATCATTAGCTAAATACTATATAAATGTAAATTCCTATCTCCCATACGATCCGCTGTAATGAAGTCCTTCAATATAGTAACCTTTCGAAAATAAGTAATCCATAGTTTTGACACTTTATTTTTATTTTTAAGCACCAGTAACTTATTTTCAAATAATTTAGTAAGCTTTTGAAATCCATGGTTTCCAGTTATTTCTGTATACTTAGTTGAACATTTCAAAAATCATAGAGTTATCATCATCATTTATTACATTTGCAAAATCTGTATTGTGTTCCATAAGATTTTCAAATTGTGATAAAGCTTGCTGTATTAAAGTATGAGCACGTACTGCTTTAGCATACGCAAGTCCAGAAGTTATCTGATCAATTGTATTTTCAGCATATATGGGAGAAAGAGCTTCTTTTATCCCACTTCCAGCCATAATATAACCAATGGATCCCATGTAAGATATTAGAGTATGAAACGAGCCTAGCCTCACAACAAAGCATTCTTCATCTGATAAATAATGCCTCCACTTGTCAGACCAGCCAGAGCAACGCGACGTGC
The DNA here is from genome assembly GCA_964028335.1 of Altica lythri. Taxonomy (NCBI): domain Eukaryota; kingdom Metazoa; phylum Arthropoda; class Insecta; order Coleoptera; family Chrysomelidae; genus Altica; species Altica lythri. The sequence continues at coordinate 36,526,237 of OZ034805.1, forward strand.
CAACTCCATCCACCCTTATACTGTTCAATGCCCGACATCGAGAATGGATCGATTTGATCGTTCCTCTATCCCCAGGGTCTCCAGATTGTGGAACTCCTTACCTTCCCACGTCTTCTCCACTCGTCCCAACTTGCAGGCCTTTAAATGCCAAATTAATAAATTGTCTCTTCTGCCCCAATAGATGTTCTCGGTACATTTGTATTTAGGTCTATACCTACGAGGACATCCTTAATAAAAAAATTCGAAAAGAGGTTCACCTTAAAGGCCATCCTTGCAACTTCCCGCTAGTTTTAACCGCAAAGCTATAGTAACGTGACGTATTTTGACGTTTTTGACTTTTTTTGAAATGTTTAAAAAGTCATAACTTTTTAACGCCTTATTCGATTTTGATGTTCAAGATGGCATTCGACGCAGTTTTTTGAGACCTAAAAGCGTTACCGGGAGTGCAAAATCGGTTAGTCAAAAAATCTCTAAGTTATTGAAAAAAAAAAAACACTTTTTTTGAAATTTTTCGACAACGATATCTCACGAACAAATCAACTGATTTTAATTTGCAAAACGGCATTCGACGTGGTTTTTTAAGCTTAAGAGCTGATTAGGTTATGAAATTGATCGAAGTAATGGCCAAAAAGATATGCCTAAAAAACATCATTTTTATCAATTGTTTTTTCCGGTTATTTTGAAATTTCTCGAAATCTACCTGCTCGAATCGGTTCAAACTTACAGGGAATCTAAGTTAGATGGAACTCTTTGGAATGCTTTTTATTTCATTCCGATCGGTCAAGCCGTTCAAAAGTTATAAGAGGTTTACATACATCCACACACACACACACACACATCCACACGTACATACAGACATACAGACACCCTCGTAAAAATAGTCAGGGGAGGTTCCTAAGACCTCAAAACGTTGAGATCCGATGAAAACTCGATTTTCGAAAAACGGGGTGAAACCAATAACTTCCCGATTTTAAAAAAAAATTTAATTTTTTTTAGCGGGAAGTTAAAAAAGAAAAATACACAGCAGAAGCAATATCCCGTGCTTTTATGTATAGAGGTTGATCGAACGTTAAAATGCATGTTCTCAAATCCAATTCTTTAGCATTATTTACTGAATTTTTTATTGTTGTGAAAATTGTGTGATAATCACTTGGAGCTGCGTTAATGAAAGGCAAAAAAATTATCGATGACACATCAAAATCACGGGCATTAGTTAATAAATTCATAAATCCATTCCATCCGGAAATATTGTTATTGGAACGAAGTTCCCTTTCGCGCGTTACGACTGAGACTAGCCGGAAAAAATTCAGACCAAAAAATGTCACGACACGACACACGCATGTTTCTCTGTCTGTCTGTCTCTCTCTCTCTCTCTCTCTCATAGATAGATATATCTTTATTTAAATAGGAAACCCTAATATACATAAATACTAATAAAAGTACAATTAAAAAGACACTAATTTAAATTAAAAGAAAATGTACACTAAAAAGAAAATACTGTAGAAAAAAAATAAGTACCTATAATAGTATTATATTTTATTTCATCCTGTTTTTATAAATTAATAAATTCATAAACATTTTAAAAATGATTCGTAACTTGACTAGTTATGTACGTCAAATTACCTTAACTGTCAGTTACTGTCAAATATTTTAAAATTTTGTATTAAATTGTTAATTACTATTTTAAATTAAATTGAAATAAAAATTAATTTTTGGTATACCTATGTATGTCATCTAAACCTCTGGTATTGTATGAATGGAAACTTTTGTTAAAACAAATGAACTATTGAAAATATTCAGGTAATAATGGATTAACTATTTTCTATTTTGCTTTGAACAGTGTAGTGTCGCGACTTTGTTAAAAGTTTATACAGGTTTTTTGTAGATAATAAATAATAAAATAATAACAATAATGTATCCTGATAGTGTTTCCCCACAAATTCCGGATATTGCTGATGGAGTTAGGTAAGTAGAGATTTTATACCGACAATAATAAATGCTTATGTATGTATAAACACTCTGTTGTGTTTACAAATTACAATTCCTTCACTAAATTAATCGAAAGGAACTTCGTTCCATCCGGGTGTCCCTTGACACCTCTCACTTTTTTTTTGAACTTTAAATACGTAAACAAAATATTTAAATGTACATTTGTAGTAAATTTCATAATATCCGGTTCAACTTCTAGTAACTTGATTATTATCTTTGAAAATCCTATACCTGTAGAAGCTGTATATATTTGCAGAGGGATATTTCCGTGTTTAACAAATTCAGATTCAGGTGGAAGTGTCTTCAAGCGCTTGATAGGTCGTCGAGGTTGTACAGGGTTTGTCCGGAAAGTAAGAGGACTGAGTCGATTTAAAAATGTTTATTGAGCCAATTGTTACAATTTTTTAAAAACTTTGAAAATAGGCTCCTTCTGCGTCGATGCAGCACTGCCAGCGTGATTTCCAAGCATTGAAGGCGTCACGGTAGGCATTCTCCGGAATAGCCTTGAGAGCCGCGGTGCATGCTGCTTGTATCCCCTCTGCCGTCTCAAAATGCTTGCCTTTCATCGGCCTTTTCAGGCGAGGAAACAAAAAAATGTCTGGGGGGCCACATCTGGGCTGTAGGGCGGCTGCGGAAGCGTTGGGGTGCCGGCCTTGGTCAGGTAGCTGTTCACAAGAAAGGCGGTGTGAGCCGGGGCGTTGCGCATGTTCAAATGTACCGTCACAATGTCATGAACCACAGATTTTGGTAAATTTAACATCTGGGCAATTAAACGAATACTTATTCGACGGTCTGAGTTTAAAACTTTGCGCACACGAGTCACATTGTCGGTGTTTGTCGAAGTCGAAGGTCTTCTAGCACGGTCTTCATCGGCGACCTCTTCCCGGCCCTCCAAAAAGGCCTGGTGCCACCGAAACACACCACTTCTTGCTAAAGCAACATCTGGGTAAGCCTGCTTGATCATATCAAACGTCTCTGTCGCAAATTTACGAGTTTCACACAGAATTTAATCGCGTACCTCTGCTCTAACGAACGCTGCATTTTCGGCTTGCACCACTCACAGAAACACGTCGCGCGAAAATGCCTGTCCTGACTCTCCAGGTGCTCGGAGACAACCGACCAGCCGCTCGTTCGTTAGCTAGGACCGCCCTCTACCGAATCCAGTCGGCGCTCTAAAGTACAGTCGCGGCGAAAGAAAATCAGTCCTATTACTTTCCGGACAAACCCTGTATGTTGTATACCATCACTTGGAGTAACTATTTTAATGCTTCCCATATAATGGAACGTTCCTTTACCATCAATAGTGTTGATATTGAAATCAGCATTATCATGCACAAATTGAACAAAAATGCCAGGTTTTATTACTGGTGGAGCTGTAAAAGTTGCTGAATGTAATAAATGATGATGATAACTCTATGATTTTTGAAATGTTTAACTATACAGAAATAACTAGGAAACCATGGATTTTAAACGCTTACTAAAATTTTTGAAAATAAGTTACTGGAGCTTGAAAATAAAAATAAAACGTCAAAACTATGGATTACTTTTTTTCGAATGGTTACTATATTGAAGGACTTCATTGCTGAGATTGGGAGATTGGAATTTACATTTATATAGTATTGAGCTAATGATTTCATTATTTCATGCATCAGGTCATTTTCCCTATGCGAAGGCTTCACAAATTTATCTACAAGATATGAAAGAATTACAGTATAAAATGGACCCGACAGAGTTTAAAAAACTTTCGGAAGGATATTTCACATCTAGGCGCTCGGATAGGCGCTATATAGCAGCTGCCGCTTTGCTCTCCTCTCCACGTTTTATTACCTGCTCGAAATCGTTACTGCTATTTTTATACACAGGTATTCTCGCAAGATGTTCGTCTATGTCTATTCAGATGGAATTTAACGTATAAATGAAAAAAATTACTATTTAAAGTAAAATTATATGCTCAAAAATTAATTGTTTATAATAATATGTTTGAACAATGAAAAAATTAAGTGCACAAAAAAATGTGGGGTAAACATTGTAATTTATAGTATAAAAAATAAAACCCCACGTCTATTATTTAAATTCATTCACTAGAACTCTAATCCGAGGTAAAAACCTCCAGGCCCACTATAAACAGTAATAAATTTTACTGAACGGTATGGTAAAAATTACGCATTTAAGTGAAATAAGTAAGTATATTTACACTTACAATACGATAAAAAATTACAAATGATAATGCACTACTACGGTAGATAAATTTATTTTCACTTAAAGAAAATATAGCGGTAAGACAATTTAAGTGAAAAATGTTCCACTCAAGGGCAATCCAAAGTTTAATTTGTCATGCGGATTCCACTTTTATAACCATCCAGTGGTTAAGTGGATAGAAAAACGGTAAAAAATAGTTTAAGAAAACGTATTTTTCTTAATATAAACGAAAGTTAAGTGAAAAGTATTTTCGCTTAGAGGAAATACAAAACGATTGTTAAAGGGACAAAGAAGAAGGACAAAAGGAAGGAAATATTTGCATAGACATATATTGAAGAGAAAAAGATACAAGTGGTTCTAGATTAATATCGAAAATGAAAACTTTCTTTAGAAGGATTTTTAAATAAAGGAAAACGTTGTAGGTAATCGATTATGTAGATCTAATAGATGAGCAAGCTCAAGAGTGTGCATTTCGGGACTCTTACTTTAGTCACTTGATTAACAATATAATATTATAATGATCCTTTTAATTAAACTACATTCGTCTTGATATCCTTCTGACTAAAAAAGTATTATTACCATCTACACTCTTGTAATTGGTTGCATTGCTAAAGATTACTAGATAAAGAAGCTGTTTTTAATTTGAAAACAGTATCTGAACCACACTGTTAGCTTGAAATCCTACAAACTATTTCCTATTATTTCACAGCAACTCATCAGCAACAATTGTGTCAGCATTACATCTGGAAAGCCGGTAGTTTCTAGTTAGTCAAATTGAGACGAAAAAGCGGCAGCTGTTCCTCTGAATAGGGTTAGGCTACACAGCCTTTGAAATAATTCACATTGTTAGCAGTCCAGTAAACTATTTCCCTTTACTATTCTGTTCGATTTTCATTCCAGTGGTTTACAAAATTATCTGTTTTTAGATGAATGTTATTGGGACCCCTGAGAATGGTAAAATATTGTTAGTATTTCTTATGTTTGGAGAGTCGTTACTTCTATATGTCAGAATCAACATATAATCAGCCTCTTGCTATAAATTTGTATACCATATAAAATCTAACAAAATAGCCGGAAAATCTATGTGTACCTAAAAAAGACGAAAAACAATAAACTCATTAATTAAATTATAATAGCTATCGTTCAAGATACATTTTAAATGAAATACAGGTAGGGTAGATGAAAAGAGAGCTAGTTGCAAATAACGAAAAAAATTTAGACATATGGAAAGCAAACTTTGGAAAGCTTTTAAATGTTCAAAATGGCAGCCAGACACAACAACAACTATTTGATATCGCAGAAGCTAAAGTAAAAGATCCAACAATAGAAGAAACTATAACTGCCATTAAAAAATTTTAAAACCGGAAGGCTGCGGTGGAAGAAACGACCCCAGCAGAATGCATAAAAATGGGAGTCAGACAATTAGCAGAACAACTCCATAAATGTCATATGGAAGAACGAAAAAATACCAACCAGTTGGTCCGAAAGTGTATTCACACCCATACACAAGAAAGGCGATAGGACACTTTGTACAATCTACAAAGGGATTATTAATACAGGGTATAAAGTCCTAGCAATATTGTCATCGACAGATTTACCCTTTTATTGAAGACATCATCGGGGATTACGAATGCTGTTTTAAAAACACCCGTCTACAGTATGGATCAAATCTTCACGTTTCGCCAATTGATGGAGAAATGTTGTGAATTCAATTAGGAACTGCACCAGCTGTTGATTGATTTTAAACGACAGCGTGCCAAGGCGTACACAGACAACATAGACTTAATGGGAAAACTTTCTTACAACTAGAAAGGGAATGTGAAAAAATGGGTTTAAAAATTAGTGAATATAAAACAAAAGATATGTACAACACAAGAACACAAGTAATAGATAGAATAGGACAGAACGTATAAATGGATAAATATAACTTTGAGAGAGTAAAATAATTTGTATACCTCGGAAGTAAATTCATAATGGACAATGATACTATTATAGAAGATATTAAAGCAAGAATACAGAAGGCTAATAAGTGCTGGTATACGCAACACAATAAATTATGAAATCAAGAAATATCACAAGACAAACGAAAATAAAACATCTACAAAAGTGTAATTAGACCAGTACTTTTCTATGCATGCGAAACGTAACCAAACAAAATAAAAATTGATTAAGGATATTTGAAAGAATATATGGTCCAGTAAAACAGATATCGCTACAAAACAAAATAAGAACGAATGCCGAGTTAACTGAAATATATGGAACTCCAGGTATTCTCCAATTGTTTATTAAAAGCAATAAGAATAAGATGAGCAGGACCACAGCCCTACTTCACTCTAAGTTACAGTGAAGTAGGGCTGTGGCTGGACATTTAAAAAGACAGGACTTATCAAATTATTGTGGGAAGAAACACCAACAGGTAGGAGACCTGTGGGAAGACCACGCCTTTGATGGAATGATAACATAAACGAAGATTAAGATGAGGATAACGAATCCGCTAGATCTAATGCAAGATTAAAAGGAGTGAAGGCGTATTGTTTGGTCAGCCAAGACCCACCATGAGTTGTAGAGCCAAGGGCTAAAGCAAAGAGTAGAGGAAGGAAATCTGACACATACACATGACATCCTATCCTCTCCAGAAAACTTTCTTTTTCTCGTATAAAACATCACATTTTCGGAATTTAAACCTAAATAATAAAGTCTTTGAGAGTTTTGTTGTCATAATATTAAATAACATAGAATATTAAGTTAGCATTTTTTATAATGAATTTATTTACAGTTTACAAGACATGAGCGAAAACGTAGCTATAAGAGCGATATTTGGTTGTACGAGGGTTGTCTTTTTCGTTTTGCAATTCGCCATAGAGACAAAAAATTATAGACTTAAAATACTTTATTGCTTTTCAAAATATATCCCAACAAGATCGATACACTTTTGTATACGTTCAAACCAATTGGTAAAACCGGTATTCCAGTTATCAGTTGACACCTGCAAAATCGCTGTTTTAAAGGCATCGATGGCTTCTTCTGGTGACTGAAATCGCTGCCCACGCATTGAATTTTTGATCTTTGGGAAAGTGAATAAGTTGTTGAGCAGTGTGAGCACTTGCAATTTCCTGATGTAGGATGATTAGCCGTTGTGTGTTGCTTTGTCTGAGTTTTGCGATAAATTCTGGTAAACAAACGTTTATATACCAATCGGAAGTAACCGTTCTTCGATCTTCTAAAGCAATTGCTCCACATCATAAGACTTTGACACAAAAGTTGCGACCATTTTCTTTAACACACTTCGAGAACGGATCACTTTTGTTGGTTTTTTCTCATCGTGAAACACACACACCATTTTCTGGTTCGAAAGAAATAAATTTCAAGATTCATCGCCACTAACAATACTATAAACGTTTCTTAAGCTTCCTTTGTTGAACCGTGTGCAAATGAGGTATCCAACAGAAACCAACTTCGTAACACCCAATTCTTTAGGTAGGATCTTCTGGATCGAGGTCTTTAAAATGCTCAAAGATGCCTCTATCGTCCGGTATGTTACACGGCGGTCGTGCTTAATTAGCTGATGAACAGCATCAACAGTTTGCTGTGTGGCTCCTGTTTTGGGTGGACCTAGTCTGGATTCAACGCTGAGATTGTAGCGACCACGTTGAAATTCGCAATAGCAGCGGAAAATAGTCGACTGGTGTGGTGCTTTATACCCAAATACAAAAACCATTTATTGCTGTTGGGATATTCCTTTCCGAAAATTGTAAAAAATTATTGCTCGAAAATTTTCTCGGCTAAGATCCATTTTTAGACCGATTTGCTAATTTCACAAATCAATAGTACCTACACGACTTGTTGTATCGCAATGAAACTCTTGATTTATGCCAACAAAAGATTAAGGTTAGATTTGTGTTTGAAGGTTCTATTGGTGGCCGCATATACAAAACCAAAAGGACAACCCTCGTAGAGTTTTTCATTCAATTTCTAAGATGTTGTTGGTTGGTAAAATGTAAAAATGTCAATAACTTTAGCCAGTGATTCACGTCCATAGATGTATTATAAACAGATTAGGGGAGCCGGCTTTCAGCTGTCCCTTGGTTGGAAAAAGAGAGAAAATCGCGATACCCACTCTCTCTTTGAATTGTTTGTGCAATGAATAGTTATTTTATAAGTATTCTTGCCTATTTCTATTTATTATTCGAAAAACAAGGTGTCCCTTATTGTAGCAGCGTCGGCAGAGGAAGATAGATAGGGAACTGATATCTTCTTTCTCTTTCTAACCAGTGGACATTTCTGCTTACAAGGTGCGGTGTGTCTTAACTACTCTATAATTCCTCTACATGTTTATCACATTTAGGAGCAATTCCGAAGCGATGAGTGTTTGTCTTTGTAGATAGGTTTCGTCTTCGGTAGGGATTGAGTATGTGTTGTTTCATACTTTGTTAATATTTCTTTTAACTAATTTGTCTTCGTTTACTTCATTATAAGACATATTGGCTGTCACTGGATTTGACTTTGCCTATATACCTAAAAGATGGGCTTTGGTACACCCGAACCTGTCTGTACAATACAAAACGTCGATCGATCTTATTTTATGTTCTCTAGTGGACTATCTAACTGATTAAACCAAAGGGTTGAATAGAATAATTTAATGAACAAAAGGTCACGATCAAACGATTTAATTCACATTACGTTGTTAAGGTCAGTTTAAAATTGTTGCTCGGGCTTTACTGATTCTGTTAGATTACGTTTACACCGCTAAAAATCACGGCCCTATAAATAAAAATAAGGAATAATTTGTTCTGACACCGTTGATGTATATATTTTTTAAGAATATTTTTATATTATCTCTCTAAGACTGAAGAATAAAGTGAAGAAAACATTTTTATAATATATAAACTTTTTTTGGGGTATATACCTGACAACTTGAAGCTTTTTGATAAAATTACGAGGCCTGTTTATGTTGGTAAATTGTATAAACTATGGCTCTAAGTTGTCAGAGTTGGCGCATGCTTGGTGGCATGGTGGCAGCAATGAGAGATGCAAGGATAAGCAGGAGGACTCAAAAGTGGGATCAAATATCTACACTATCTTTTACTTTAGTGACGATTTTTCGGTCAGAAAACCTCTTAGGCACCTAATAAGAAAAGATTCGTTTTAAAAAGCAAAAATAAAGCTATTAACCAGATATACAGAATAATTTTGTATCAACGAGAAGGTATTAAACTAAATTTATTGGAAAAATAATGTGGATGACTTTTAAAGCAAATATATGAACCTCGGAATTTGCACAGCAACAAAAATAATTGACTGTACTAAACAAGTTATGTACTCCCAAAAATGTTCATCCTCTAAAATCTATCAATCTGAAAAGTTTTGAAAGCAAAAATGAAGAAATGTGTATTTTTTAATAAAATACACTTATTCCAATGATCCTCCAATAATTTTATACCAACTCTGTAATGATTTTCCGGAAGCTCTGCAAAACATAGTTCCACGGCTGCAATAACTGCTTCATTCGACAAACAAAGGAATTGTTTCTGAAGAGGTAATAGTCTTGTGAATACTTGAAGCAAATCGTAGGTACTTTATTTCGTTCTATTTAGCAATCGTCAACAAACTTGTATTAACACGTACAAAAAACTGATGCCATAACCTTTTTTGCTGTCCTTTGTAACTTCACCTGTTTTGGAGCTGAAAAACCAGCTTCAGTCCACTGTAATCGTTCTCGTTTCAGTTTAGAATCATGATGATAGATCCAAGTCTCATCCATAGTTATAAAACAACCACCGAAATTAGTTTTATAGGTACTGCTTAAAACTCTCCAAATTACACGTGAAATTTGTTTTCGATTCAATTTTTGTTGGATTGTTAACGAGTGTGGCACTAACTTTCTGAACAACTTTTTCATATGTAATTCTTCGTGTACTAAAGAGTACTCGTTCATTTGAGATGCCTATGGGATTGGAAATTTCACGATTAGTCAAACATGGATCTGCTGATAAACCTTCCAAATTAATTATTTTTATCACTGTACGATATTCGGTTTTTCCATTGTAACAAAATAAACTGACACGTCAACTTCAAATGGCTTGTAAACAAAGAATGAATTGATAAATCAAAATATTGATTCCTCTACGGTTAATGGGTGTCGCTTTCAAAACTTTTCAACCAACTATTATAAGTACAACAACCAGCCAATGAAATGAAAAAAATAAAGGTTTATTACCGAATGGTTTTTCTATATACCATATACGATGTATCCATTTTATTTATAAAGTGATTACATAATCTAAAACATTTTTTAATTCTAATTATATTCATTAATTTCACATTGCTTGTGTGAGAGAATTAAATAAATGAACTGATTGCTGCAATTAAGGTTGAAATTTTATTGTTTGATGTATTAGCCAACTAAGTCCTAATTTTGATATTTTTATTGCAATGTACCGGAGATAAAACTCTTCTGTGTCACTGTGCACTGTGTAAACATCGTCCCTAGCGAATTTATAAATCAATTTCTCGACTATTCCCCGGATTGCAATGTTCGGTTATTGTATTGAACGTACCAAGCTATTTGTTCACTTTTTTGCATTCTAGTTTGATTTATTAAAATCCCATTTTGTCACAAACGTAAAATGCTTTGAAAACTTTTCAAAATATTATGAGACCTCACCGCTCCAACATTTATTCTGTTTTATCAAATTTTGTCAGCTTCGCTAACATCAAATAATCTCTCAGGTACTGTAGGAATGAAAATCTTGCTGATAATTATTTTATGAATAACCAATATTATTATTTAATTGATACTAATATTTTAATTTTATTTTTAAAGCAAAGACTTTATTAGGTGAGAAAGACATGTTGCGACTGAAAAATCATCACAAAAATGAGTCACGGACTTACCCTGGACGTTGCTTCTACTTCCGCTCTTTTTACTTTTTTGTTCGCTGCTTCAACTAATAAGTACACCAAGCATGCTCCAACTCTGGCAGCAAGTAATACATGGCGAATCTTGCCAGTAAGTCACATTGTTATAATCGGCAACGTCACGTTAGAATCTTAGACGGCTTTTACTTCGTGTGATATTACGGTTTCTTATTGGCTAGCGATCCGAACAACCTCTGAAACGTTCGATATATTTTGAGAGGTTGCAGCTAAGAGATAAGGTACTTTTCCACGAAATTTTCTGTTACGTTGTGAAACGACGCCATATTGGTATTTTGGATATTTTTTTTGAGAGGCCTGGAAATTTTTGTAACAACTGTCCAGAAGTATTGTTAAGGGTTTGGTAAAATATTTTTTTCTGAAATCGCTTGGAAATGTCTAGTTTCTCGGATCAAATTCGATCCGCAAAATACACTATATTTTAATCCGATGCTAGGCAATGAACTTTTCCTTACTCTTTACTGTACGGGAATATTTTTTCCGTACGGTACGGCAATGATCCATAAAATGTTTATAAGCAAATTCATATTTTGCCTTGGATTTATTTAACAATAAGTTTAAATCCACATTAGTAACTCCGGAGGCGTTTTGCACCTGTGGACATCATCGTCACTGTCCATTTTAAATATAATTTAAAAAATTTTAAGCAATATGTATCTAACCGAACTGACAGTTTTGTGACACTAATAGACAATGATAAACAAACAATGTCAACGAAACGGTTTCATAGAAAATAAGATGATATCTAAAACAGTTATGCATATATAAAACTTAATTTAAGATTATATTTAATGCGATTTCAGAAAAAATGGTATGTGTATCTCGTAGTAAAAGCAGATTCCCGGACTCCAATGTTTTACATTGTCGTCTGGGAATGTATCGCTTTTTTTACTGGATACACAATGCATAGGATTGTGAACAACGACGTGTTGAAAAGAATAAAAAAGGAGAAGGAGGTTTGGAATACAATTAAGATAAGGAAATTGCAGTACCTGGGCCATATCATAAAAGGAGAGAGATACGTGTTGCTGCAGATTATTATACAGGGAAAGATACTGGGCAGAAGAAGCGTAGGAAGACGAAACTAAAAGAAGAAGAAAGGATTGAAATTTAATGGTTATTTTTTACTATTGTACATTCCTGGTCCCTTTTTGTTGATTCACTGTGGATAACTTCTGAGCTAAGCACGCTTCCCGAGGCTTTACCGCCAAATTTGTGTCTCAGCTCAAATCTCTACTGGACTCAAGGTAAACTTTTAAACTTATTTAAAATAAGTATATATTGTAGTTTTATGTTTGATTTAAATTTTTACATTATTAATTTTGAGTTATCGTTACATTTTGGAACTTTTGTCATGAAATAATATCTGACTTTCTTTGTAGTATTACATTTTAGATTACCTTCATGGTATATGTATGAAGTTGAATTTCATAGTAAACCACATAGATATATCGATCTGCGTTAAAAGAAAACAAGTTAGAGTTCGATTTCTACCACTTATATATTAATATATCATACTTACTATAACTGGTTTCTTTCTTTTCCACCTTTAATATTGGTACTTAGATTGTTCCAACAAATATGCTTATGTACGACAGCTATCATATTTGATTATGCTGGTTCATGTTTTTATTTTAATTTTTTGGTATAACTTTTTAAATATACTCTTAGTTATTGTGTTAGTAAAGTACATTTCTTTACTTTCCCAGTAAAAGAATTTCATTTAAAAATCATATCAATTTTAAAGAAAAATATAAACTTAAAACAAAAAGATAAGGCTTCAAGGAGTTTATAGACCTTTAAGGTAAGTCTTTAGACATAAGATCTCTTTTTGATAATTTTTGTAATGTTGAAGTGTGTTTCCTTAATTTCCTTATTCTAATAGATTCTTTCCATCAAGGTTTTTTATCTTTTCTCCAAAGATAAGTAGCGCCCTTTACCGGTTCCTGTTTATCGTACCTTTAGCCTATATTATTTTCGCTTTTCAATATTCGCCAATTTGCTTCCCTTACCCACGACTCGCACTCCTCCTACCTCTGAGTAAAGTAAAGTTATTTTTGTAACTTTTCCGTACAAAACATATTTTTAAATATGTAAATAAAGATTATAATATTAACTTTAGTATTTATACCTTTCTAAAATTCACTTCATTAATTTGCATATCTTTGATTGGATTAGCTACGCAATCCAAAGAAATTTATAGATAATTTGCATTTTAATATGTAATATTAACCTTTTGGTATTAATAATAATAAAAAATACAAGTGGCGTTTACTTATTTCCCATGATATTCTTTCATAGAATTGTTGACATGCTTAGATATGTATTAAAAAAATTACGAACACATAACTACTAAAAAAGAATAAAATGTTTTTAAATATATTAACATGGTTAAGTAATTATTTTAAGGTATTTGAGATTTTTGAGAAAAAAATACAAACAAGAAAATGACATGCAAAAATGATTGAAAAAATGATAGAAAAAATGTTGCATCCTGCGTACTCGAACCTGCAATCTTTACCTATACGAGGTAACGCCTCTAACCATTTCAGTCGCAGATGCATTAGTAGTTAATCGGCTTTTTGATCGTCTTGAATCAACTAATGTCACATGCGACTAGGGTTCATAACTTCTCAAGTTTATCAATTTCTCGGTTATCGATAATTCTCGAGGATAATTTCTCGGGTTGCCGAGAAATTTATAATTACGTGCGTTTTTGGATATTTTTTTGGTTCCAACAAATTCAGTGTTTTTTTTTTGTCAAATAAAAGTATCAAAATAATTATAAAACTTTTATTGACAGTTTTCAACAAAATTGGCATATCTTTTTCTTAAAGAAAACGAAAAAAAACTATTTCGACTAACTTGGAATTTAGTCTTCATGGAACTAGATCGGTTCTTGATACCAGTTGATATTTTTAATTTTTGAAGTTATACTTCTATTCGGGTACACGGCGGTGAAAAGTAGTAGGTATGGGGTTAAATCGGCAAAATCATTACATATATAATGGTGTGAGTAAGAGGGAGACACATAAGGTATATTGGTCGGTAAAAACAAAGATTACATATTTGTACAAATGGTTACGTTATCCCTTTGGTCTTTTTTACCTAGACTTTGGCGAAGTTTGAGATATTTATTCTTGAAGAAATTTCTATAAATCCAGTATTGCTGGAATACTCCTCGATGAGGCCTCAATATTTTCTCCAAGTGAATGGGCTAAACAATCATATCTATATTTTCAGCAAAAGCGTGCGAATCATTTCATTCTGCATTCAAATCGTATTTTTATTCATCTTATCCAAATTTATTTACTTCTATAGAAACATTACTTTATTTTCAACATAAAATAAAAACACATAAAAAAATCAGTTCAGTTTACGAAATTAAAACTTTTGAAAAAAAAATTTAACCGCCAAAAAAAAACTACAAAATTCACTAAAAAGCAAAAAAATATTTATTTCTTAAAAAAAATAGAAGCAAAAAATAAAATCTTTATTTCTTAAAAAAATGGAAGCAACTAGGCATTTGATTTCGATTCCTTGAAGTCGACTCCAATGCTTTATACAGATTTAAGTCGCTAACATTCGAAATCTATATTTAATAGCTACGATTAAAATAGCGAGTAATTTGCCATTTAAAGAAATCGAAATCAGCTGCCTAGTTGCTTCCAATTTTTTTAAGAAATGAAGATTTTAATTTTGCTTTTTAGTGCATTTTCCTTTTTTTAAGACAGTTCAATTTTTTATTTTATCCTTTTTAGTTACTACTTGGCTTTGTCAGATGTTGGCGCAAATTTATGATGTACTTCTAAACCTTTCGAATACCGTGCAAAAGGTTGTGGGTTCAATCCATAACAATCCCGACATATACCCATGTGTCTTTTCGAATACATAAGTAAATTCTCTAACACGTAAAGGAATCACCAACTCGCAGTGAGCAAGCGTGGTGATTAAATGCCAATTCTTTCTCCTTGCAAGAAGCGGCCATCCAGTGGGTCATTATGTTTTTATGATATACACCATTATTAACATATTAACTTAACTTCAGAGCTTATTCTGTTGATTTTTGAGGTGTTCCCTGGAATACCTTCCACATTGATAACCAGACCATAACCAAATTTCTATGAAACTCTTTTAAATGAAAAAAGAATTTTACAAATCGGATCATAAATACCGAAGAAAAGCCTTGGTTTTTCTATGTTTAAATAATTTAATCTATACTAATATTATACAGAGGAAAGGTTTGATTTTTTGTTTGTTTGTTTTTTTGAAATGAATAGGCTCCGAAACTACTGGACCGATTTCAAAAATTCTTTCACCGTTGGCAAGCTACACTATTCCCGAGTGACATAGGCTATGTTTCATAAAAAAAAAATTCGAAAAGAGGTTGACCTTAAAGGCAACTTCCCGCTAGTTTTAACCGCTAAGCTATAGTAACGTGACGTATTTTGACGTTTTTGACTTTTTTTTGAAATGTTTAAAAAGCCATAACTTTTTAACGCCTTATTCGATTTTGATGTTCAAGATGGCATTCGACGCAGTTTTTTGAGACCTAAAAACGTTACCGGGAGTGCAAAATCGGTTAGTCAAAAAATTGAAAAGTTATTGAAAAAAAAAAAACACACACACACACACACACACACACACACACACACACACACACACACACACACACACACACACACACACACACACACACACACACACACACACACACACACACACACACACACACACACACACACACACACACACACACACACACACACACACACACACACACACACACACACACACACACACACACACACACACACACACACACACACACACACACACACACACACACACACACACACACACACACACACACACACACACACACACACACACACACACACACACACACACACACACACACACACACACACACACACACACACACACACACACACACACACACACACACACACACACACACACACACACACACACACACACACACACACACACACACACACACACACACACACACACACACACACACACACACACACACACACACACACACACACACACACACACACACACACACACACACACACACACACACACACACACACACACACACACACACACACACACACACACACACATGTCTAACTGTTATAGTTACGTCACACTAACTATTTTTTAATTTTTTAAAAGTTTTTATCTTGGTATTAATCCTTATCAAAATAACTTATTTCATACTACTTATAAAGGAATTAAAGGACAATTAAGTTGTAGCAACCAATATAACTGAACCACCAGCTGGTCAACTAGCTCATACACTGAGGATACCGATGATCCCAACTGATCTACCAAATCCATTTAAACCGCTTCAATTTCCTATCAAAACATCTTTCGCTTTTACTAGTCTCAAGGTCTCAAGGTCAAACCTTTCAATTAGTAGAGATCGGTTTTCCTCATGGCCAACCGCCTACGGCGGGTCGGAGCACCTGAAAATCAATTTATTTTGCTGCCAAAAAATAAAACAACATGTAATATTGTTTACAGGGAAGCGTTGACCCAATAAATTTAATGGCGTTTGTTATTTCTCTTTAATCCCCGTGCAAACCTGGGGCGGGCTGCTAGTTGTAAATAATCCCTTACATCTATAACCTTGAATATTTGACAAATACTCGTACATTTTAGTTGAATAATAATGTGTTCAAAATTCTAATAATTTTCTTTTCTTACTATTATTTAAGATAATCGGCGGTACTTTTAGTCCATGAAAATACTGCTCAAATTTTATATGGTGGTCCTTTTGGGTTTACTCAATTGGGTAGGCATATAACTAATGTCGCCTTTTTGGGTAGCCCCGAGATTAGTTAGGCGGCAGATGGTAAGATAGGGTAATCAGCTTGTGGTTGGAAATTAAATGGTTTAATGACAATAAGTAATAAGGAAAATAGCTTATTTTATTTCTGGTAGACATTAGGTGCGTAAGGGGTTGACTGGTAGAGAGGTTTATCTTACTTTTGGCTTAGATTTCAACTTGCTGGTCGTGCTGTGGTAAGGGTGGTTTTTAGAGATTAGGTTGGTTAGGGATAGGGTATTTATTTTTACTTTAAATACCTACATAATTAGCCAAAAGCTGTTATTTCATTGATTATTATTGCCAGAACTCGATGCGAGTTTGAAGTTATCCTGTATTCCATCATTGCACCACAGTCCGGACACTGAAAATTTCCAGGTGTATAGTTAAATGCTCTATGGCGGAGTTTAAAGTTCAAAACCATTTGTTTTCAATTGCTTTTATTAGGTGCATGGTGCTTCCAGTTGCCTGCTAAGTTATCTGTTTTCAGTGTTTCGTGTAAAATGTCTTTATAGCGTTTTTTTGTCTTTCTTGTCTACGGACAACCTCGCTTAGTTCTCCAAAAAGTACACATTTTCAAAGCCGATTCTTATCCAATCGATAGACATAACATGACCTGCCCAAAGTAGGCGAGCACGGGAGATTAGAGTATCTATAGGCAGACACTTAGCTCTTCTAAGAATCTTTTGATTGGATATTCGATGGTACCAGCGAACCCCATCATTTGAGGTAAATGCCTTCGTTGTGTGTGCTCAAGAGTTTTAACATGTCTTGTATATGGAACCAAGGCCATGCATGCGTATAGTAGAGTTGCAGGACAGCTGCTTGGTATACAGCCATTGCTTTAATAAACATGTGTATTCAATGTTTTCAAGTATTTTTACTTGTTTGTATGTAAAATAAATACTTCATGAACTAAAACAGTGGCGCTACCTTCACCATAACCCTGAATTTTAAGCTCCAAATCAATTATTTATTTCAATAATTAGTTTTGCACCGAGGGTAACCGAGTTGATAGAGTTTGAGAATAAATATTTATTCTTTTTGTTCATCTAAACAAGGTCTGGACGAAAAGAAAACTCTCACTTAAGTTACTTATTTTAAAATTACCTGCATAACGATTAATTCGTAAACTTTAGGATAAAACAATATACAGTCTTACTACCTTCTGGGGACAGAATCTATTATCTGAACGCGAGAAAGAGATAAAATAAAACTATGTGCTATCTCTCGCTTGCACCTAGTTCTAATTGGAAGATAGTTTTGTGTTTTCGCATCCCCCAAAGCAAGGTGAAAGAGAGAGATAACTTATTTCATTTTATCTCTGTCTTAATTGACTCGCGTTCAGAGAATTGAAAGCTACTTCTAGTAAGTATATACTCGAAGAGTCGAACGGACCATATACCTAACATATAATACATGTGGATGCTAGTGATAACTTTGTATAAAAAAAAATTAAATCTTAAGCCTTAAAAAATTTTCTTAATACTTTATTTTGTTTCGTAATAAATATTTCCTAGTAGATTTTTGCAATCCAACACTCCGTATTATATTTTGTTATTAACCTCATTATGCAAAAGCAATAAGGAAATCTGACCCATCCATTTATCTGTATAACATCAACATTTTGGCAGATCACGCTTCAATAAGTGAAAGTATATTGAAGAACAGACAGAACTTGAATATAAAAAAATAAGAAAAGAAAACGATCGTCGCTAGGAATAATTATGTATGTTACAAAATGTGGAAGTACCTATACGTTTGTATGTTTTACAAATACAAACATTAGCTATTCCTATTATCGAACAATATGGAATGTTAGAATTTTATGTGAAAGATAAGCATCTGACGCTTATGATAAGTAATAACATAGAATTTATTTTATTTCCGTTGAGTATTTTATAGTTAAAATTTTTATTTGCTTTTTAAATTGAAATCAGAAATGAATTGTGATCTGTGTTATACTTTATTTTGAATACGTCTTTACCATACTTACTCTGGTCACATTAAGACATTCAAAGGTAGGTATATAAATTCCAATCAAGCTGAAATTAAGTTAAATTATTTAAAACACAACATGTCAAAACTCCCGATCGTTCCCGTACATGGTAAAAAATGACTCTAGGTCAAAGGTCACAAAATGGGTTCTTCGCAATTTTCACCGAATCTAATCTAATCTAAATAAACCTGGCATGGTCTCTCCCGGGGGAGTCCCATGTTTAAGCACTGCTTTCTATGGGAATATTGTGACCAGGTTCGGCACCAAGAGTCCTTACATGGGGCGCTATTAAATTGCACCACGGCAACGGGGGTTCTAAAATCCTACCTTTAAATTGCACCACGAAAATTGGGATATAGGATTAGGAACCCCTGCAGATAATATTGCACTCTTTTTCTATTAAATAATATAAACTTTCCTTTTAAGTCCACCCTATTTAAATTAAGTATACGTTGGAGTTCGAAATATATGTATAGGTAGGTATATTAAAAAATATATAATTAAAATATTAATTAAAAAATAAAAATATAAACATTTACATAAAGATTATAATATACAGATGTACAAAAAGATATAGAAACTTAAAAGTAAAAAAATAAAATTAAATTTATTTTTAGATTCATAGTTTTTGAAGCGTTGTAGGTACTTACCAAAATCCATGGTTAATTTCAGCGGTGGACAACAATCAAATGAATTCAAATTTTAAATATTTTGACTGTTTAATCACTTTTAAAACAATAAAAACAAGTTCAACTAAATTCAATGATTAATTTCAGCCGTGGACAATAGTCAAATGAATTCAAATTTCAGATATTTTCACTATTTAATCACTTTTAAAATAAAATCCTAAGTTTTCCTTGGGTTAATCCTACTCTAAAGAGGCAGCTACCTGCCGACCTCCTGTAGTGGTTAGTGGTGCTATTTAAGTGTCTGCTTAATCCCTTATTTTCACGTTTTGTATAATATAAGAAATTGGTGGTGCAATTTAAAGACACCGCTTACATGCACCCGACGCGTGCAGGACTCTAGTTTGTTCAGCTAAAAATCAACATCACGCTAATCTTCAGGTAGGCTAGAATCCAGGTGTCCGAAATTCCTTGAGTTACTGTTGCCACAGGGCAGTTCCCTTTATAAGAGATTTGAGTCCTGTGACTAGCTCCTCAAGGTGGTGATAGGATTCAGGATTCGTGTGACCAAAGATGAGGAACCGTTTATAGTCTAGGGCCTCACACTCGAATAGAATGTGAGTTGCCGTCTCATCGTCCATGGCGCACAGTCGGCACGGGTGGGTTCCTGTGTCAGAATCCCCATCCTCCGAGGGTGTAGTCTGAATGGTCCATGCCCAGTGAGCAGGCCCACTAGTACCTACTCTTATCTGGCTCCTGCCAAGATTCAGTATGTCAGACGTCAGTTTTTTGGAGTAGCCTTTGAGCATCAGCTTCGAGTGCCTCAGCCCTACAGTATTACTCCAGTGTTTGGTCGACTCTTCCCAGACCCAGTTCCTGACTTTGGTCCTTACCCAGGCTCTAGGCAGTCCCAATACAGGTTCTGGAACAGTGAATCGTGTATCCGCTCCCTTCTTGGCCAGAAGGTTCGCGGTTTCATTACCTTCAAAACCTTTATGCCCTGGAATCCACTCCAAGAAGACACTACCTTGTCTAGTCTGAGGTAGACAAAAGTGTTTTGAATATTCTAAAAAGGAAAGTGCACTAATTTTATTTTAAGAAAAAAATACCAACTTTGGATAAAGTAGTGCTATTTTTCAAGTCTGTTGTGATTCTGTTTAATTTAAAACCATTGCATAATTAACAGATATAAGCAAGGCTTGGAAATGACAAAAGCGATGGAAATTATGAAAAGTAGAGAAATTTAATCGTCTGATTCATAATCTTCAAATATTTTTTTTGTTCTTCTCCTTGATCTTATTTTTCTTCGTGTTTTTCTTGATCTTCTTCTTTTTGTTGTTGGTCTATAAATTGCGTCAATAGCGGTGTATCGCATGTCTCCTCGTTGGTATGAAACAAATTCTCTACTGTTGGTGATTCAATATTAGGACACTACTGGCCTTAACAATTTTTACATGCCAGAGAACAAAACACTACAACTTTGTTGCAACAACATTATTACTGTACTCCTTGGTACAGTTGCAATAAATGTTCGTTTGGCACTTTTTCCAGCGCAGGTAGAAGTAAAGTCTGAATTGCTTCTAATGTATTGTCAACCAACATCTAAGCAAGTCTTTTGGGTCTAGTTGACAATCAAGCCACACTTGGACTTAGTAATAGGTTTTTTCCAACAGAGCTACTCTGACTAATACATGAACACGTTTATAAATTATAAAATGCACAAGACCAGTAGGTACCTACATGTATTAAATAAAAAATAATTCATTCATAAAAAAATTAAATATTTTCTGCATAAATCAAGAGCACTTAATACCTATGCACTGTCTATGCTCGTTTTGAGCTCCTACAAACTCTCGTTCAAAGATATTACTTGCTAATTCCATCAAGGTAGCAGTTAACAAGTAAAAAATAAAAAAATAATTCAGTTATAAAAAAATAATTATTTTTTGCATAAAATAAGAGCACTAAATCAGCACTAAATTTTCATGTAGGTACTGTTGATGCTCCGGTTGACCTACTACGTATTCTATCTTAAAGATATTAATTTGTTAAGGTAGTAGTTAGCTAGTAAAAAAATATTTATAAACAATTAAAATATTTTTTGCATAAATCAAGAGCACTAATTAGTTATTAATTGGAGTCATCCTGATCTAGGATTCTAGACATATACACTGCTAGCTTGATAAGAAGCTAGCAGTTTATGCAATTTCTGCAAATCTAATAGAGCACAAAACTTGCGATACTGGCATAAAATTTGCAGTAAATATTAAGCAAACTAATTAGTGATTTTGCTCATTTTTGACTGCTAGCTTTACAGACGTGAATCAGGAACTTTTTTGGATTAGCACTTTGACAGTACAAGGATTTATTCGATGCTCTGTTGGAACCGTCTAATCTTAATGCTCATGCTTCTGACGTCCTTCTGACAGTCAGGAGGTCTGTTGGAACAAAACTGTAAAAATTGTTGATGAGCAGCAACTGAGGTTGGAGGAAGACAAGTTAATTGCACTTTTTTTTACTTCGATTATTTTTAATGAAACATTTATATCGATACTTATTTACGCAGGTAGTTTTTTAAGAGCTCCCTACATAGAAAGAGAAAAGGTAATTCCGCTGGTGATAACTTCTTGTGGAGTTAATTTACATTTTTTAACTGCAGTGTATTAAACTTAATCTTTCCTTCAAAAATTTTAAAGACTGTTGTTTAATTCCTTCTGTAAAATGCGGACGAATCACAGCCAGTTATTGCGTGTAAAAATAGTACATGATTTTGACAGTTTGTATAAGTAGATAAACTTTTTGATAAATATATTTCCGTTCGATGTTGAGCTTTACTTGGTTTGTTCAGTTAAAGTTCGAGCAATCAGTAATACGAGTCTACATCTTCACCAACAATAATATTTATAAAATTTAATTGCTCTATGGCTTTTTCAGATACCTGAATTTCATTTTACCATTTTCAAATTTATAATTATGTATATTTTATATTTTAAGTGAAAGTTACAATCACGGATAGAAAAATATACCTATGTGGCGTTGTTATGCATGCTATTTCGATTACATATTTCTGGGCCGTTATATCCAGAAAGTTTTCATACCTTTTTCTATAGATAATTGTACGATCTTCAATTTTGTTTAAAGAAGTTTTAAAAAAAACTTATCGTTTCAATAAAAATCATAAAGAAAACCTTTTGACCTTTGACCTCGAGTGTTTTTTTTCAATTACGGGAACGATCTGTAATTTTTAATTACGTTTGAACAATTTTACTCATTTTAAGCTTGATCAAAATTTATTTATCACCCTTATTTTTTTTTCTCTAATTTCTCCGAAGTACCTACTTGCTGTTAAAAACTTGTATAAACTGGTAAAAAATCTGTGTTCCTTAAGATAAATTATACTTCATTCAGTACATTTCAGAATTTGTGTGTTACAAGAATAATCTTGTAACGACGTTCTAGTGTTGCATAAAGTAATGAAAAACATTTTAGAAATATTAGAACTTCACAAATGTAGAGAAATTTGATAAAAGAAATTGTTAAAGTCAGGAGTAGTCTGTAGGTGATTGTAACACATGTACTTCTGTTACAGATAGGTAATGGTATGGAAGTTTTATTTATTATTTACCTTACCTACTTGCAATTGGAGTAAAGATACGATTAAATTAGATGGACTAACGCAAATTAAAAAATTTCGATTTTTAAGTTTTCAAAATGATATATGTTTTAAGTTTTAAAATTTCCTCTTGGAGACCGTTAATGTGTTTCCATGTGGTTTGCTGCATTAAGGGGCACCTTTTCATCATCTTTTTCGCTAAGTAGAAGAATGATGGAAGCAAGCACGACACCTTTTGAAATGTAAGTAACTTTACTTTTATTTTAACTCGAAAGGCAACTGATTGAATTACCTTTATGTCACTCTTGACGCTCCGCTGGTCCTTCACCACGAAATGGTTATTCCACGCCAGTAAGTAATTGTTGCATGTGACATAAGTTGAATTTAACGACCTTAAAGCGTTGAAGCGTAGAGGCAAAGGTTGCGGGTTCGAGTCCTGCTAGATGCGACATTTTTTCAATTTCTCCTTAATGTCATTTATTATATTCTTGATTGTATATATTTCAAAAAAATTCAAAAATTTCAAAAATCCTATAAAAGATATCTTAAATACTTGTTTACTTATGATATATGTTGTTATTATTCAATTGCTCGTAAAAAAAATTGTATTTGATAATAGGTATGTGATTTAAACATTTTATATTAGGTAGATATATTATGAGCTGTCATTAAGAAAGATTTTGATGTTAAATGTAAAAAATAAAGATTTTTGAATAAAATAGTAAAGTTAAATAAATTTTATGCGATTTAAAAGTAATAAAAATACAAGAAATTAAAAAAAAAAAAAAAGAAAAAAGCTAGAACTCACTGACTCAGGAGACTGGATCAGTAATTCAAGACCTAGAAACATTTCATAACAAATTGGCGCCCAACGTGTGGCGAAAAAGAGATTGGACGATTGGATGAGATACATTTCAATAGAAACAAAATTAACAAAAAGGTTAGCCAAAAAGTTTGAAAGGTGAATAGCAGGACGGATTGGAAATTAAAATATAGAAAAATTGTACTCGGAGGTAAGATTTTTAAATTATAAATAAATACACAGTTTGTAAATTGAGATATAGTTTTATAAATTTATGAATATTTATATTAATTGAGATAACATGAAAGAGTGTATAAAATAGAATAGATATTGAAATAGCACTGTACAGTAATACATTTAATAAAATTTGGGAATATTATTTGAGATCTAAAATTTTTATGATTTTATGTGACATATAAATAAAAGATTTGATATATAGGGGAATTTAAATTTGATTTCTATATATAAGGTTATTTAAAATTTGATTTCGATACACAGAAAGAATTAAATTTAAAAATTTTATATACAAATTAAAATTTATCATCAAACAAAAGTTAATTGAAATTTTTGGTATAAAAATAAGTAAAAGACGTAAATAATACCAGGCGATACAAATGCAATGTTAGAGATGTGAGAAAAGCTATTAATAAAAATAATGGAAACAAAAATGAATGGAAAGGATATTTAAATTTTTAGGAAAAACGAATAATAGATATAAAAAAGAATAAGAATAACAAGAGAAAAAAGATTAGGAAGAATTAAAAAAGATTTTAAAAGAAATTAAATAAAATATTAATAATGTTGGAATAAATCAAGAAAAAGAAGAGAAAAATTAAAAGAAAATAGGAAAGATTTGAAGAAGATTCTGATGTTAAAGCTAAAGATTTGTAAAGTACAATTAAAAAAAGATTAAATGATTTAAAAGTAGGGGAAACCCAGGAAAAGTGGATACCCCAGGCAAATAAAATACTGGCCATAACTACCAAATATTTTTTTGGTTGTCAGTCCCGTTTTTACAGAAAAGGTTGCCTGTTGCAGTTCGAATCGCGTGGCTACAGTGAGCGAGCAGAATTTGTTTTTGGGATAAACAAAAAATAATTTACAGAGGTAAGTGTTTCATTTATAACCATATTACTATTTGTGACATGTTCTTTATTATGAGTAGGATTTGATGCATGATTATGTAGCTTTAAACTATCCGTAGACGAAGAATTTTGATGCTATGTACCTGAAGGACAAAGCGGATTGGGCAAAGTGGATACCGTATTCATTTTGTCCGGCCATGACAAGTTGTATAGTTATAGAGAATTATGTACTTTATAGCGTTCTTTTTCATTGCAGATGGTGTATAAATATAAAAAGACAATGATTCTGAAGTAAAGGAACTGCTTCTCCACAGCTAAATCGATTTCGTCCTATATTCACGAAGGACCCAGAAAATGAAATGGCGGCTTATCTACAAGATAGGACGCAGTGTTTTTTGGCCTTACCCAAAATGAATTCAAGAGTCAGGTATTTGAGTATTTGAGTAGATTCATCATCGCCACTTTTTATGAAAACCTTGAATTTGCCGTTAATAAAAATAAGATCGAAGCCTTCAGGCTATATAATATGTATAAAACCCAGCTGCGACCTCAAATAAGCCTCCAAAGGTTCTTTCTGTAAAGGGAAAAAGGTATTCTCAGAAGTGCAGAACACGGCCAATGAACAATTGCCATTGGCTGTTGTAATGTAGCTGGTAGCTTTCTTCCATTTTCTTTATTCGGTAGCATAGAAGGCTGTTACTAATAGCATTTGTTCAAAGCTACACAATAATCGGCAATTATTCAGTAAAACTAATGTACGAAGACTCGACGTGTGACATATCGCGAAATAGAGGCATCCTTGGAAATTTAAAATATACTTTCAAATAACATAATGTTAAAAATTGTGCTAGAAGAATTGTGTATGTAAAATTAATTTCTTGTTGGACACCCCATGTGGTGAACAAAGAGCTAGAATGAGTTCGTGTCAAAAAAAGCTATACCACTTCAACGCAGTAAACTCAAAAAACGTGTATAATGTCTTGAGTGACAAACCAGAGAAACAAACGCTAAGAAAATAATCTCTTCTCGAAGTCTTTTAAAATATGGTATCGATATTTGTTTCAAAGCAGGTCATGTTGCAACAATTCTACTACGAGATCAAAAGACTGTTACTGCAGATTGGTCATTGCTGAATGTTAAAAAACTAATCCAAAATCCTACATCAAGATAATGTGAGTTCACATACAAATCGCAAGACAATTTAACTTTTAACGTAACAGTTCCGACCTAAATCAATAATGTGGTCATAGTTTTTTTTCATTCATCAGAAAAGGTATATGCAAAATATTAAAAAAAAAACTTTTATAAGATTACTCCTGTCGACTTAAAATATTTAGACTTAGATAAAGGTATTGGGTATAGAAATAAAAATACAAGTTCAGAAATGTTTGTAGATTTTATTAATTTTTATTGGGTTTTAAACATTTTTTTGAGATCCTATATACTTTAAATGGGCTTATGGAACAATAAAAATATACAGATTAAGCCCTTATTAACATATATTATAGTAGAATCAAAATAGATATTTTTATTTATTTATAATATAATATATAACTTAAAAAGCGAAGATTCCTCCGGCAAGGACATACAAGATGTTAATATTTAATCGGTCAAAACAATCGCACAGAGATTTTGCGTTAATATTTACAGTTTTGAGAGCACACATATCAGAACGTTTCGAATTTCAACCGACCTTGCCATCATCAGTTTTCACTTTTGCTAATAAGTACTTATAGGCATAAATTTGTGGAGGTCTCCATAACAGTCTATATTATTTCTGAGAGAATCAAGCAGAATTGTTATTTATACACTAATATAATAATTTAAAAATATTATCAACAAATTTCTTTAAACACCGAGAATTTCTGTACCTACTTGTAATTATTACAATTACATGAGAAAATACATATCTAAAAGCACAAAAAAATTAACAAATAATTAGAAACATTATGACAGCATTTTATAGATACTAAACAAAAAATGATAAAATATGTTTATGTATTTATTTTATAAAAAAATTTCTTAATGAATATGTTCGAAGTAAAGGTGAACAGACACAACATTTATGGTGGTTTCTGTGCTATATTTAGGCATAAAATAAGTACTTAGCGAAACAAAGAATACGACGGGAAACAGTGGGTAGATGTGTAAATTAAAATGAGGTAGTAAATGAACATCTTCTAAAAATATCATTCAGGATCTACATATAATAACATATTCAATAAAATAACAACATACGTTGGAGAAGCAGAGATACGAATTAAAGAAAAATCTGAAGAAGATAAATGAATTAATGGTTGTTAATCGTGCAACTGTAGCTTTATATTTGTAAAGTAAAACCAAATTTCTCCAGGAAGAGCTGGAAAAAGGCGCTAAAGTTCATTGACAAAAAAGAAATGAGATTTATCCTCAAGGTTGATAGAAAAGAGAATCATGCAATAGGTGAAAAATTATACATGCATTTTGAAAAAACTTTCCTTTATCTTATTTTTAATACCATTCCAGTGTCACGAAGCTGAGACACACCAAGAGTTCTTTGACTCAAGTGATAGCAATGCGATTCTTGCACTTGAATTTCTCATAGTATATTGCTAAACAAAGAGCAATCTACAAATAAACAAAAACAATTGTGAATTGAAACAATAGGCGTTAGAGCAGCAAAGAGACGAACTAAAGATTATAATGACTAGCGTATTTTGGTTATTGACTAAGCAAAGTGTAGCTTTGCATGTGGAAAAGAAAGCTAACTTTCTCAATAAAAAGTGAAGAAAAATCAGTAACTCAAAATATACTTTGCTGAACTTTATTGTGGAGGAAGCAATAGGAACGAATAATAAAGTTAATGGAGACAACTTTTGTCTCTTTACCAAAAAAAAAACAAGAATCTTCAAGAAAACAAAAGCAATTGCGAACTGAAACAAAAGCTTAGGAGAAACAGAAAATTCTCAATCACTAAAGTTTCGTTGTTAATAGGGCAAAGTGGAGCTTTACATGTGGGAAAAATTAAATTTGTATTAATATGAATAAATCTTTGGTGAAGATCACTTTTGTCTCTTTACCAAAAAAACAAAAATATTAAACAAAACAAAAGCAATTGATAACTAAAAGAAGAGCTTAGGAGAACGAGAAAATTCTTAATGACTGAAGAAGATTAATGGGGCTAAGTGAAAAAAATTAAATTTGTATCAACTTTCGCGACAAGAGCTTTGTTGAGTTAATGAATATTAAACTAATACTAACTTTCATAGAACAGCAAGAAATATTATCTAAAGTTGTCGTGGTGTTGAGTTTCATCGAGAGTTCTGTTGATTCATTCATAACGTAAAAAACAAGAAATATGAATGTTTAAACAAGAAAAACTGGTGAACAATAAAAGAAACAAGAAGAGTACGCTGTCGTAAAGAAATAAACAATAATTCTATTTGAATACTATCAAGACACGATATTTGTTTTAATTACACAAAGATTATAATAATATGTTGTAAATGTAAAAAAAGTATTCCAAATAAAAATTTTGTTTATCAAATCGATGCTTTAGTCAACTTTTTTTGTGCTTTTTTTATTATAAAAGAAATTGAAAATTTACTTTTGCAGAATTACCTGCGCGTAGATTCATACTCGAGTGTTCCTTGTCGATTATATTTTTAACAATGGATGGTTTTGTATTATTCATTTTTTAAAGTGAACGTAACGTACTTAAATTCAATGAGGTTTACATAATAACCATTTCATTTCATTATTATTTTTGCGTTTACTTCCGCTTGATTCGAGTATTTTAATAATTTATTCTAAAAATACACTTTCTCATGTTTGTAGCCCTACACTTAATTTAATTTAACGACAATAATTTGTCTCAAAATATGTATACTTAATAATAACAATAATAAATCCTTTAATATCCCATTTTCTTAATTTGATAAAACTTGTTAATATCTATATGGGTGTAATAAAGAATTTATTAAGAATATATTGGGCAACTCTTCTTAAATATGTAGAAATATATGGAATTTTACTTTTTTAAGTAATACTTATTAACTTATTGCGATTGGCGATGTCATTATTTTGCTAAGGTAATTGTGTTACTTGCAACCTGAAGTTCTGCTAATTAACTATAAACCCAAAACAAACATTTCCAAATAATATAAACTCGAAATTGAAAAAACGTCAAATAAGAAAATTATAAAGTTCAATGTGACGATTTTTCGATAGTGAATATAAAAATAATGGTAACTTTAACAACTGAAACTTTATGATAATTTCTGCTGTATTTACAGTGATTGTATTTGATAATTTAACAGAAAATATCACTAAGCTATATTTAAAAATAAAATATCTAGTTATCTTGAATTTTTAAAGCTTATATTAATCTTATGGATATAGATATATTTATATAGTATATACACAATTATGTATAGTTACAGTCATTTTATGCAGATCTTTTTATAAGTTGATATGTTATAAATGTCAACTCCTAAGTTAAGCTTAATCCTAACACAAAATTCTTTGAAAATATACCATTTTGTGTTGACATATCTTTCATTACTTTTAACCAATCAGATATTTTTAAAATACACTCGACTATTCTACCTTCACTACACTAAGAAATTTTGGAAATTCTAATTCAAGATGACTAAAATATTTGTCACAATTACCCCAAAATATGGCTAAATGTGAAAACAAAATTAACATCTACAAAGAAAGAAACATATTAAAAAACAAGCGATAGATAGTTTCTAGCACAAAAAGGTTGTGATAATTGAGCAATCCAGATCCTTCAGGTTGCATTTGTCAAACCGCTCGATAATCGCTATTTCACATGTACACAACCCAAAGTAACGTATTTTTTTTTCTTTTTGTCACAGCCACTTCCTTTCACACCAAAAATAAAATTAATGCCTCATATTTTTAATAAATATAAACATATACAACCACAAGAGCCAACTTTAAAAAAATCATCAATACACTTTGAAATATTACACAGTACGAGCCCTAACTACATAAGGTTCGGACGATATTAATTTTAATATTAAACTATAACTTATAAACAAAATTGATACAAAAATATTTTTTTAATTTTAGATTTATAAAATAAACAGAAACAGTATAATAAAGGAAAAAGTATGAGTGTAATCGAAAATAATTTGAATATGATGAAATCTGCAGTCGGAGGGACAGATGAATACAAAATTTGAGAAGAAAGTAGTGGGCAACCTAGGAAAATGACACTCAGAATGAGAAGGCAACTGGTAAATTTGTGCAAAAGTCACCGCAGCAGAACGTGGATCCATAAATCTGGACTTAGTACTTAAGATAATGATATACATATACACACTCGCAAACACGACCACTTGTGGTCGACACTGGTGGCCGCCAATAGCAGCTCTATACGGCGTTTTAGTGGCTGCCACTGGTGGTCGCGACAAAACACTCTGTGCCGCTACCAGTGGCTGGCACAAGCAGATTTTCTGGCCTCGGTCTCTAGAAATTGTTTTACTAAAGTCACTCTGGTTTGACAAAATGAGTATGTTGGTTATTTTGTTAGTATTAAGACGAAGACGCAGACGATGTATTTTGCAAAGAATTTGACGTTTTTGGGTGCATCCCAGATTAAGAACTTGAGAGTGAAATGAATTTTACAATTTTTTCGAAGAATTGCAACTTCAAGATTACATTTTTTTTGTATTTTTGTAATGGGATGTAGATTTTTCAACGAATTATTATTATTCCTTTAAATCATTGGACTACCCACTAAATCTATAATTCTGTTAGTGTGTGTGTTCTTGCAACGTCCATTTACTAACTACACCTATGAACGCAATCAACTGAAGTGGCTCAAAGAAGTGTCTGTGTTTACGCGGGGAAAAAGTGGCCGCCACCGACCACTAGCAGCGAGAGTCGACGGCTACCACAGGTTGTCGCTTGGATGAACCACTTCGGAAGCCGTGTGTGCGCCGGGTCAATATACAGGGTGTCCCAGAAATAACTACGGAAACTTCGTATACGTATTCCTTGATGACAAATAAGTAGGGTCTTTCCTATAAAAAAATTTTTTTTAGAGACTCCTGTCAGAGTTATAACCCTTTAAAGAGGGGTGGTAAAATACGGTTTTAATTTAATATCTTCTGATTGGTCCAAGATAAAAAATTAAAAATTTGGGTGAACATCATTTTTATAAAGACGCATTTCTCCTGCCCTACCCCATTCTAAGGGTGCAAATCAAGGAACCCCTCTTAATATTTTTTTTGTAACTTTCTTAGCAATTAATATTTGCAATAAAAAAAAAATATTTTAGGAAGTTTTGAAACTTTTTTGTTCCTTGTCGTTTTTTGCGAAATCGTTTCGGTTTGGAGTAAAAAAATAAAAAGTAGGACCATGTCAATTGAGTATCGTGTATCGCGATCAAGTAGCGCACATTTGCAAAGTAGGTTATAACTCTGACAGGAGTCTCTAAAAAATTTTTTTTTATAGGAAAGGCCCTACTTATTTGTCATCAAGGAATACGTATACGAAGTTTCCGTAGTTAATTCTGGGACACCCTGTATATGTCATGAAAGTTTCAGTCCACAGGTATTGGCGGCCTCCGGTGTCGACCAGAAGTGGTCGTGTTTGCGAGCAGCCTAAGGGAAAAGCCACTACTAACAGCTGCAAATGAAGAACAACTAATATGGGAAAATCTAAGATGTCTTGAATGGTGCAAATTTGTTTTAGTGACGATTTAAAATTTGATTGCAGAAATAGAATAAAGGAGAAGCATTCAAAGCGGATTGTCTAAAAAGAACTATATAAGGGTGTCATAATTTGGGGCAGCATCTCAGAAAAAGGTGTTGTAAACATAGAAATAATAAATCTAACCATTAATGCAGTTAAATATCAGGGCAATCTTGAAAACAGTCTCATTTCCAGTTTAGAGAAGCTCTATCCTGACGGAAATTTCAACAGGATTGAGTTTCGTGTCACACTGCGAAATCAATCAAACAATCCCCAGAGAACAAAAAATGATTTACAGGTAAAAATAGGGGGATATTTTGTTAATAATTAATTGTTTAACATACAAAGTTTAATAAACTGAATATCATCTAAAATTTATTTGAAGTTTAAAAAAATCAATAAATAATATTAATAAAAAAATAATCGTCCGAACATTATGTTCGTATTTCTCATATGAAATTTTATTTATGCTGGTTAATTTTAGTACTAATCCTTTAATACTGTTAAACAATCTCGTTATCGATATAAAAGAGAAAAAAGTATATAATGAAACAAATGATTGTATAACAATTGAAAATAAATATTTGCAATCAACTGAATTATGTTGTAATAATAATTTGGTGATGTTGTTTTAAACTTTAATTAAAATTAACATACTTTATTCTATTATGTTTTTTAACATCGTTTAAAGAAATATTTATTTATTCAAATCACTAGATTGATTCTCATAAAATAATAATAATAATAATAATTGTATGTTTTATTCGAAATCAATTTTAAGACTTCATGTTAAATTTAAAATAACATGAACATATTATAGAGCATATTTTTTAAAATTAGTAACGATATTTTTAAATCAGGAAAATTTTATATGAAGATTAATCGATTTCAGTAATAGCAAAAATAAAAAATCGTTACAAAGGGATTATACCTTCTACTGGAAATTAGATAAATATTTTAAACATGAAATAAGATAAATGTCTTTTGTGGAATATTTTTTAAATCAAGAATGGTGTTTATTGTAGGTACTCATTAGCTTATAGTGGCAAGATTGTTTTTCATGAGACAAATAGTCGCATGATAGACCGGGAGATGGTGACACAAAATATTAGGTCATTTGTACCAGTATGGCGGTTCTTCAGGGATCTAATTACGTAAAGGCAAAAAGGAAAATGATGGTCATAGCGCTCGCACCGGCGGCCCAATCGCATGGGCGTTAATCGAACGCGTCGGATAAATAACGAGTGTCGAACGATTAGTTCCACAAAAATTCTTGTATTTTCAGATAGTCGAAAAAAAAAGAAGTAGGCGTTAGCGTAATGCCATACTTATCGGGTGTGACTTACAGCCCGCCATACCGACGCGAATAAATTAATTTAAATAAAACAATTCAACCATTTGTACCAGCCTAATTTTTGCATAGCTAATCATCATCGAGTAGCCATTCACGAAAATCACCTTGCCATACTTTTCCGACAATTTCCAATGGCCGCCATACCACTGCAAAGGATTAATATTTTTTTTTTTGCCAAACGATTTGTACCTCCCTGAAACTTTTTTTAACAGTTCCCTGTATGATCATAAATAGAATTCTGATAATGCCATACCTGTGGGAGGTGGCGAAAGTGAACAATATTTTTTTTAAATTCTAAGATTTTATTCGTAATTCGAACAATTTGTACCAGTATGGCACTAATTTTTCCTGTAATTTTGAGGTTTAACGAATATAAATACAAAGTTTCAAACACCTAATTGGCAGCAATCTTGTCTTATAAGCAAAAGTTAGATGTTATGTTGTATAATATTCTGCGGCTCCCACCGCTCGAAAGATTTCTCGAATTGTAGAGATCTTGGCTCATCGTATTAGTTCGGGAGCCCAGAGGGTTTTCGTAGCCGTGAAAGAGACACCAAAGTTTTTTCTATGTATTTTGAGCCCCTGATTACATATATCAAGGGTGGATTCCCGAGAAATGGTTAGGAAATTTGTTATTAACCTATAATTTGTTACTAATAAAAAAACTGTTTTTTCATATCTTGCTCGAGTGTGACAGTCTTCCGCCCCATAGTTATATTATGGGATAATTTTTTTTAGGTTGAATTTTATCCAAATGAACCGAATACAATGATGCCATACTGTAACAAATGATTTTATGTCTTGTACCTTGAAAACGTGTCGAAAAATCTGGTTTTTCAAGTATGGCGCCATTTTTTCCCTCGACTAAAAGTATGGCAAATATAATAATGGTCACATTGTATCGTATAATTGCCAAAAATCCAAATGCCATACTGGTACAAATCGTTAAATTTTTTAATTTTTTTTTACCTTTTAGCTCAAGCCGACAGTCATCCGCTCCATGGTTAAAATCTGTAATAATTCTTTTTAGGTATAATTGCATCCAAATGACGAGAATACAATGATGCCATGATGTTAAAAATGATTTTACGTATTTTACAGTCGTATTTTTAAAACGTGTCAAATAAATAAGTATTTGAAGTATGGCAGCACTTTTTCCCCCTACTAGAAGTATGGGAAAAATAATAACGGTCACATTTTGTCAAATACTTTCCAAAAATTCAAATGCAATACTGGTACAAATCGTTTGGCAGAAAAAAAAATATTAATCCTTTGCAGTGGTATGGCGGCCATTGGGAATTGTCGGAAAAGTATGGCAAGGTGATTTTCGTGAATGGCTACTCGACAATGATTAGCTAAGCAAAAATTAGGCTGGTACAAATGGTTGAATTGTTTTATTTAAATTAATTTATTCACGTCGGTATG
Source organism: Altica lythri (assembly GCA_964028335.1). Classification (NCBI taxonomy): domain Eukaryota; kingdom Metazoa; phylum Arthropoda; class Insecta; order Coleoptera; family Chrysomelidae; genus Altica; species Altica lythri. Next base: position 36,560,836 of record OZ034805.1, read on the forward strand.
GCGGGCTGTAAGTCACACCCGATAAGTATGGCATTACGCTACCGCCTACTTCTTTTTTTTTCGACTATCTGAAAATACAAGCATTTTTGTGGAACAAATCGTTCGACATTCGTTATTTATCCGACGCGTTCGATTAACGCCCACGCGATTGGGCCGCCGGTGCGAGCGCTATGATCATCATTTTCCTTTTTGCCTTTACGTAATTAGATCCCTGAAGAACCGCCATACTGGTACAAATGACCTAATATTTTGTGTCACCATCTCCCGGTCTATGATTTACTCTCACTGTAAAATAAAAAAAATCGAAACAAAAAGATTTTATTTTTTACTGGAAATCAATGTTAAGTTCGTTTTAAACTTCAAATGAGGTAAACATGTTTTGTGGAACATTTTTAAATAAGGAATATTTTTTATATTGATTATAGACGCAGAAAATATGAAAAATCAATACAAAGGCTTTGTTTTTTCATGGGAAATTAACATTAAGAATTCGTTTTAAACATAAAATCAAATGGATATATTCTGTTGAATATTATTTAAACTACGAATATAATTTATAGAGAAATTTATCGATTATAGTCACACGATTGATTGGCACAGGAAAATAGTTACTTTCTACTGGAAATTAGTATAACGGCTTCGATTTAAACTTGAAATGAGATATTTTTTAACCCAAGAAAGGTATTTTATATCGATATTCATAGAGTGTGGTCACGTAACGGATTCTTATAGGAAAGAATCGATACAAATAAATTCTAATATTTTCTTGAAATTAATGTTAAAGACTTCGTTTTAAATTTTTAATGGAACGAACATATTCTAAATTACTGGTATTTAAAAAAAAATTATCGGTTATAGTCCTTTGATTGAAATGAATTTTTTTTATGGGAATAGGTTTCGTTTTAAACATGAAATAAACCAAACATTTTCTGTGGAATTAAATGGTAATTTAAATTACGAATGTTATTTTATAATGACGCATCGATTATAGTTACATAATTGATGCTCACAGGAATAATAAAAAAATCAATACAACAGGGTTAAATATTTTAATGGAACTCAATAATAAGACTTGGTTTTAAATTTAATTACATAAGATGAAAATATTCTTTAGACTATATTTATAAATTAAGAATCTTATTTAAAAAGATGTATTATCGATTATAGTTTTATTTTACACAAGAAGTGAAACGAATATTTTTTAATTGCTATTTTATAAAAAATAATTAATGAATAATAATTCTGTAATGAAAATTAACAAAAAAAAAACGATAATGTTTTAATGGACATTAAGATTTCTTTGATAGGAATATATTCTGAATATTTTTTTAATTAAGAATATTATTTAATAAAGATATTTATCGGTTATAGTTGTAATTGATTCCCATAGGAAAAATAAAAAATACAAAGGCATTGTATTTTTAATAATTAAAATTTAAAATGACCTGTACATATTCCGTGCTATATTATTTTTTATACTGAATGTTATTTTATTTACTGATTATACTCAGCAAATTCGTTCGCAGAGAAAAAATAATTTCGTTACCAATGAAGTGTATTTTTTATTGCAAATTTTGTTATAAAGATTATGTTGGTTATTAAAATTTTGGTTAAACAGTGTTTAAAGTCACCCATTACCTGGCAATAGCGAGCGGTCCATAAATCCAACCCTTTTCTCGACCATCACAGTATGTGGCTGTATGTACTCATAATTTTACAAACTATTGTTGAACTTGAAAAAATATATGTGATTATTTTTTTATAAATAAAAATAAATAAATACCAGAAACGTAATGATAATCTTTTTTGAAGTTTACACATAAGACACCAAAATATTCTACATTGAGAAAAGAACAACACTCATAATAACATAAAATGCCTTTAGCGCCTATAAACTTTAAAATTTTGCGTAACTATTATATATGGTTGAAATCAGAAAAAAAATATCTTTACGGTTCTGGAATTTATTTATTTTTATTTATATAAAATTAATCACATATATTTTTTAAATTTAAACAATAGACTGTAAAATTATGAATGTCTATAACCAACATGCTGTGAGGGTCGAGAAAAGGGTCGAATGTATGGATCACCCGCTCTTCCCAGGTAAAGACTTAAAAGACTTAAATTTTTTTATAAAAGGGTATGTTTAAATATACTTTTAGGGGCCAAAGTGAAAATAACGAAAGATTCCACAAAAAACATTTAATTAACGGGATAATAGTTTAAACAAAATAATGGATCCGGTGAAAAAACCTTTCGCATTTCAAAGTGTATTTAATTACGATTCGCTTTAATTTTATATTGAATTTTATATGATTATAGTTGTTTAGATGATGTCATAAAGTGATAATTCATCTCCTGTCTAAGAAAAAAGGCATAAGTTTGGATGAAATTCAGTCTTAAATAACGCTTTACTTTTTATGATAAAAAAGAGACAGTAATTATCAGTTATTACAATTTATTAACTTTCAGAACGATAATTAATATTTTCGATTTAATATTGTGATCAATTAGTATTTTAAAGTTAGAAAAATATGAATCATTTTTTTTTCGGTGTTTTTACCCATACAATCAAAAATACGTTGTCTGATTTCACTTCACAAAATCACAGAAACATTAAAAGTAAAAATTAAGTAGGTTGAATATTACGGTCAAAGTGCTATTTAACACATATTTCTAAACAATAATGCAAAATAATTATGTATGGGCATTTTTTTTACTTATTGGCACTTTTTGATAAAAGATCAATAAACTCAATATGAGTCAAAAACAAAGTAATAAAGTAGGTAACAATAACTTTTCCTTATAATTTCCCAAAAAAAACCAATTCAAAAACTTTTAAATATTAAAACATAGATAAATTATTTTTTCTTAACACCAGACTACACAGAATGTTCTAAATACTCAGAAACTATTACCCAATCAGAAAAATAATGAAAGTGAAATATAATTCAGATTTTCGTTTTAAAAAATTCTGATATTTATCATATTTTTGGTCGGAGAAATAATGAGAAATGTATAATTATTATTATTTTTATCAAATTCGTTGATTTTTCTATCATAAGTTATCCTGAGTTTTAGGGCACTCTGTACGAACTAGGACCTATTTTCGTTTTAAGTTTATCGATTAAATTACACTATCACAAAAATTATATAACTTTTTGTTGGGATTTGATTTGGGTCCGTAATCTCAATTTTTTTGGTCTGGTATTTTATATTTTTATGTAAGATTATATCTTATAAGAAATACTAGTCAGATAATAATATATATTTTTTGACTTTTTTACTACCTTTATATTATAAACATTAGAATAAATATAGATATTTTTTTTTGTAAACTTTTAAATCATTTTTTTGGAACGAAGTTCCTTACGGCAGTCTTGGAGGAGATAGGGATTTTGCTGCGCGACCGAACTGAAAAAAATGTAATAGTAAAACCGTAAGAAAAAGTCCATGGAATAAAACCGTTAAATGAGACGTGCGCAGGCGCTACAGTCGTATACACAATCGAGTAGTGTATAATACCTTTCTCTTTCTCCCTCTTTTTTTTCGTTCTCTCATCCCTTCTCTCTCTATTACCACTCCACCCCGCCAATTCATGGACAAGCACGTGGCGAATACTCACATTATAGATACATTTTACTCGTGAGTAGCCACGTTTATTTTCATATAATTTCAAATTGTGTCGATTCTACATTAGCCGAAGGAACTTCGTTCCTACCAGGTGTCCCACGACACCACAACTATATTTTTTATATACAATCGTATAATTCTTAAAAAAGAAGATAATACATCTATTTATTTTTATTAATAATTTTATGAATAATCCAATTCTTATTACACCGTATTTACGGTTTAGTTCTTAATATTATTTTACTGGCATATTTATACATTTTAGTATAAAAATAGATAATAAAAAAGCCAAAAATTATTGATCTACAGATCTTATATGTATACAACTTTCCTACTTTGTACAAACCTCATGAAAAACGTTTATAATCAAGTTCTCACAAAAAAAATCTCTTAAGACAGCCCTGCACAATAATTTTTTTGGAATGGTTTGTAAAAGAACTGAATACTCCTTTTCAGAAATATAATTATCAGTAGGCTTTATCCCACAACTCGTTTAAAACCAAATATGTCCTGAAGACTTAGTACAAAACTTAAATTTAATTAGTAATGAATACAACGTGTTTTAAATATTTTCAACAGAGTGTGACTAAGTCAGTATCGAGTTAGCACGACACTCTGTATAATAATAATTGATATTTTATACCAAACGGCACTCTTATTTGTAAAAAAATGTTGTTTGGATTATATATTTCTAATCTTGTCGTTTTATATTTCTATAAATTATATGGAATTTAGTATCAATTTAAACATATCATGATATATTTTAAGTATACCTACCTATATTGATGAAGAAATAATATACTTTTAAAATTTAACTAACATGTATGTTTTGATTACTAGAAAATTCAATTTACCATTAAGTGAAAAAAATCATTGAACAACAATTACTTTTAGTTCCAATTTTTTAACAATAGATAACTTTTAACTGTATTATCTAGTATGAGGCTGATGTTTCCATTTTTCTTTTAAATTGCAATAAGTTACGTAGATAACTCAACTATTTTTCTTTAAAAAATAATTACTTTAAACGTATTCATACACACAATTATTTTTTAAAAAGCATATAACTTTTTTTAATTATCTATATAACACTCAATAAATATTTTTATTTATTATCTTTATTTTTAATCATTCTAAAATAAATCTACAGAGAAATATTTTAGCAATTTTTTAAGCAACTAAATGGTTTTAAAATTGATTTCATCAATATCTGATTGCGATATCAGAATGCCCCATTTGTAAGTAATTTTTTTTTTCTATCAGATATCTTAATGAAAATAGTAATTACTAAACAATAGATTGTAGTCCTTTGTTAAAAAATTAAATTCTATATCAATAATGAGGAACAATAACATATATATAAAAATATAATATTCAATTACCATATAAATATGTTTATCGTTAAAAAATTTGTAAAAACTGGTACCTGCAGATAAGAAACTAGTTTAAAAGAAATATCAAAAATGTATTAAAAATTATATGTGTAGTTCTGAACTATCAATGGAAAACTAAAATAACAAATTTACATTTAATGTAATGGAAATGTTATTAAAGTATTTTTAATACAAAAATGAATATATCTTCGATATGAAATAATCTAATGGATTTGTATAATTTGTTCCATATTATAAAATTTTTTTGAAGGTTAGCAATGAATCAAGACAATAAAAGCCTTAAGCTAGGACCATTAAAAAGTAAAAATACTTATATCATGAAGAGACAAGATTTTAATATATAATTAACCAAACAACATTTTATGTTTATTAGATATCATAATGTGTTTATGTGGACCAAATAGTGGTAACGCCTAAGCTAGAGGACATACCTGCCTATCACGAAAGAGCACTATGAGGTTCAAAAGTTATCTGTTAAATCAAATCCGCCCGTGTTGGTATTAAAAATATCGCATCACGAACAACACTGTGGCATCCAAGATGTGTTGCACGTGCAGTAGCAGTTGGTGGTTTGGATGATAGGTGCGTAAACTATGCCGTTGGCATACACTAGAGGTGGAGGTTGTTGTGTCATCATACGCTGTTGATCTTGATAAAGAACTTGCCATGCGAAGCTTTTGATTAGTTGTAAGGTTTGACGTCTTTCATGTCCCATTAGGCAAACGGTGGATTCTTCAACTACATCGTGAAGGAGCATCAGGTACTGGTGGCGGAGCGCTTCTTCGTCTGGTTCAACGAAATGGTTCCATAAGTAATTTTCTAACTTGGCTTTCTGTTGAGTTATGTCGGGGAAGTCAATAAAGAATCGTGAGCACATGTACCTGTAAACAAAAATGTAATAAATAGACAAAAATGTTTTGTGTTTAACAATATTTACCACTTAATTTAATATAAGAAATTACAGTCAACAATAAGCACGTGTTTTCTAATAAGTTATACGTAAAAAAGTAATAGCAGCGATTTAAAGAGACAAGGTGAGACAGGAGGAGATTACTCGAAAGTGGAATCAACGGTCAAAGGAACGTTTCATTAATTTTAAATTGTGTCGATTCTACATTAGCCGAAGGAATTTCATTCCTACCTGGTGTCCCACGACACCACAATAACTTTTTAGAAAGTTTTTTATATTTTCGCCGTGTTCTGTGTCTCTATGTCATTCCGTGGAATTTGTAATCGAATTTAAACCTATTTCCCGACTACCTAGAGCTCTGAAATTTTCAGGATAGCTAAGAACTGGATGACAATGCATGTTTCAAGTGTATTTAGGCATATACATAGATTTCGAAATTTATACCGAATTGATATTAAACATGATCTAAGTTGTGTATAGATAATATTATTTTGAAAGTTATTAAATAAATCGTTCGTGGCGTAGTTGGTTAAGCGGCGGATCAGTCCACTTGTGACAGTTCTGTTATGTTATCATAATGGGATCGATTACGCGACAGAGAAGTTTTTTTTCTTTTTTTTTTGTATTATTTTAACTGGTAATAAAATAAACTGTTTTAGAAAGTTTTTAGATACAACTACCCATGATTTTGTTAACAAGGAAACAATCTTCTCTATGATCAATCACAGCGTTGTATGACTTAATATTTTTACAATGTCAGGGATGCTGTGCATTGTTGAGATGACACAAAATATGACCTATAAATCAGTAAAAAACTTTCTATTATAAAAAGTTCTTTTTGTAAATTGTGCTTATTCATTTTTTTGACGCAACACCGCTTCCGAATTAAAAATTAAAAGTTATAAAAATGATTAAATTTGTCTGTATATTTTAAACGAATCATTAAAGATCCCTTTTACAGGGTATTTAAGACTTATTGGATTTGTATCTATCATCCTTCAGATCAATCAACATGTCCCAAGAGAAAAATAATACAAAGTTTGCTAGAAGTAAAATGGAATTTAGTAATGACCTGCTATTAAATCGGTTTGTATATGATTACTACAAAATTTTGCAATGATGCATATTCACTGGACTGGTGATTTTACGCAAGAAAATAAATTATTAGCGTATGAATATTGCAAATAAGAAATTAAACAAGAGCTGTGAAAGATCTTTGTATCTCTTCAGTGTTAATGTTCAATTATTTAGGTTCCTAACCTTCGTAATTACTGTTGCAGAGATTATTACCAAACAAATAAATTATATGCCAGCGTGAAATTCATTTATATTTTTTTGTAGATCACCAGAAATGTAATTGTTATTATTTACAGTAGTTAATTATAATAACATCACAGTCTGACAATTACCCACTCCTCTTTATTAAAAATAACATTAAATATGAATGGAAAAAATTATAATATCCTTGAATTGAAGCACTTACGAAAATTATATAATTGATCAGTATCTTATTTTCTATGTTAACAACTGATTTTCTTTAAAACTGTGTTAGAGAAAAACGAGTACTTTTTAAAATTAAGGTCAATTTCTATTAAACGTCTAGGCTAGGACATCATTAATTTTACCTTACAAAATACTAGCTGTTACTCGTGGTATTTCCCACCCAAAAAAACTCTAATCTCAAATTTATACGAACGGAGCGTTTTTTGACAGTCTTATACATATAATGATGAAAAAAGATGATACAAACGTATCAAGCGCGCTATGCTGTCAATACATTAAAGATACATATCCTAAATTTGTGCTTGGTTAAAATTCCTAACTCTAAGTACAGAATGCTGCGACATAGATGTAAGTATTAACCAGTCCATACAAGAGCAAAACCAAGATCTAATAGAGCGAAACACAGTGTTTTGCCCTTGTATGGACTGATCAATAATACTTATATCTATGTCGCAGCATATTGTGCATAGAGTTAGGAATTCTAACCAGACACAAATCCAGGTTATGTATCTGGAATATATTGATAGCATGGCGCAAGATACATTTGTATCATTTTTTTTTCATCATTTTATGTATAAGACTGTCAAAAAATCCTCCGATATCTTACTTTCGAATAAGACTAAAAATTCTCATACAACTTACAGCTTCAGAAACCTCAAAATAATCGCAGAAATTCAGACATGACACCTTCCACTGAGATAGCATCTCTGAAAAATGGACAAAGAGGACAGTAGCACATGTAGATTCTATGACTTTGCAGATGAAACGGCTGGACATATTATCTATAAATGCAGAGTAATTGTTCGCAAAGGGCATAAGTATCTGGGATATATCTTTTTATAGCCTGATCAGATTACAGTGGAAACAACCACAGAAAGAGAGTCCATGAGAAATTTCGTTACTCATTTTTGTGAGGCATGATTTCTGACAGAAACCTGTCCACTAAGGTACCATCTCTGTAAAATGGGCAAAGAGGACAGTGGCAGATATAGATTCTATGAGTCTGTAGATGAAACGTATGTACATTTTATCTGTAACTGCAGAGTGTAGAGTAATCGTTCGCCAACGATATAAATATCTGGTATATGTCTTTTTCGAGCCTGATCACGTTATAGTGAGAGCAACGAATGGTAGACAGGAAGCATTGGCTTACTATGAGCAACGACAGATACAGAGGCCAAGGAAAATTTCGTTTACGATTTTTGGGTAGCAGGAATTCTGACAGGACACTATCCTCTGAGGTAACATCTCTCTAAAATGGACAAAGAGGTCAGTGGTACATGTAGATTCTATGAGTTTGCAGTTGAAACAGGCGGACCTATTATCTATAAATGCAGAGTAATTGTTCGCCAAGGACATAAATATCTGGGATAGATCTTTTTAGAGCCTGATCAAGTTACAGTGGGAGCAACGAATGGGACACAGGAAGCATTGGCTTACTAGGAGCAACGACAAATAGAGAGGCCAAGGGAAATTTCGTTACTTATTTTTGTGACGCAATAATTCTGACTTGACACTGTCCACTGAGGTACTATCTATAAAAAATGGGTAAAGAGGACAGTGGCACATGTAGATTCTATGAGTTTACAGATGAAACAGTTAAACATATTATCTATAAGTGCAGAGTAATCGTTTGCCAATTACATAAATATCTGGGACAGGACTTTTTAGAGGTCTTATGAATCTAACATTAACAGTTTTGCTTTAATAAGAAAATTCTAAAGAAATCCAGTCGAATTAAAATTTAAAACAATTATTTTGAATATTTTTTTGTCTAAAATTATTTTTGATGTGTTTTGTGATTACTTATAGTAAACTCATTACTTATAAACAACAAGATAAAGAAATGGCATGTAGTTTATTTATTAAATATTATAAAATGAATAAGCTTTTTATAAGTATATGTCAGTTCACCAGATATAATTATAAGAGAATTAGTGAAAGTGGCATCGTTCGTTTGTTACTTTGAAAAACATTTACTTGGTAAAAATTTGGCTCAAAGCCGTCTGATTCTCTATGATAAAATTCGATTACGTAACATTTAGAATGGGACTTTATCTAACATTAATATAATTAAAGTATGAAGGAGCATTGATCTATTAGTTCTATTACTACATATTTTTTATGTTTCAAGATTTTAATTATATTTTTAAAATTTTATTTCGTTTTTCAATTCAGTTATGTCAGTAATATCTGGTTTATTGAATATAATAAAAATATTGGCTTCAAGTTATGATATAAACCAAGTTATTTTCTTTGATATCAGTGTTATTTAATATTCCAAGCCAATATCCAAACTATATTCTTCACAGACACATTCCACACTATTTACTTTAAAGTAAAACTGGAATAAAAAATATGATAAGCAATAAGTAACAAATAAACTAATTAAAGACCAAATGAGCGAAACTAAATAGCGCGAATAAGATTATTAATAGATTACATAATTCACGCATTGTGATAGGTTATTTCAAAGATAGTCTTTAAAAAATACAAAACCTATTTAAAACGAACTAAATTTTACTTAAAAAAGTAGGTTACCTACATAATAATGACCGTGATTCGGTGAGGATTCTTAAATGCCAAGAACTCAACAAGAATTAGGTTAGGATCGAATTAGAACACTTTTTTTAATAAGTGTATTTTTGTTGTACAACTTTGTCTCGTCAATTCTAAAAATAAGGCCAAGTACAAAATAAACTCTAGTATAATCAATTCTTATATTATTTAACAAAGTTAAAAAAACTCGCTTGTGTTATTGTATTCAAAATGGTAATCTATATTAGTAGATCGTTTCTTATTTTAAATTCAAATCTATAAAAAAGACCTAGCGTTTTGACCCTAGGAACTGCGAATAAACGGCACGTACAAAAAGTCGTCAAACCTTAGCTGAACAATAAGATCTGTAATGTATTTATCATACATTCTAAATTTCTATTATTTTAAAAGTTTAAAATAAATAAATTTAAGGCTTATTTTCATTTGCGTACAAGCTGAATCATGATTATAGTTCGCAAAGAAATGGGACACTAATAAGTAACAATTGGGATGGTTATAAGAAATTTAGTAAATGTATTATAAAAACTTTTTTGGTTATACGAGGCCAGTTCTAGCTTATTAATTGACCTGACCAGGGTTTTTGGATCGGTTAATTCCAAAACGGCCGAATAGATTTCGACATGTGACGTATCGTTGTAAGGGGTTGCAATGTAAAGTGGTAAAAAGTGTCAATAGTCCGTAATGAGAACTACCAAAAGGGCATTAGGGTTGTATCTCTTAAACTAAATATATTTCGACTTGTATCGTTGTAAAATTAATAAAGTATCAAAAAAAAATGTGAGCCGTCACGGGACGCCTGGCAGATGTGAAACATCCACATTATTGTGTAAAAGTAATATGCAGAAAAGAACAGATTGTGATAGGAACTAAATATGTCATAATGATAAAATAAAATATTACGATTTTTTCCAGATAACGATGACTATTTATTGAATAAATTTAAAAAGTGATTCCGTTTAGCTTTTTATTTAATTGCCTTAAATTCAATAATCTTAAAAAAGGAAATTATTAAAACACAAATTTATATAGAAGTACGTTACTATATTAATATAATTGTAGTTACTTCATAATTTTAGTACAAACAAAAAGCGATACTAAATAAAAAATAGGAAAATGATGAATTTAACTATGAATACAACTTTATCGTTGAATAACTTTTAAACGGTATTTAAATGGGAAATGTATTATGATTTAGGCACGGGTTAATGTGAATATTAAGGGCTGGTTAAGGTCTGATAATTTTTGTTAGGTCATAATCTAAAAATTTGATGGGTGTTTGGAGAACAAAACCAAATTTGGGAAATAACGGACACCCCAATGTATATAGAGTAGGTAGGTACTCACTCATTTTTATCCAATATTTTTTCATCACTTTCTTTATTAACACTTTGTTTATTCATATTTAAAACTTATACACAAATTTTACGCGGACAACTATATGACAACTATTCACAACAATCTATTTTGATTGACTAGCTGTCAATTTTACAGGTCAGCAAAATATGTAGGTATATTATGTTGCCTATACAAATAATCATTATATATATATATATATATATATATATATATATATATATATATATATATATATATATAGAATAGATATTAGGCGGAATCAAGTTAGGTTTTTATAAAACAATTCATACCCTGTCCCGCCAAATTTTTGAATCGATGAGCTTCTCCCCCCTATTGTTGGCGCGCCACCGTCGCTCAAAACATGAGACCAATTTCATATAAGGTATCAGTACATCTCTTTATTTTATATTATCGATGGGTTAGGTTTTTTATTTCATCCTGTCCAGTAAATACACTTCCCTATAACCAATTTGGCGCCGGTAAGTACAACATTACGGTTTCAGGTACTGTAATGTGTTGCCTACCAACTCTGTTCTGATTGCTTAAGGGAAGAAAATTATTTTTAATTTTTGACATTTAAAACACTATAATGACTATAAAATAAAAATAAAATAATTAATTACTTACTTTTACATCCATATTTAAAAGGAAGTCAATGTTATTCAATTTTATATTAACAATTAAACCTTAATAATAAAAAAATTATTTGACAGTGACAGATGGCTTTCAAGGTAATTTAACATAACTAATCAAGTTACGAACTATTTTTAGTCAAGTTACGAACTACTGTTAACATTTTTATGAATTTATTAATTTATAAAAACAGGATGAAATAAAATATAATACGATACATGGTCGTTAGGTATTATTACAGTCCTCGTTTTCATTTCCAAACTCGGCTCCTACGTCGCCTCGTTCGTAAACTAACTCGTACTGTAATAAGTCACCTACCGACCTTGTACTATTACGTCATACGACTCATACGTCACCGTCACCACGCCAGAAATCTGATTCACGTGCGGCTATAGATGTTTCACATCAAAAAGCCGTATTAATGCTGTATCTCCTATACGACCCACTAAAAATCAAACAGTAAAATCTTTACTTCTTGAAAAAATTATAGACAACTAGACACCTGACTCCGATTTCCTTGATGCCGGCACCAATTGCAAACTACTCGCCAATCGAGATTTCGAATGTGAATTATTCAAATATTTCACAATTATATAAACTTAGTTGCAATAGTAACTGAAATTTATGAAATATTTAAGTAATTGATATTCGAAATACAGATAAGTGGTTAAGATTAAGTTGGCGAATAGTTTGTAATTGGCACCGATTTCAAGGAAATCAAAGTCAGGTGTCTAGTTACCTATAATATTTTTAAGAAATATATTTATTCTTTGTTCCTTTCTGAAGGCGGTTCATTTGAAAAAAAAATCTTAGTTTTTGGTTTTGTGTGAAGGAGGATTTTTTTCCATAATATTTTTTTGTGTTAGTGCTATACAACTTGATTATTACATTTTCTGTTCCTTGCCTTATGTCGCAATGCACCAATAAACGTAAACGCATTACAAATTGATTACAAACAGTTAGTAGTTCTGTCACAGATCAGCCCCTTACTGTTGATTAGCAGCATGTTCGACTACGACAATTAATTGACCATAACGAAGTTACGGTCTATGACTTAAATGTCCGGATAGCCTAAAAGATTCACCCGAGTATCGTTCATTTACTCTTAAGAATTAAAGAGTTATGTTACTTTGTCAAGGATCATAAACGGAACTTTCAGAAAATTACTCTTGAAGCACATCCTTTCTAATAAAAAGAATCATCGAAATCGGTAGGCATAATATTGAGTTATTTGGCTAATGATCGCTCACATACTTAATGCAAATTTAAGATCACACGGGAAGCACCAGCTTTCAAATAAAACAAGTATTATTAAAATCCGTTCACCTAGCCAAAAAAAAAAAAAAAAAAATGCGGTCGAATTAAGAAGCTCTTCCTTTTTTAAAGTCTGTTAAAAATTAACCAAATTACAGAATTCGTTCTCTGGGAAACAAAATTAAATCCTCCAACCAAAATATTTTCCGAAAGTTCCGAAAAACGAATAAAAACAGTGGTGTACTCGAAGAATGAAATGGATGTGCTTATTCGAAAATATATTAATATAACAGCTTATTCTTGAAATCAGAGATAAATAAACTGAGAATATGAAAAAGTAGCAGAATAATTAAGCGTTAATTTTTTTCCAAAAAAAATTATACCGGAAAAACATTGTAATTTAGATTTGTCTGTAATTTATTATACGTTTTTTAAAAAGTATTTACTTCTCACAAAAGCTGGCAGTAGTCATTATCCGTATCCTTGAATTCGTTAATAATTTACTTAGGGAAAATAGCATGTTGCGGGAAAATTATATATCGTTCCGGCCATTCAGATATTTTCTTGAAATTTTTATTAGTAAATTAGACAGTATTGCTATGAACTACTGTTATTGTGGATCTGTTGCTATTGATTAATCCGTATTAATAAAACAAATAATGATATAGCTTACAAGTATTACATTTTTTTTTTAATAACTTATACTACTAACTATATATTTAATTAATCGATTTAAATAAGCTATAGCTTATTATGAATTTTGTAATCAATTTAAAACTCATATCAACCCGAAATTGTGTCAAAATCTCTATGTATATGCCTAAACACACTTGAAACATGCATTGTCATCCAGCTTTTAGCTATCCTGAAAATTTTAGAGCTCTAGGTGTTTGGGAAATAGGCTTGAATTTGATTACAAAATTCCACCCGGAACGACAAAGAGGCAAAGAACACGACGAAAATAAAAAACTTTCTATTTTCCCATATAACGTTTGGAAAATCTTGAAATTATATCAAAATCTCTATGTACACTTGAAACATGTAGTTCTTAGTTATCCTAAAAATTTCAGCCTCTAGGTGTCGGAAAACAGGTTAAACATAAAAAAAAATATTTCCTTCCTCTTCTTTCCATTTCAATTCTTTTCTGTTGCTCAGCTCTTTCTCTATACCTTCCTCTTCCTACTATTTTCCAACTCCTTCTGGCTGCTGCTTTTCTTTTTATCTATTGCCTTTCTGCTCTCTTAAAATTTCCAACTCTCTGCTTGTCTGTACCTTTCAAGTTCAGGTTTCTTTTTATTTACTCCTTGCTTTATTTATAATTCTTCTAATATTTATTTATCTTTTTATTTACTTAAAATACAATTTCTTTAATAATTTTATTTCATAACTTTTTTATTAATGACAACCATCTAACAAATTCAATGACAATCTAATCAATAATAATAACAAAAAACCAAAACAACTTATAATCCTAACAAAAACAATCAAAATACAAAATACAAAAATACTAGACAACCAATTTACAAATAATGGATCACGTTCCAACATTCCATTAAAGGAACATGCACCATGAAGAAAAATCCATATCAATATATTGAAACCTGCCTTGTTATTCAGTTCTTAGCTATTCTGAAAATTACAGATTTCTAGGTGGTCGGGAAACAGGTTGAATTCGATCGTAAACATTGACTTTAGGCAGAAATATATAGGGAGCAGAAACTTCAAGAGATGATTTTCTGAAGGCAATCTGGATAATTATCACTCAAAGTAAAAAGAACTGATTAACTTTGGAAAGATGGGTTTTAAAATTCAATACGGAAATAAAAAAAGTGGTTGGAACCTGAAATCTAGAACGAGTCACAAATTATCCTGTCGAGTAAAACAGTCACGCATTGAAGTTAAGTATAGTTTGCGCCATTTAATTTGTAACTAATTATGGAATAAACTATGTAGTAAAATTTTTTCTACGATTACTATAGAAAGTTAGCTTTTTCAGATCCAAATCACTAATAGAAAGTTGGCGTTTTCCTTCAAGAGCAGAAAATGGTTAATTTTCCCATTGACAATTTTTATTAAAAACAAATAAATAAAAACGTACCCAAAATCGTATATTAAAACAAAATTACTGAATATTTTACTTTAGTAAAAGAATTGAGAAGTATTGCTGGTATTATATAGATCCTATTACAGTTTTAAAGCGTCGGCTTAGGTAGCTGTTAAGATTAGTCAGTCAGTACGAACTTGGAATGAATAATACTTAACTCTTAACTGCAAATAGGAAACTTCCTGATTAGATCCGTACTAAGATTTAGTTTATTTAACCGTATAAAGTCTGATCCTGCTCTTTCTTTAAAAATATGTTTTACTAGCTTTTACCCGCGGCTTTGCCCGCTTGAGATTGGGATATTCACAAATGATTTAATGACTACTTATCTATTTTACAAATAAATTTTTAATTTTAATCATTTTGTAGGTATATCCTTAAAAAATTAAAAGTAGTTATTCCAGACTTATTTTACTAAGTCTGGAATAACTACTTTTAATTTTTTTTTATTTAAAATTTTATGTTTTTCTTTCAATCACGCTGCAAGCAGTGAACAAATTTTGATAATAATAAATCATACAACACCGATTATGACTATCTTGATATTGATCTATGATAGTTTCACATTGGACCTAATCATCTGTAGGATATAGTAATTTGTGAGTCATTTGTTTTAATAACCTCATAGCGCCATCTTGTTTCAAATATCAAAACTAAATTTTAGCACGTATGTATGCATGTTGTGTATTATTTCAGTGGTATTTTTAAAGGTATCAATGAGATACTTTCATACAAAATCTAAAACCCCTCTATTGTCCCATTAAAGGACTGGGGAGGAGGAGAAATTTTTATACACCAGATGTTAAATGGGAAGAAGAAAAATACATCTGTGAAAATCGCATTTGAATCGAATCAGTAGTTTTCATGTGATGCGCGCACAAACAAACAGACAGACAGACAATAAAAAATCTAACCACATTGTTGGGTTTTAGGTTTTATATCGATGTACCCGCGACGTCGTTCGCGTTGCGTGTTGATTGTTGTATAAAAAGTAGGCTATCACTCTTCATGCTTGCTACTATCCCGATACAAAATCATGCCAAATTTTTTATATACCAGATGTTAAGTTAAAAGAAGAGAAATACAACTGTGAAAACCGCATTCGAATCGAATCAGTAGTTTTCATGTGATGCGCGCATAAACATACAGACAGACAGACAAAAACCACATTTGTTGGTTCTAAATCAATGTACCCGCGACGTCGTTCGCGTGGCGTGTGGATTGTTGTATAAAAAGTATCCTACCGCCGTTCAATCCTTATGAAGGGTGTTGATTTCTAAAAATACAATACAAGTACACCTCCACAACCTCTAAAGGGCACACATTTTAATTTTCTAGTCCCTTACTTCAAAAACATACAAATTTCCAACCCCAATTTTACCCCCTTAGGAGCCGAATTTCGTAAAATCCTTTCTTAGCGTACGTTTAGCCCCTTTAAGGAACCTACCTGCCAAATTTCAAGTTTGTAGGTCTATAGTTACTGAGATATGGTGATGAGTGACCTTTCGCTTTTATAATTAGTAGAAATCAATACGTCAAAATGTCCTTCGTTAAAATGTCCATTAAAACGCATTCTTTTTATCCTTTGTATCGACTCTCTAAATTTGGCAATAAGTCTGCTACCTTGAAACAGTTGGAATTCAAATGGAAATATTTCTCAAGCTGCTTTCAGTTCGAAAGTTGTGCCATAAGTATATTGGTTACATAAAGACGTTTTGTATCGTAAGGGGTCCCGGATCGGTCCTTAGTAAAACACCTAAATCTTTGCTAATCGTTGGACACGTGGCTTACTATATTAGCTCTAACTTAAACAGCCATTGAAATACTTCCATAAAGCAAATAAGACAGAGATGAAAATAGACACGATCCATCGCCAGGTATCTCTTCCACACTACATCGGATTGCTAATCCTTTAACTGTGACTGTTACAATTTCTCCATCCATTTTTGAAACAAACGTAAGTTTACTTAACGAAAAATACAAACTTCTTTAAGTAAGTAATCGATATGACACTTTCATACAAACGTCAGTATAATCAATGAAAAATAAACAAATCTAAGCTAGCACCTAATTGGCATGAAATTTTGAAATAAACATAATTTTAATCAACGAAGAAAAAAACAAATATTACTAACTAATTTGGAACGAAACTTGTACACCTCTACAACCTCTAAAAAAAACATTTTAATTTTCAAGTCCCTTATTTCAAAAACAGAGGACTTTCATACAAATTTCCAACCCCCGTTTTACCCCCTTTGGGGTAGAGTTTCGTAAAATCCTTTCTTAGCGGACGTCTAGACCCTATAAGACACCTACCTGCCAAATTTCAAGTTTGTATGTCTTATAGTTTCTGAGATACGGTGATGAGTGAACTTTCGCTTTTATATATATAGATTAAATTGTTTGTTGCAGAGTTTGCAAATATTTGTAAAAAGCATTTCACAAATCTCGTTATACTATAAAGGAATTGATAAACTTGAAAGAAGTCGTAGTTTTGGATGTGGATTTAAAAGATATATCCGCGTGATCTCTAGAGAAGGAGAGGTGCGATTAAATAAATGAATCTAACAATCCAAAAATTTAAGTTTATTTTAGAGATCATTTTATTTTTTAGTAATTGTTAGAAAAATCTGATTTAGAATTTTTTTCTAATAGTAACAATTCAGAACTTCGTTAATATTAAATTCGTTAAAGAAGTTTTTAAAAAGAAAAAGTTAAATTTAGCTAAATTTGCTTGTACGTCGTTTATACCGTTTTAAAGCTATGCTTTTTATGGAACGTTGTGGCGATCGAGCTGGACATTAAATAGGGTTATTGCAATACTTAATTGTGTAAAAATTGTAAGAAATTAAAAAAAAACTTGAAAAATCAGGAAATTCAACGGATAGAGTCCTCTGTCGCGGTAAGAGAAAAATAAGCAAGCATCGCATGTCTGGCTTAGTATTACGTAAGTATAGATGCCTATATAAGCGCAAGTATATGTATAGTTATACAGGACTACAACTATTCTCTTTTAATCAGTTTTAAGGCTATAATTCTTATGGAACAATTTGTCGAACATGCTGAATCTTAAAAACATACAATAAATATTCACAAACATTTTAAACACCTTAAAACAGAAAAAAATCGGGAAAAAATAAAAAAATATTAAAAATCGTGAAAAAATATTAAAAATCATGAAAATTTGTTATTTAATCATATTATCAAAAAATGACAAAAAGAAATAATCGAAGAGCGCACAACTCATTTTTATATGCAAAAAATAAACAAAGGTTCAGTTATGTCTGTCAATTCCATGACCTAGTAATTCAAAATGAAAATCGAGATAAAATTGGACTTTGATTTAAAGAATAGTGGTTATTAGAATAGTTTCTTTTTGTTCTAAAGCAAAAATTAAATAGAACGATAAAAGTTTATCTATAAGTTTTTGAAATAGATCTAATCTAATAACTTCTACGACTGAGAGGCCCCTCTCGTATTTTTGTTTTATCTATATGCAGGTCATTCAAAAAAAGATAATAAAGGCATCTAGGAGGGACTGATGTAAGTGAATATATCATGAAATAATGCTGCTATTTATTTTTTGTTGGTATTATGAGAAAATAACCTAGAATTATATATTAATAATATATTTAAATAAAAACGTACCTTTGGAGCCTCTTAATATAATCCGGCCTAGCTGGTTTGTAATTTTTGACTAACAAATTACAATATTTCAACAATCCTCCGCCTCTAATTTCCTCCGGATACCTCGTAGAGATCAGCTTTTTCTGTAGATGGTACAAGGCTTCTTGGAAATCTCCATACACGCTTTCACCAACAACGGTGGGATAAAAGTTTTCACTAATCGGAAGTTCACTGCATTTGTAGAACAGCAAAAGAGAGTCCAAGATTATTTGGAAGGAATCAACGGAAAATTCAAATTGCCGCCGCATACAGTCTACGAATTTTAATTCGACCCCCCTGCCCCGTGAATTACCGAGGGATATCAGTGACCACCGGTCGCCACCAGAATTTTGATTAACTTTCACCATTTTACTAACGTAAGCTTCTTTTAGGCTACATGTAGAGATACGTTTGCGGTTCACACCATCTGGAAGCATCTGCAATTGTTTCAAAATTAATAACTATGTTACATAATTAGCTGTTTATGTCAAATATTACCTCATACAGTGAACTAAGAACTGCTGACTTGACTCTATCGAAGTTTCTCATGCTGGACAACTCCACGCCGAAGATGAGGTCCAAATCGTTATACGGTTGACTCTCGGTGGCTAAAACATGTGAAGCGGCGCCACCGTTCAACCGAATATCTTTGACTTTCATGCCCGCTCCTCCTGCTGTGGTATCTGTTTCTAGTTTTTCCCTAACCACATTAACCAGATCCTTTAACCGGATCTCCAATGTAGGGAAGTTACCTGAAACAAACAAATCATCTGTCACAATCATGTTTTTTTTAATTAAGCCCAATTCTCATTCAGGAATTAATTTTTAATATTACAAGTTTTGTGTCGTTCAAGAAATAGCATTATTTGAAGAAAGCTGAAGAGTTGTATGTATGAGCAAGTTAGGGGCAACAGATACACCTGCGACAAATAAGATCTATTGGTTCCCCCTTTTTCTTGCTATATTTCTGATGATTTCCTCAGACTTATAGCAGCTCTTCTAGTCCTATCTTCCTTAGAAAGTTTAGGATATCGTTGGGTTTTAAGTTAGGTAGATCTCCTTTTTCTATTTCGTATGACCCTAGGTATTTGACCCTAGAATTAGGTAATGCAATGCTTTCTGAGAGTATGTGTATTGAAGTTTCATTCTCTACCTCATAGAATCTGCAGTTTGCTTCATCTATCAATCCTAGTTTCTTCATGTGTCCTCTTAATCGGCAATGCTCGGTTAGTATTCCTGTTATAATACGGAGGTTCTTTTTACTAAGGTTAAGACACCTGAGAGATTTCTTCTGGTTGTAGTTTCCCAGGAGCGTCTTCAATTGTCTGAGTCTTTCTAGATCATTCTAGTACTTGGATTTTTCGCTATTCATTTTTTTTCTTAGTTTTTCTAAGATTGTACTACTGCCGAGTCCACAGGATGCTTCTGGTCCCAGGTATGACATAGCCTGTACTACACTGACGAGCTCAAACAAGAGCGAAACACGTGTCTGTAGTTTGGTTTTGCCCTGATATAGGTTGATTGATATTTATATCTATTTATATGGCAGCATCCAAGGTGTCTTTTAAAGTGTTATAAATTTCTAACCGACACCATTTCAGTTCAAAACTGAAATTACTACTATTGACAGTATGGCATTAGATACTTTATGTATCATCTTTGGACATTTTTAGACTGTCACAAAACGCTCTGTTCGTTTTATCATTTTACCTTGCCTAAGGTTATATACAAGATGCAAAGCTACCACTGAAGTACCATTTTTGGAGTGAAGATGGAACCACTTGCGACTGTTTATCAGTTTCACAATTGACATCTATAGATATCGTTCAATTTATAGCAGGGATGTCTCTTGATTAGTGACTTGAGAGACATAGCCTGTACTACACTGACGAGCTCAAACAAGAGCGAAACACGTGTCTGTAGTTTGGTTTTGCCCTGATACAGGTTGAATGATATTTATATCTATTTATATGGCAGCATCCAAGGTGTCTTTTAAAGTGTTAGAAATTTCTAACCGACACCATTTCAGTTCAAAACTGAAATTATTACTATTGACAGTATGGCATTAGATACTTTATGTATCATCTTTGGATATATATATATATATATATATATATATATATATATATATATATATATATATATATATATATATATATATATATATATACAGGGTGTTTCTAAATTGATGCGAAATATTTTACAGGGTGATTTTTCAGCAAAAATTAAGGGGGGTCTTTGATATAAATTTTTGTTCAAAATCGCTCTCCCTCCAAGTTACAGCCCCTTAAAGTTGAGGGAAAAAAATTGTTTTTATTTAATATCTCCAATATGGAAGAATTTAGAAGAATGAAATGTAGCAGATAATTGATGCTAATAAAGTGGCATTTTTTGACAATTTTTGTAACCCTGCAATGTTTATACAAGGGGGTGAAAAAATCAACCCTTATGATATTTTGCACCAGAACTTTTTTATTCGTCTACATTTTCCTACTTAAAAAATTGATTTAAAAAGACGGACTTAAACTGCAACTTTTTTATGTCTTGACTATTCCTCGTAAAATTGTTAGTTTGATCACAAAAAAATAAAATAAGTTACAATTCGATATTACTTATACCTTTTCCACATAAATCCAGAAGCGTTATTGTTTGTTAAAAATAGAGTAAGCAGGTGTCAAATAATGTCACAATTGGCAGATAATTATTGCTAATAAATTGACATTGTTTGACGGTTTTTGTAGCCCGCAATGTTTATACGAGGGGGTGAAAAAATCATCCCTTATAATATTTTGCCTCAGATTTTCCTAGTTAAAAAATTGATTTAAGAAGGCGGACTTAAACTGCAACTTTTTTACGTCTTGACTATTTCTCAGTAAGTTGTTTCTTTGACCACAAAAAAATTAAATATTAGGTACTCATTACCATAATTCTTGCCTAATTTGTATAGGAACATCTTCAAGAAGAGTGGGCAACACTTCTTCGAGGAAATGGCCGTAGTCGTTTCCATTTAATCTTATTGGTAGAAAATATGGTCCAATTAAATAATCATTAACTGTTTGTCATTATGATATCATTCAATACTGGCATACTTTATTTTTTTTTAACAAACGATAACCCCTCTGGATGTATGTGCAAAAGGAATGAGTAATATTTTATTTTTTTTATGGTCAACGAAACAACTTACTGAGAAATAGTCAAGACGTAAAAAAGTTGCAGTTTAAGTCCGCCTTCATAAATCAATTTTTTAAGTAGTAAAATGTAGACGAATTAAAAAGTTCTGAGGCAAAATATCATAAGGGTTGATTTTTTCACCCCCTTGTATAAACATTGCAGGGTTACAAAAATTGTCAAAAAATTCCATTTCATTAGCAATAATTATCTGCCCATTATGACATTATTTGACACGTGCTTACTCTGTTTTTAACAAACAATAACGCTTCTGGATTTATGTGATAAAGGAATTACTAATATCGAATTGTAACCTATTTTATTTTTTTGTGATCAAACTAACAATTTTAGGAGAAAAAGTCGAGACATAAAAAAGTTTCAGTTTAAGTCTGTCTTCTTAAATCAATTTTTTAAGTAGAAAAATGTAGACGAATTAAAAAGTTTAGAGGCAAAATATTATAAGGGTTGATTTTTTCACCCCCTTGTATAAACATTGCAGGGTTACAAAAATTGTCAAAAATGCCATTTTATTAGCATCAATGATCTGCCAAATTTCATTCTTCTAAATTCTTCCATAGTGGAGATATTAAATAAAAACAATTGTTTTCCCCCAACTTTAAGGGGCTGTAACTTGGAGGGAGAGCGATTTTGAACAAAAATTTATATGAAAGACCCCCCTTAATTTTTGCTGAAAAATCACCCTGTGAAATATTTCGCATCAATTTGGAAACACCCTGTATATATATATATATATATATATATATATATATATATATATATATATATATATATATATATATATATATATATATAAAGGAAGTTGGAATATACCTATTAATTATCTTTGGGAGGGTGGGGGTAATTTTAATAAAAGAATAACACTCAAAGAAAATACATAATAGCCTATACTTAATAATAAATTTTATATAAAAAAACAAACTATTCAGCAGAATGTAAGAACACAATGTAAAAGAAAATGGTGTGATTAAGTAGAACAGGTACACATTTCGAATTGGAACCAAATGGAGGCTTATATAAAACTGTATAAAAATAAATTATTTACCTCTGCCATGTATGCAGACAACTTCGTCCATGACTTCATTCAACCTATTAACTTGTTCAAAACTGAGTACAGCTAATCTTTGCTGAGATTCAAGGTCATCTTGTTGTTGGATGTTTGCGCTGGTGTTGAAGTAGTCATTGATACTGAGGTCTTTCATCGCACCAATCTCTTCGTGATCTGAATCCTCTTCGATTCCACACTGTAACAGAAAAGAAAATATTAAAACTTTTGTTAATAGTACAAACAAAATTATAATAAATAGACACCATGAGTGTTTTATAGTATATTACGTATCAAGAGTGGTAAGTAGGACATTACGTACGAGTGGAAATTACACGAGTACGTAATACCTCTTACCACTCGAGTTACGTACTATGCTTTATCTACGACTCAATCTTTAATTTTAATTCTAAATATTTGACATCTCTAAAAAATATATGACGTACGTACTGTACTGTTATCTACTCCTTTGACAGAAAATGTTATTTATAAATCATTGTCACCATACAGGGTAAGTAAGCTATAACGCACAGTCGTGCGTAATGAAATGTCATTCCAACATGACATTTCATTACGCACAACTGTGCGTTATAGCTTACTTACCCTGCATGGTGACAATGATTATAAATAATATTTTCTGGCAAAGGAGTAGATAAAAATCTTTTTAGCTTAAAAAAGCTAAACGAAAAGGGTAAGAAAGGAAGAAAGATCTAAATACCGGAAATTAAAATAAGAACTTAAATAGCCCATTTTTAGCTAGATGGTTCGATCGATTAAAAAATCAGATCTCTCATTTTCCTGCAGAAATAATTTGAAACAAACAGGTCGACAGAAAATGTTGTTAACGAGATGAAAAAAAGAAAATTAAAATAGTTGGTTGATTTAAATGAAACAATGGTGAGGATAGAACAGAATGCACCATAGGAGAAAGAAACAAATCATCTTTCATCAAAATATTACAATTGCTCAAAAAAGTGTCCTCAAACTAAAAAAAAAAATGTTTGTGGAAAGAGCGTCTCATGCAATAAAGAAGTTAGGAACGTTGAAGTAAAATGAGACATTTATAGCCTCCGAGAATGTTACTTCCACAAAACTAAGTGATTTTAGGTATGATTTGCTAGATAATTATACTCATTCTCTGAAAAAGTAAAGTTGGTCTTAAAATGATATTTTCACAGATGACCAGAATGTTACTGCCGAGAAAAACAAACAAATTAATATTCACCACAGCACTTCTGCTCAGAAAAATGAGTAATGTGGGGTATTATTTGTTAGATCATTCGATCTATTCTTCTGATTTGATACCGTCAGACTTTTTTATGTTTTTAAGTTGAAGAAATTTGTTTTTGGGGAGCTTTTCGCATCAAAAGAAGTTAAAAAGACCATATTTTATTACTTTTAACAATTTGACTTCCGGGAAGGCATACTGATATTGGAGAAATGCTGGACGAAGTGTCTTGAAGTTAATTGAGATTGGGTAGAAAAATAAAATATTTTTTAAAAGAAAATTACAGTGTTTCATTAGACAGAGAATTTTTTATCTCATTACGAAAATAGTGACAAGAATTGCATGGAAAAATTACGTACAATAAGCAGAGAATGATAATCAAGCCATAAATATGAAAATATGTTCAACAGTTTCAGTTTTAACTGTCAATACATCTAACATATTCTAACATAAATGTATGTATATTTAGCATACATAATACATGATAGTGGTAAAAGAAACGGTACTTTTTTGCAGCATATCTATTATTTTTTTGGTTAATTTATCGCTGCCCTTTGACCTTAAACACAAATTAATTTTATCCTAAGAGAGATATTCACTGAGATATTAATAATTAATACAATATAAAATTAATAACATTTTAAATTTTCGGATTATAACTTTTCTGTAATATTTAATATTGTTGGTATTTGTTCTGTATTAATGATACGGTATGATAATGTGGTTTAACAATCAAATTGGATTAATTAGGGATTAATTAGGAAATTAATATTTTATACCTACTATCTAAAATTAAATGTTAA
This sequence comes from Altica lythri, assembly GCA_964028335.1. Lineage (NCBI taxonomy): Eukaryota > Metazoa > Arthropoda > Insecta > Coleoptera > Chrysomelidae > Altica > Altica lythri. Next base: position 36,586,113 of record OZ034805.1, read on the forward strand.
CAAAAGGATTACTTATTTCGCTTTTTAAAGTTTATGATGATTACATTGTTTAAAATTTTTCCATTTTCACTGCTTAGAATTTCCTTTTCGAATTTAAAGTTTTTTCGTAAATTTTTCAATTTTTACGTTAATTCAATTTTACAAAAATAGTTTGACGAGTTTATCGCATTTTGTTGAAGTTATACTTCTATTCGGGCTCCCGGCGTTAGAAATTTTTATGCGATTAAATCGGCAAAATCATTAGATTACGTTACATACGTAATTGCGTGAGTAAGAGAGACACAGAAACATATATGTATACTGGTCGATAAAAACAAAGATGAAATATTTACCACATCTTATTAGTTAAAACTATTAAATACTGTTTAAACATTCATTAGGTACAATTAAAAGAGATAGATATACAAACAACAGTCTGAGCTAATGTTTTAGTATAACAGTGACGTATCACATTGTGTTTGACAGATTATATTATTATTCTGTCTCGTAAATGTACATATTAATTTTAGTATTTTATAGTAATAATACTATTCACTAATGAATGTTGTATTATATTCTATAGTAGCGTAACATGATTGCAGTATAGCTTGTATTATAAACAGCACTATGCTTTTGAGGTTGTTGGCTACTTAAACAGAGTTTTTAAGAAAAAAAAGTGTGAGGTGTCAAGGGACACCCGGATGGAACGAAGTTCCTTTCGATTAATTAGTGAAGGAATTAGTAATTTGTAAACATAACAGATAACAGAGTGTTTATACATACATAAGCATTTATTATTGTCTGTATAAAATCTCTACTTACCTAACAGTTCGTTTCTTTTAACAAAAGTGTCCATTTATACAATACCATAGCTTTAAATAACACATCTTTTTAAAATTACTTTTTATAATTTAAAACAGGAATTAACAATTCAATACAAAAAATTTAAAATTAAAATATTTGACAGTGACTGACAGTTAAGGTAATTTGACGTAGTCAAGTTACGAACTATTTTTAAAATGTTTATGAATTTATTAATTTATAAAAACAGGATGAAATAAAATATAATACTATTATAGGTAAAATTAATTAATTTAATTATGTTTTTTTCTACAGTATTTTCTTTTTAATGTACATTTTATTTTAATTTAAAATAGTGTCTTTTTTATTGTAATATATCTATCTATGAGAGAGAGGGAGAGAGAGTTATTTATTTTTTGGACTGTAAGAGAGAGAAACATGCGTGTGCATTGTGTCGGTGCATAGTGTCGTGCATAGAGTGTCGTGACAACTTTTGGTATGAATTTTTTTGGGCTAGCTCCTAGCGTCAGTCGTAACTGTTCGTAACGCGCGAAAGGGTACTTCGTTCCAATAATTATGTATTTTATAAATACTCTTTCATTTATCGCATCATACATACGTATATGTTACTTCTTGGGGAATTTTCGAGTTTAATTTTTTGTGACTCAGCATGAATACCTGATGCAAGGGGTCAATCAAAACGCTAACTATGTGACTTCTTCTTTCTTTGATGTTTCGCTATTAAAGAGGCTTCCTCACCTTATTGCCAACCTATACGCTGGTCAAAATATTTGATACTGCATACGTTGGCAGCACTGATTAACCTTATACTTTATACATCTCTTAGTTGATATTATGTACACACGATCTAAATTTTCGAAATAAATATTTTTAGATTTTGATTAATAAGCGATATTTTGTAACATACTATTGGAAAGATGAAGAGTTTTATTATACGATGTGATTTTTTTTACAGTACATTGCATTTTAACGATTTTAACCTATATAATGGACACCGAAGTTTGGTTTTATAATGTAGTAAGTTCATGCTTCAAGCATACCTATAATGATTTTGCGAAATCATTTCCATAAACATTTCTAAACCCGGGCACGTGGATAGAGGTATAACTATAAAATTATGCTCTAGAATCTGCTGGACTTTTTTTTAAGTATCTTAATTTTAAAATGATTTTCACCAATGTTTTAAAATATTTTAACTTTTTTATGTTCCCGATGTTTATTATTATATTATCTAATAGTTTACAATTATAATTTTCGTATTTTATCTTTCTTCTTATTAACGATAAAATCTTTATAGATGAAACATCATTTTTTTTCAGTTAACATCTCGATGCATTTTCGACCACACGCTTACACAAAAATAACTGATCACTAATTTTTATTTTAATATATAGTTTATTAAAAAAATAAATCTAACACTTTAATAATTTGACTTACGTATATTATATATATAAAACAATTGCACTACACGTTTTTATAATGTATATCACCAGTGTACTAATCCACCTACAGGTTATTCCAAGTTTTAACAAGTAACTGATAAACAATATGTTTAATATTTGTTTAAATACACTTAAAACATAAAATATTAGCCAAAGCTCATTTTATCTTATCAAATGAATTTAAATTTACATATCAATACTTGCCCAGGACAATAATTAATAAAAAAACAGCAGGGAAGCGCCCACAGGGGCTATTTTAGAAAAAAACTAATTATTTATGTACCTATCTACGTCAGAGATGTGTTTGATTTAATTATGTGTTTTATGATAATGCGTGACGACATATTCCCAGGTAATTGTTATTTTTCGTAATAAAATTGAAAGTAATAATTTTTTACGTAAAATTGAACAATATGATACGGTTTTATACAACTATTGTTTTCAAGAGCGATTTGGGTGGTATTGGTTATTACTAGAAAAAATATTATATTTTAAAATGAACATTTTTCTATAACAACGTTAATGTAAAAATTATAAAATATACCATAAGAGTTATCCGATCTGGATCAAAATCAATGACATGGTAATTCGATATACCAAATTGTATAACCCAGTTACGTTCCGTTAAAGCGCACATGAACGAAGGGACATACAAGTCGATTGTATAAATTACCGATGGTATAATCATTTTTTTTCTATACTTGGATTCATTGGAATTTTTTTTTATAAAATTAAGTAATTACTAGTAGAAGGATCTTAGTACATTTAATAGAAGAAGGAACTTAAAATGCACAGGTCCTCTAAGATTTAATGGTACAAAAATTAAAGTGGTGTGTGAGGTTAAGTACCTTGGGTTACTATTAGACTCAAACCACCTGAAACTACCATCTTCAATACATAACCAAGAAGGTGATAACCACTTTAATGGTGGCCAAAAGCAGTTATGGCATGAATCCGGTTTAAAGCCAGATATGTTTTACTGGACTTATAACATAAAGTTTTGCCAACAGTCACTTAAGAGTCTTTGTGGTAGCCAAAGATACAACAAAAAAATGTTATCATCAGGCTAAGCAAGGTCCAAAGACTTGCTTGTCTCGGAATAAATGGAGCCCTGAGAAGCACTGCAACAGCAGCAATGGAAGTCGTTTGAGATTTTTCTCATGTTCATATGATCTTCAAGGGGAGGCACGGATGGGATAAGTACACAATAAAATAAAGCAGGAAATTGGAAGAAGACATCTGGAAGAGGAAATCAGACCGCACGGTTACCAATTACCTACCTTAGAAGTTAGTTCTACATCTACATGAGGAATGACAAAATGCAAGCACTCAAAGTAAGCTTTAGGGTTAGATCTGGTACACAGTCGAGTCTAAGACTGAAGAGGGTTCAGGAGCAGGAATATACAGCATTGACGGAAACGTTAAAAAGTATATACCTCTGGGAACATATATTTCAAGCAGAAGTATACGCAATCCTGCAATACGCCAGAGAAAATATTAAGGGTTAACAGATCTAACATATGAATAGACAGAAGTAAAGGGAATTACTTTGAAGGGGGCAAAATAGATGAATAAATAAAGATTTCATGATTTATTCAAAAATTCTTGTTTTTTTTTAGTACATACCTCGTACCTCGATGTCAAGGGACATCTGCAAACCATGGGACTGTTTAATAAAGACACAACCTGCAGATTATGCGACAGGAAAACTAAAACAGTTAAACACATACGGTACCATTGCCAGGAACTAGATCGCAGGAGACAGCCAGTTTTTTTGAGACTTTAAAGTGCATCAAAAAAATATGGCACCCATCGTTTAGACATGTACAAACTAGTAGAGGGTATATAAAGATCCTAGAGTAGATGACATAAACGAATGGAAGAAGTACAATAAGCCTAACTAGGCTGCAGTACGAACGAAGACTAGATGTTAAATAGTTTCCATCTTAAAAAAAGAATTTGTGAACAGCTTTTCTTACTTCTTATTGACATCAAATATGAGAATTTATTTGAGATTTTTTTTCGATTTAATTTTTTTTTAGGATTATGCAGTGTTTCTTTCATTTTTTTTTTCGATCTATTACATTTAGTTACATTGTTATTTGAATTTTAATTTAGTTTTTACAATTATGTATGTACTAGCTGTACCCGCGACGTCGTTCGCATGGCGTGTTGATTGTTATATAAAAATTTCTCCCCCGAATTCGTTAAAGGGGTGGGGGGAGAATTTTTGGGTTCTAATTATTTTTTTTAAATATCTTTAATGTACAGAATTTTCATTTCTATAGATTTATTATATGTATAGATTATTTTTCACGCCCTCGCATGGCCCCTTGTAGGTGGAATTTTCTAAAATCCGTTCACAATTGACCTTAAAATTATAAAAATAACTATTGTGCAAAGTTTCAAACCTGTAGGACTCATAGATTTTATTTTTCACGCCCCCGCAACCCCCCTGTGGGTGAAATTTTGTAAAATCCGTTTACAGTTGACCTCCAAATTATAAAAATAAGATGATTTCTGTATAGCTTTAACCATAAGGTTTGCACACGCGACGGAAGCTTAAAAAATGGAGTAACTTCTCCCGTTTTCCCAACATTTCCCTTCACTGGTCTGCTCCTATTGATTGTAGCGTGATAAAAAGTATACTATAACCAGTACAGGAGTATGAAAAATAATTGTATCCAATTTGGTTCAAATCCGTCGAGCAGTTTTTGTTTCTATAGCGGTTATACAGACAGACAGACAGACAAAAATTTTACTGATTGCATTTTTGGAATCAGTATCGATCCCCAATCACCCTGATAGTTATTTTGGAAATATAATTCATCTACAGATTTATTATAAGTATACATAGATAGATGTATGTATGTGGTTAGGGGTAACAGATACACCTGCGACCTATAGGATCTAGTGTGTCCCCCATTACAATTAACCAAGATACTTTTTTATTTTATCATTTTTTACTAGTTTTTCACGTTTTTTTATCATATATTTACTGTTTATTTGAATTTTTTCTAATTCTCACATTTTTAATTGTATATTGAATAACTCCTGATTTTTTCCAATTTTTTGATTTTTTTTTAATAATTCTAGGTTCAACATTTTTAAAATATTCATATACTTTACAATTTTTTAGTTTTTCAGTTTTTTCTTCCAATGTTTTACAATATATCACGCTTTTTTTTAATTCAATTTAGGGATAGAGCTATGCAAAATGAGATAATATTATTTAATTCAAGGGCATTTTTTGTAAATACTTTAAGGAAGAGATTATTTATTTAAACATAAAAATAATTTAAATCAAATAATTATATTTTACATTTTTCATAAGAAATTATTAAACAAAGTCACTAAAGCAGAACGTCTATAATTATTTTAAAATTATTTTCCAACTCATCAATTAAATTCATAAATTAACTATTAAATGAATGAATAATATCATGCCATTCATAGTTACTGTATAAAAATAAAATACATATCTATTTCACAATATTACAGATAAAAACGACTAAATTTCAATAAATAGCGTTTATTTCTCTAATATAAATTATATTACAAATTATCAGATGTATTCAATAGTGAATTGAGTAGAGTATTGGATTATAAATATAAATAATTATTATCTTTTTAACATTACAAAATCAAATTTCAGTAAATTACCAAACGAATCGAGGAAAGTTATTTTAATGAAATTGAAAACTATTGATTTTGGAGAGGTATGAGGTGTAATTTTAATAGGAACAGACTTTTGAGCTAAAACTTAATAACAGAGAGAAAAATTAAACTATATTCTATCTCTCTCACGCGTGCCATTTAGTTCGTCAGAATTTAGCGCATGTGTAATAATCCAATATTCCTTGTAGCAAGCAGTCAAAAGAAAGATACGGGCTAGTTGGCATGCAATTTTATTTTCTCTCTCTCTGTCGTTAATCGTTTAAACATGTAAGAGTGTCTCCAGTTAATGCTTGAAGGAATATACTGGTAATTTTTCAATTCAAGAAAATAGTATATTAAACGAGTATATAATGAATGCTGTTATTAACAAGGCTGAAATTTATGACAGATTCCGATGACATCAGTATGTAGTATTATGCATTAGGCCGGATATACAAGTAGCGGTGTATCGCAGCGGTTTGCTCCATCTAGTGATATCGCTGGGTGGACCGCAACATGTGTGCTCGAGGGGCAGATTGCTGGAGATGAGTCAGGAAGAATTAAAAAGTCATTTTTTCTACCTCTAGAGGTGAGCATCCCTAACGTATGTGTGGAAGGAAGGAGCTCTGCACAGCGTTCTAAAATCAGTCGCATTTAAAGCATTGGGGAAAGAGATGCCTTTCAAATAGCTATTTTTTAATATGCTTTTTTCAATGTCATTAAGAAAACAAAACCAAGTAGTTTCTATATTCTGCTCCTCTTCTCTCAACTCACAAAATAAATTAACGTGACTTTACCGTTTTCTTTAAAGTAACCACTTTTTACTTCATATTTTTCGACACTCACTTATTTTTAACATTTTTAAGGTTCATGCTAAACCAACAACCACTGCTCTTGTGGAAACCATGACAACGACCTTGCGGTAAACCCTTTTGGTTCTGCGGTGTACCGCTGCAATATATCGCTACGTGTACGGCCGGCCTAACATTTGAGGTAAAGTAATATAAAAAGGGCTCATTTTACAATACTCGTGAATAAAATAATAAAAATGTCAGTGAAACATTAAAAGAATAATGATAACGCACAATGTGTTTTTGAGATGCAGCAGAGCATTTAAAAATTAAAATATAAATTTTTATTCATTTGTGAAAAGTAAAACATACTAAAAAACTATCTTTAATCCATTTAAAATAAAAAATAAAATGTACGTCAAGAATGAGAAGTTTACCTTGGGCCATTACAGGTAAGCATTTATGTGTGGGGGAGAACAATAATTCCTGTTGTTAATGAACTTTAAAATTGATGGTTAAGTGTTTTTTGAACATACATAAACTTGATCAAATATAAGAAATCATTTAACCTTATATTAAACACTAATAGGAGTAAAAACAGTTTTAATTTAAATTTAATATGAACATCACAGTATAAAAGGAGTAAACTTTTTCATTCGAGATTTATTTTTTTATTGTTTAAAAACTGAGATCGTGAAAATACTTTTTAATACACAAATCACATTTTAAAAGAATCGTAATAAAACATTTGGATGGAGGGCGATCTTATTAGTTAGAAATTATAAAATAATTTATATTTGCTCATTATATTTAATAAATAAAGACCACCAAGATCTCCAAGCTCCGAACAATTGATTTTCTAACAAAAAAGAAGATTGTATAAAAATATTGTGCGAAGAATATCGCAATAAAATAATAGTACCAAAAACAATTAAGCCACGCATTTACTAAATAAAAACCTCTTTTAATACTTTTTGCCAGTAAACTGATTTTTTACTCGAAAAACCCATACACGCTTTTGTTATTAATATGAGAGTATTTACATTTTTGTTGGCAAACGACGAGCAGCTATTTGCAAAAATAACAAAGCAGTGAATAATTCTGGCAAATTCCGGTTATTTGGAAGTAAGACTCATAAAACAAAATGACAACTACAAATGAAATTTAATACTGTTTTAATATGCACATATCATATAATCCTATGTTGTTTTAAAAATAATAATTTTTCAGCACATTTTTATTCGAGATATGCTATTAGCACAACTTTGAGGGATTTAGAACAAACAGTGCGTGACAAATTATTAGGTGATGAGCCTAGTAATAGATTTGTCTTTTAGTATTCATTAAAATTAATAGATATTCATTTCATAAATAAAATGGTATCGTCTTACAGTTAATATTTTAGTTTTGTGATCAGATACACTTAGTTATAGTTACACAAGTTTGAAGTTAATTAGAGTTAAGATAAATACCTATGTTTGAGTTAGCCAAGATGAATAAAATAACGTGTGTGTAGTATTCCAACAATGCAAAATGTTTGTATATGACGGAAGTAAGTACAGCTCAATGATTTTTTTATTACTTATTCCTTTCTTTCTCTCTCCCTCCCTCTTGCTCTTTAAAAACCTTTTTGCATCCACTCCTGGAGTCTCCCCCTGCCGTTTCCATTCTATCCGGTCTGGCGCTATTTAAAACCACTTTCTCCCTACACTCTCTCTTATGTCATCTATCCATCGTCTTTATGGACGCCCTTCACTTCTTTTGGTTTCCCTAGGTCTCCATTGCAAAATTCGTTTTGTCCATCTTTCGTTTACCTGTCTTGCTACATATCCCACCCAATTCGATCATTTCTGACGAGCAATATATTATATGACATCATCCACCTTTGTCTTCTTTCTGATATCCACATTTTTAATAATTATTCCTTTAAATTTAAAAAATATTTATACAGATAATTGCAAAGCTTCTTTAAATGTACAGCATGCTATTTATGTATTTACAAGGGAAACAGTAAGGAGAGCTTAAGTTTGTTGGGAACTGAGAAAAAATCAGCGAGAAAATTGATATGTTTGATATCTAATTAGACGCACCGAAAAAGAATGTATGCGCACAGTGTGATCATTATTTTTATATTAAAAAAATGGTGCATTGAAATAATATCACCCGGTCTATCGGTCACTGGTATTAGGTATATAATAAAATCACCTAAATGATTAACCGGGTATTTTGTATCATATGTGTTACTTCGTAAATTTAACTGTTTTTAGTATTGTAAATAGACATTCTTCTAACTAACTAACTAACAAGAATCATAAGTGTAGCTATAAAGTCATATTTGACACTCCTCTTATTCTTAGTATCCTTGATTAGTATGAATTAGGCCATTCACAGAATTAGTTATGAAAGAATCTTTATCTAATACTTTGTACCTTTAAACAAGCAATTTATAAGAATTGCTATATACTTATAGAATGTTTCTCTCTAATGTAGACTATATTAGCTTTCGCATTCCTAACACATCTGAAACAAACATCGCCATTTCTCGTTGCACCAACCTTATTACTTATTTTGCTGTAGGTATCACCTAATCGTAACAAGTCATACTTCCGGTCCAGTTATAATAAAATTATGAGATATCTAAAATATAATCATCACAAGTTCAGATTTTCTGTCTGATCAGCATACTTAAGTTACACTGCCCCATGACCCTACTCTCACCATCCAATCCAAAGCCAATGACTTGATAAAATCATTATGCAACTCCCATAATATTGATGAACTAAAAAAAACCTTACTTCAAACAGTTGTGTTATCCCGAACTTCCATTTCTTCCCCAACCTACTCTATCTATTCGTCCCATAGTTTCTTCTTGAAATACCTCAAGTGAACAACTAGCCGCCTTCCTAAGAGACATGTTAACCAAAGCAATGACTACTATGTTGGGGATTCTCTCGACATTTTTAATAGTTTCAACTACCAGTAGGTTATGTTCTGGCGAGCCTAGATGTAGTATCTATTTTCTCTAATGTTTATCCTAGTGCAACATCTGTAAAAATATCTTCTCAAAACTCATTCGGTTTTTCTTTTCCTTCAACAATGAAATCTATAAACAAATCTTTGGTTTTTCTATGGTTCTATTCTGGCCGCATTGGTCATGGTTGATCTGTTGGACAATGTCATCCCCACTTTACCTTTTTTACTACTTTTTATTAAAAAATACGTTATTCATAAATAATACTCGTTTTTTTAACAGATGTAGTGCTGAATATTAATTTTTTCAGTGAACGAATTGGGTAAGAATTTTCAAGGAGTATAGTCTTTAGTTTGCTGCAATAAACAAAAAAATATGACTTTTTCATAACTATTGGGGAGTAGTTATAGTACTATTCTTTGTTTAATTGATAGCACCTAACTGCTTTACCTGCAATGCAACACTAAAGCTACTTCAGTAGATAGCGTTTGAGGTAAGACCAAGAAAATTAATCTTTTTAAATCAAGTATTAATTAAAAATGTATAAAATTTCTTCATTAAAAATCTAACTTGACGTTGCTTCACAAACTTCACAAACAGGTCAGGTTTTTCAAACTTCGCACAGTCAAGAGAAAAACACGATTTACAACAAAAAATATCGAGCAAACTTCGGTTATCAAAGTCCTTTTTTTGTAATTTGTGAAGTATCAGACATAATGCTTAAAGCAAACACCATTCAGCAAATTTTAACCAGTCGGATATTATAGACTAGAGAAATATCCTTAATAGCTCCTTATGCAGAGGATGTAATTGGAGACTACCAGGCAGGTTTTAGGACAAACAGGTCTACTATCGACATGATATTCACCTTAAGAAAATTTATATTGAGAGAAATATACTTTGATTGCTTTGTTTACGCCAAAAATTCAAAATACATGAAAACTCGAATAACTAAATCAAGTTTAGACGGATATAATATGCCGACAGTAAACCGTAAATATATGCAAACAATTTTATCGTAAAATAATTGTAGGTATATGGTAAATAAAACTATTTGAAAAACAAAAACAATAGTTGTGGGAATAAACCTACCATAACAAAACAGAAGGTCGGACTTACATTGAAAACAAATATTTTGAAGCGATCACAAACAACGCAGACAATAGACGACGTGTTAAAGAATCCGACTTGTAAATTAAAATTAATAGAAGGAAATTACAGACAGATTATTTATTATAGGTAATTAGATTACTAAAGTGACAACAAAAGGGATTGTTACTTTTTATTTATTTAAATTATGTACAGTCAACAAGTTAACAATCATGAAAACATTTGTTTTTTATTTAATAACATTAAAAAAATATGTTTACTAACAATCATATCGTGACAATTAGATGACCATTGAATTCGGTTCCAGTAAGACGAGCTAGACTCCAGTTTGCCAAAACTGTCCCAAAATATCAAGGAGGAACTCTATGTTGAGGATAGACATTATGCTTAAAGCAAACACCATTCAGCAAATTTTAACCAGGCGGATATTATAGACTAGAGAAATATCTTTAATAGCTCCTTATACAGAGGATGTAATTGGAGACTACCAGGCAGGTTTTAGGACAAACAGGTCTACTATCGACATGATATTCACCTTAAGAAAATTGCTCGAGAAAGAATGGGAATTTAACAGAACAGTCCACAATCTATTCATAGATTTCCGCCAAGCATATGATAGTGTAGAACGAAGCCAAGTTTGGAATGCCATGGCAGAGGTCAGCATACATAAAAAACTTATCCAGTTGACCAAAGTATGTATGGAAGGAGGAATAACAAGTGTACGCGTAAATGACAAGAATTTATAAAACAACAATTAGACCACTTATCACTTATGGCTCCGGAACATAGACCATGACAAAGGCTAATGAGGAAAAACTTAGACGCTATGATCATCAAAACTAAATCCTATCAAACATTTGTGGGTCTAGCTGAAATAGGTAAATGTCGCACAATTTATTCATGCAGTATTAAGAAAATGGGAAAACATACCTCAAGACAATATTGGCAATTTAATAAGAAGCATGTCAACGCGAAGAGAATGCTAAAGCTGGCAATGTGGATTATTAAAATTAATAGTTTACTTTTAGGTTTGTTGTCATTGAAAATTGAAACCTCAATTCGTTTCAGAAACAAAGAAACATAGCGTTGTGATTATTTTGCCAGTAAATTATACTGTTATTATCATATGCGTCATTTTTCATTACAATTTTTGGTTTTATTCCTAACCACAAAATGACAAAAATTATGAAAAATTTTAGATGATTCCGTATAAGTTGGGTTGTGTGTATAGTTTAGGTGGGATCTGTTTTGTATTGGACATAGAAAGCTATTTGTTTTGCTGGAATTCCTTCAGGATGTGCCCATCAATATCGATAATCACGATATGCGCCAGTCGCAAATGCTGTGCTAATTGTTTTTTAACAAAACCTGAAAAAAGTTAAAAATTTCTCATTTTTTGCTCCTACCTTCGTGTATAATTCAGAAAATATAGCTCCTAGAGAAAAAAATATAGGAATTTAAAAGTTTCATTATTTAATTTTACATTTATCATTTGGTCAGTTAGAAATTAAAAATTTAATGTTTATTGTTGGAAAAATAGCAAAAATTGGAAAAAAAAGTACAAAAAAAATGAAGTATCCTTATGGTTATACGGCAAATTTATGTCAACTTTGACCTTCAATATCTCGGCAACCAGTAAGCCGCATGTATCTTTTATATTAAATAAAAGCGCCATTTACTGTTCTTAAAGTGTATCAATTTTGAAATTAATATGTTTAAAGCTCGTAAATGTTTATAATCCTATAAAATGTTTAAAAGTTTATAAAAAGTTCTAGGCTCTTCTAATGGACTGATTTTAGTTTTACAAAAAAATTTGAGCCTTTCTTTATATATAAAAAAATAGGCTACTATCTGAGAGCCTTATTTAAGGCCTAGTCTGAATTTGAAAATTTGCATTGTTTTCGAAATTTAGCACACGTTTTAATCATATTAAGAAGTTTTTGTAGGCGAAATATGGAAGTTGTAAGTAAAGTAAGATGATCGCAAACAATTGTAGTATAAACTTCATTTTTTGTACTGTCTTTTCCAATGATTGCTATTTTTCCAACAACAAATTTTAGTAGATTTATATCTACTATTCAGATGGTTCGCAGGTCACGATAGTTCCGATATAACGAAATCTGTGGACACGATAGCGGTCGCATTTATTAACGGATCGAAATGAAATTTGGTACAAAAATCAATCGTCCAAAAATCTCGGTCGAGTTCGTTAATGAACCAAATCGGTTAGGCCGTTTGGGCGTCACATCAAATCAAAATGGAAAAAAATTCGTAACTTTTTTACTTCACCCTGTACAAAAAAATTGTTGGAGACTTTTTTGTTTGTCTTAAAGAGACCTACAACTTTTATTTATAACATTTTTTTCTGAAACGTATACTTTTAATATATTCAATTGATATAAATCTACTGATGCGCCTGGCTTACCAAGGGCCATTTTTAATTAATAACTGACGAAATATTATGTAAAATTAAATAACGAAAATTTTATCTTGAAATTGCTTCTCGAGGAGCAATATTTTTCGAATTATACACGAAACTAGGAGCAAAAAAATGTTTTTTTTACAGATTTTGTTAAATAAAAAATTTAGCACAGGGTTTACGACTGCGCATCTCGTCATTATCGATAATGGGCACATCCTAAAGAAATTCCAGCAAAAAATAGCTTCCTATGGAAAATGTCCATTATAGTCACCATTTGGTTCATTTAATACTGATATGCAAAAATAGACCATTCCAAGATCGTTTGTTAGGAATCAATGTTCTAAATCTGACGTGAAGTATAATTAAATAATATTAAGTGGCAGAATTTTATATTTATTTATTTCAGAAGCAAACAAACTCTAGGAGGATTATATATTGAAAAAATTAATCATCTGGATGAATGGATGGGATGCTCTCAATTTCTCATTTTACCGGAGGCTACAAATTTTCATTTATCACTTCTTGGTATTCTATTAAACTCTACTAGAATGTTTAGTGTTTTTTAACTGTATAAATTTTAATCTTTTTTTTTATTTTCGAAATAACTTTTATTTTTTACATCTGCTTGTTGAACTCTGTCAGTTTCCGTGTTGTTTTTTCGGACTGCTGGATCATTTTTTAAAATCTTTCTTAAGAATCATGACATTGCAAATAAATGTTTCTAAGATATACATACAACAGAATAGTACAAAATTCCTTATCCATTTTTTTACTCGAAATGGATAATGTTGTAGTATGTACAAAAATAAAAACAATTCAAACATTGAAATCACATAACTCCGGTTTGACCTGGTTTTGATCTTTACAGGTTTGGGTTTCATATTGTAATGGACTCACAAATTCTAGTATTCTTAAATTATTGTCATCGAACGGTGCTTTCGAAACATTTCTGTTATTTAGTGTTGATATATATATTATTGTTTTTTTATTTATTAGTGTTAGGTTTTTTGTTTTATAATTACTGTTATTTTAAATTAATCATTATTTTCGATTAATATGTGGCAGCTGTGGCTTACACCAAAAACTGAAAATCATGACAATCATTTTTTGGATGCGAGTGATAATGATAATGATCTAATAGTAGAAGTTGATGACTGCATCCTAAATCCTATAGAACTACTTGGGTACCAATTGAAAAGTAACACTGCCAGCAAAAACCAAACTCGAAAACTGAGTACATCTGTGATAAAATTGATAGAAAGTGAAGTCGTCGCAATAGACAACCAAACTTAGCAAGTTGCATTAAACAAGTAGAGCTAAAATATTTCTAATGAAAATATATTGATTATAAATGTAGGCATTAGTGATGACGATGAGATCGACACTGATATTGATACTTGAATGCAATTATCATCATGATTTATACCTTTTTAAATTTGTACTATACGAGTACTACGTTTAAATTATGCTACTCCATAAATTAAAAAATTTGAAAAACAGTAGTTTTTTTATTGGAATTACGAAAACAAACATCTTTGTTTCATTTCGTAGTTCAGTAAAATAATTGAAAAGAATAGTCGATACCAGCGGGTATAATATAGATCCTATTACGGCCCTAAGTTTTAAAGTGTCGGCTTGGTTAGCAGTTAAGATTAGTCAGTCCGCACGAACTTGAAACGAATAATAAGACAATATTCGATATAGTGTGTAGTTATTATAAGGTGGAAAATAAAATGTTTTAAATCGTCAAGAAACAAAAATATCAAAGATAGGTTTGTGCAAGATTTTTATTAATACTAGACATGGATTACAATTCTTAAAATAAAACCCAAGATTTTAACTTTTATCGGCTCTACCCGAGTACTATTTTTTTCCCATTTGTAAGTTGTTTAATAATTTAAAAGTAAACAAAATGGGGTATAACTACAAGTAAGTAATATTAAGTACCTCCATAAATGTTTTTAAGATTTGCGAATTATGTTCAGTAAGTTTTTAAATGAAATATAAAATTAAAAACGGCTATGATTAAAAAAGTTTTAATTAAAGAGTATACTTTACCATTTCCCGCCAAAATTCTTCATTTGTATCATCGTAAACACTATTTGTTGTAGAACTGCTACCACAACTCATTTTGAGAAAGAAGTTTACATGACAATGTTTTAAAAAATATACCAGTTGATATTCGATTAGCACTTTATTTATGTTTATAGTTTTTTAGGTTTTTATTTCATAATTTGATTTAATTTAAAGGTATACCTATATATTTAACTTCAGTTGAGCACTTAAAACAACTTTGAATAGTTACGAGAGAAGTAACTTGTAAAATAACAACTATATTTTCAATATTGTGTATTTTATAGTTATTAATAATGCCTATAGTAACTAGATAATTTTAAGAACACTATGAAGACTTATTCTATTCAGATACACATATAACTTCCTATCAGTTTCTATCGAAAACTACACTTTGAACATTTTTATATCACGCTATTACTCTACACACTGTTAAAACCCAATATTAGATGATTTTAGCATGTTAGAATAATCTAGAATGAAATCACCGCAGTATAACCTTTTAGACTGTTGCACTAGAGCACTAGAAATTCTCGTTGACTAGCGTGAATCGCGTTGTGTCGTCTCTTGCTACGTCCTCGAGGGTTGTGACGGCGCTGTAACTCGTAGTGGTTGGCGCCGTCTACCAGAATGACGTCACGGCGTCGCGTAGGCGTCGTGAATGAACAAACTGAGCGCTTATGTGTGGGCGCTCAAAAATGGAGTAATAAACTATACGACAGTAGTTGTCACTATACGAGCACCGCACCGATTATTGTCAATACTTTATGTAGACGAAGGTCAAAGCATCTATGATTTCTTTATTCAACATAATAATCTACCATACTAAAAAAATCTTATCTAAAATCAGCAACTTTTCACGTATAAAAACTATAAAAAACAATTTTTCCTACAAAATTGGTTATTTAAACGATCAATCAAAACAGATTTTTAAACTACAAAAAAATACAGAATCTACTATATGTACTACGTTCCGATTAATAATTTAATAAGAATCAAATAAGTATTCAACATTACAAAAGTGTTATTGTTAGGTTTAGAAGATATGTTGCGAAAGAAAAATCAACACAAAAATGAGTAACGGAACTTTCCTGTTCCGTATATTTTACTTTGTTTTCATATTCAAGCAGCCTTTTTCATTCGCTGCTCCCACCTTCGATTACACCAGATATCGTAAAAACCTTCGTTTCATTTTATTCACCGAATTTCACAAGTTATTTTTAACATACTATCCGTTTCAGAAATCAAGTACCCCATTAAAAAGAAAAAAAAAGTTTTGCAAAATAAACAATATAATTTAAATAAATGACTGAATATTATTTTGAAAATTCTGGTAGTACCTAACCCTCGTATTATCAACCATGAATGAAGAAGTTTTCTGTTCTGTATATACTAGTAACTAGTATATAGGTAACTTGGGGAGTTACATGTCGAGCTTTACGAAACTTGTGACCAGCGGGGCGGAGGAAAGTTGAGAGCAGGTTTTTAGTTAACAACCATCGGTGCAATTTTCTTATGATTTCTAATTTTTACTAGAAAACATATAAGTATAATTTCTTTTTTTGTACCATAAGCCTACTGTCTCTGTCTTACAATCTACCTCAGTAATACTGATGTATCCAATAAAATATTAATAACAATAATAATAATAATAATAACTTATTAAATGAAAATAGATAATAGATTTAAATAATTGTAGAAAATTGAAGGTAAATCGTAAAAGCACTCTTTGACTGTGGTGTCAAGCTTTCGAATTTATTTTAATTCTTTTTTAACAAACACTGAAAATATACATTTAACAATAAGATTGAACTAATTAAATTATTTTTTTAAAAAAACTAGATCTTAAAATTATTATACATTGTAGGGGATGGTCACCAGTTAGTATCACTACTCCCCATACAACAGCCTAAAATAAAGAAAACCAATGCTGTATGCTCCCAAAACTGGAAGAAGTGTACACAAAAAACGAATTATAATTATTATCGTTTCATCCTACGCACCATTAGAAGTTAAAAGAACAGAACAAAGTCTGTATATAGTGTTCTTTCGCTTTTTATTCAAGGAAAACTGGCTTGAGTCTGAAAACAACAATTGATAGATAATCAATGTTTAGCCACAAATTCTGAAACAATTATACAAATGGTGAATTATTTCATAGTGTTTAAATAAGTAAAACCTGAATAGAAAGCAAAAATACTGTAAGACTGGCACATAGGCATCATTATATAAAAATAAATTTAGCAAAGGATCTTCAAGTTTCCATAAATTACTTTAAAAGCTTCCTCACCGTTATCTGAAAGAAAATGTATGTTAATAGAATAATTTGAATTTATGACAATTTAACCGAAATGGATAAACTACTGAAAACGATGATGTTTTAAAAATTATATCATGGAATTACTGAACGTATGGAAATCTGTACCTTTATAGCTTCAATTCTTGTACTTTCAAAACATCATTAAATTCAAGAAATATTGAATAGGAAAATATGTAAAGCACATTTTATTCTACTATAAATAACGTCATAAGAAGCGGATGTTGACGAATATCAGCTTACGGAACCTTTATATGCTCTATAAGTAATTTCTTTGGTATTATATATTTCAGAAAAAAAAAGGAACAGTATCATTAAATCACATTTGAGAGAGTTTAACTGTTCTCATAAAGGTTATTTCAATAAAAACTAAATCTGGTTTAAGATAATTTAGATAGAAATATGTACTAAAAGCATTGTTAAAAATTGTGTAGGCTAAAAATTTCGAACAAGATACCAATGAAATATTATTTGTACTTAGAAATGATTTTAGTACCCACGATGCTTTATTTGGACTTAAGTCATGTCCCAGACATGAGCTAAACAGCTTTAGTACAGATGGAACAAAGAACAACTGAGGCTATAGAAATAAAAAGAGGATTCTGTACTCTCATCAATTCTTTTAAATATATATTCGGAAAATATCTTAAAAAGAGCATTGGTTGATCAGGAACACGGCATTAAAATCAATGGAATCTCAATCAACAATTTGAGATATGCAGATGATAGAATGCTGATAGCGGAAAGGGATGAAGGTATGAATACATTTAGTGATATCACTTGTAAAAGTCAGTGAAGAATACCGACATAATTAAACACAAATACAACAAAATTTTGGTGGTAATATTACATACACTAACTGATAGATTAACACTTACACTTAATTAGGTACTCTTTTGAAACAAAATATTGATAATTCCCAAAAAATAAAAGTCCAAGTAGAAAATTTATAAAAAAAGAAACATATTTTCTGGTCGTGATCTGAAACTACTACTTACGAGATGTTATATTATGTCGGTTCTATACTATGACATGAAATTATAGATACTAAAGAAGAGCTATGAGAAGCATTTGAGCCTCCGTATATGTAGATACAAGAATAGTATTGAATCACTCCGTGCGCCGCCTTTGACGTTCTTTGTACCACAACCGGTTTGCCGACGTTTATTGTTGAGTTTTGTAACAACTGGTGAGCAGCGATGCCATCTATACCGATTTAGGAAGTAATCTACCGATATACCGTTATAATTTTCTTTCATAATTATTTAACTTTTTGGTAATATAATTTAAACTTACTTTTCTTTATTAAATAAACACTGTTTTTTTTAATTACCGATTTCTACTTTTTTTGTATCAATCTAACGATTTAAGAAATTTTATTTACGTTGGCAACGCTACTGGTAAGCGACCAGAATGCAGACCGAAATGCGTACCGGAAGCTTCGGCGGCACGGAACCAGTTTTAGCGTGTGTTATCCTACTATTCTTGGCTAAATACAGTGTTTGAGCTGTGGTTATACCGAAGAATATTAGGGATCTCATGAGAAAAAAATAACGAATCCCGAGATACTAAGACGCGTAAAGAAGAAAAAGAACGTTATGCTGACTATTAAAAATTATAATCTACTTTATTTGGGACACATTATTAGAGGAGATAAACATCAATTACTTTATCTGATTCAAGGAAAAATAAGTGGGAAAAGATCGACAGGAAAACAGAAAACGAAGGTATAATCGTTTGATTTTAACATCTTGTCTTTATCAGCAGTTTTAATAAAGAAAATACTGAAAGAGTTGTTGGGTGTCACTTTTTTCAAACTTATCAATATTGATTGCATGCATATAACACTTGGCGGTCAAAAAAATAAACAGGGGATTTCCTATTTTTTTACATAAAGTAAACTTTTATTTATAAAGTTTACTTAATTTTTTATTTCTGGATTTTATAAATTATTTATAATTCGTTTACAGAAAAACAATAAACTATTTAAAGATTGGCTCTGTTAATTTGTCATTTTAATAAGGAATTTGTGACCTGGCATACATATTATCGGTGTTAATCTGTCCAACAGCGTATTTGCAGTCAAAGAAATAACTTTACACATATTGTTACGAGCCGGTCCGGACCTGTCGCCCACAAGGTGAGTGAGTCGCGACAGGCCGTTCTTAGAATCTTCGAATCTTCTTGTGGCTGTTGGATCGTCCCAATAATTCGAGAGTGCCCTGTTATAGATGTAATTTCAGAGACGCTTCTAGAAGGAATTAATTTCATATATAAGGTAACATTTTGGACAGAGAATTGTAATTGTACTAATGGAAATTGTAATAGCTGGCGATATACTGTGAAATAAGTGCGAATTGTTGTACGAGATATTTTAAAGACATTATCAAGTAATTGTGTCAAAGTTGTATAGATGATTTTAAGAAATTGTTATTATTTGCAGTCAAAGAAATAACCTTAAACATATTGTTACGAGCCGGTCCGGACCTGTCGCTCACAAGGTGAGTGAGTCGCGACATGCTGTTCTTAGAATCAATAAATTGTTAAGTTTGTCTGCTGTTTATTAGTTATCCCGAATCCACGAAGCAAAAATATATTGAATATTCTTAAATTTGTTATTGTCATTGTAATATGAAGTAACAAATTCCAGTTTTGTAAATTCAAAAACACTATTTAACAAATAATTGTTTTTATTTTTCTTTAGGTGAAAATTTGGATCAATAGTAAACCTGCAGTTAAAATTTAGAAATTGAAAATCACACTAATTTGTTAGAATTGATAAAGATAACGGGTTAAAAGATAAACGTAGAATTTAAGTAGCTCAAAATTTATGTATGTGACTAATTAAGATATTTAATTGGCGTAACATGACTAACCAGTGTTTAACACGATCATTGTACTCAAGAAACCTAAATATCTACTTATCAGATATGCATAATATTAATATCAGATACAAAAATATTATACATCTGAATAGATTAAGTGTTGTTTCTCCCATTTTTATAAAATTTTGTAATGGTTAGCTTAAAGCAAATATTGAAATCTTCCGTGGTAGGGCGACGCATGATTGCCGAATTTTCTTCTACGGGAAGAGGTAAGTTTGAGGTGTTAAATTCCAAAAAAAAGAGTACGTTTTGCACTCTTAAACAAAGAGTAACCAAGATAACTGTCACTGGTTTCAGATGTCCGTTTTCGAATAACCAATTTCTTTTAAATACGACTTGATGTAGAATAACTTTTCTAGAAAATAGATAAAAATGAAAACTAATTTATGTCCAAAAAAATTCCTCACACTAAATCTTATCGCCTATTTCGAGAAAAAATTATTGACTTAAGTATGGACGCATTTTGTTTGGAAACAATTAGGTGCTTCGTTGAAGAGAAAAATTCTTAAACGAAAAATTTTCCACTTTTCATTCTAGGATAACAGTTTCATGAATCTCAAGAGAAGAAAATTAAAACCAGATGAAATTTTGAAGAAAATAGTTTTTTTGAGTAAATATTTTTTATCAGTGTACTAACATAATAAATTATAGTTATATAATGTGTTGTGTAGGTACGTATATTTATCTGAAAAAATATTTGAACGCTCCTAGAATGGAAAAATAAAGGCATAAACCTAGGTTGACGGTACTTAATTCACTTGCGATTTGTGGACGATATCATACTGATAAGCACTTCTGTAGATGAGTTGCAAGAAATGTTAACAGAATTAAAACAAGTATAGGTGGTGCTAACAATGAATGTCGAAAAAACTAGGGTAATGACAACAGAAGAAGTGGATATCATTTTGAGTGACAAGAAGATTGAAACTGTAAAAGAATATGTATACTTGGGGCATGAAATAAAACAAGGCAAACAAAATCAAACGGCGGAAATTACAAGGCGCATACGAATGACGTGGATAGCAGCAGGTAAATTAACTTTATAAAAGATACAAAAATCCCTATTAATTTAAAAAGAATGTTTTTTTGATACATGCATCCTTCCTGTCATGACCTATGGAATGGAAACCAAGACACTTACTAACAATTCTCTATATACTTAGAACAACTCAAAGAGCTATAGAGAGAATTATGACAAATGTAAGTTTAAGAGACCGCATGTGAGAAATGAGGATTTAAGAAGAAAAACCAAAGTAGCCGATGTTGCTAAAAGCATTGCATAATCCAAGTGGAGATGGGCCGGACATGTGGTACGAGGGAACGAAGAAAAGTGTGCAAAGCGAATAATACAATGGAGGACAAGAGAACATAAACGAGGAGCAGGAAGACCACAAAAAAAGATGGGCCGATGACATCAAGGAACATGCAGGGAGAAACTGGCACCAGTTAGCTTAAGAGAAACGAAGTTAGAAAAGTCAAGGGTGGGCCTATGTCCAGGAGTGGACTAGAAGGGGCTGCTAAAGGAGAAGAAGAGGATAGTCTTATTTTTTGAAGCTCGTAGCATTCGCTATTCTTACTATGTAGATAATCTGCCACAATTTGTTACAGGCGTATAAAAATAGAAACATTTTATCTTTTAAACAAAATTTAAAATCAAATCCTTTGTTTTAATTTTTAAATAGCTTCATAGTTGTTTAATCGCGATTTTTTAAAAAATATTTAGTTTATTATGTATATACATTCTATTTTTATGTTCACATTTATGTCAGGTTAGGTCTTTGTAACCATGGTTTTGATGTTCAAAATAGAATTAGTATATTACACTACAAGGGCAGAAAGTTTGAGATTCCTGCACTGCGCGACATGATGCCCGAGGCGAAGCCGTGGGCATCATGGCGCGCAGTGCAGGGCTCTCAAACTTTCTGCCCATGTAGTGTATACTATTTTTCTTTGTACTATGCCGAAAGTACGAAGGAAATTGCCTTCTGTGTTAAAAGATATTGATGCCTGCCCCGACATTTGCAGTGACAGTATCACTGACAGTGACATCAGTGCAGGAATAATTGCTTTCTGCCCGCTGTCTGCGCGACATTATCACGGCATAAAAGTTAGGCTTTCTGCCGTAATATTGAAGCCGGAACGACTTACTTTCGGCATAGTACAAAGAAAATATATTTTTTTAACCCTATAAAGACCTTTATTGTTATTACTAATCTGTGTGGACACTACACTTTAATAATTTATCTACTGGCACAGAGTAGATATATATTAAACGTAGAGACGCTGCGGAGAGAAGGGACGCCTACGCGTCGTAGAAGAAGTACGGTCCCGGCTGCCGGATGTGTAACGCTACACATCGATCCGATGGAGATGCATTCATTTTGCTTGAAAATAAGGTGGTAGAAATTTTGGGGAAGGGGTTGAATTTTGAGCTTAAACGGCTTTACTAATGACGAAAACAGAGATGTTGATAACTATGGAGTGTTTTTCTGCTAAGCGGTTAATCAACTAGCAAGGTTGGTAAAAGTTCAACACATATATAAATTTACATGTCGTAAAATAAAGCGTAGGTTGTAATAATTGTAGGAGGAAAACAAATGAAAAAGTTTTTTATGTACGTACATGCAGAAATTTTTCTCCCAAGTGATAAATCCCCGTATTAGACGTGATTTTATTTCGGTTTAACGTAAATTACTTTCATAAAAAAAATGCTTCATATGTGAGCTAAAGCTTTTTAAAGATGGTATCGTTAACTATTTAAATATCGGTAAAAGAATATTTACTGTTTCCTGGGGGTTTTACGTTATTTGTATTTATAAGGAATATTAATGAGAATTAACTTCTTTAAAACTTTTGTTTATAACATTTTTTTATACATTTGGCTGTTTTTGAGTAAGAGGGCGGAGAGTGTGTAGTTAGAGTATTATTTAAATGACTTACGTATATTACATTTTAATTGGAAAAGTAAATGTAAGAACTAAAATAAACTCCTCCAAAAGTTTCCATACATATCCTAGTTTTAAACAACACATCTTGTTTCTGCACACCTTAATTGGCTGCGACACTACTTCGGAGATCTTTAAAAATGGGAAGAAAACATTTTTTTAATTATTTGAGAAACTTGCTTCAGCATTTCAAGAAGAAAACTGTCCGGTTCAAAGATTTTTTGAATGTGGAATACAAATTTTATTAGAAGTTTATAATGCTCCAAGATCAGTGGACAGTATCGATCATATCCGTTATTATTTCACCAACAAGTGGAGCAGCTAACGACCGTTTTAATCGTCTTTATTACCAAGTTCAAACTTGATTAGAGCATGCTTTGGAACTTCAGCAATGGGGTTGGGCAATGAATAACGAATAACCCATCAAGACAATAATACCACCTGCTCCAGATGAATTACTCAATACAATGTTCTGTAACTACAAAACTGGTTGTGGCTCAAGATGTGTTTGCAGGAAAGTGGGGTTGCAATGCCCTTTAACTTATTGCAATTAAGCTTGTCTTAATGCTGTGCCATATTAGACATAAGCCAATGAGAATGAAACCTTTCACCAAGAAATCCAGGAAGACTTATAGACAAATGTTGTAGAAAGTGATAAAGATGAGGAACTAGAAACTTTATAGCAGCAGGACGACAACGAGGATGAAGAAGAGGAAGAAGAAAATTAAAATAAGAACTTGTTGTTCTCAAAATTATTATTTATTTGGAATAATTTTGACAATCATAAATGTATCGACTGAGACTTTTTAAAAAAACGTTAATAAAAAATGTATTTCTTTTCTTCTTTATTTATTTAAAAAGTCTTTAGTGTAATTCAGATTAGAATTAAAATATGTTTAAAGATTATTCCCCAACATTTTTTTAACTACACGGGCAGGTAAGTGTTATTTAATAAATTGACACTTAATTAAAAAAAAGTTTGACCATAAATGATAATAATATATTCAGCAATAATTTATAAACTTTAACTTATCGATCGTAACTACGGTTGATCTTAAATGATATTCTAACTGCGCACTCTCCGCTCTCTATTTTAAAAACAGTTTGAAGTAAGAAATAATATTTTAATCAGAAGTTGTAGAGAATATAATTCTTTATAATATTGCTTATAAATACAAATAACGAAAACCCACAGAAACCAAGATATTTGCAAAAAAACGATTTTTTTGACCTTTAGCCACTGGTTTTTTAAGAAGCTAACATCTCAGGATATGTGAATTTTAAGACAAGTTTTGGAATGTCAAAATACAAGTTTATATAAGTTTTTAGTTTGGTATCTCAAATTCCGAGCTGAACTCCCTATAATGCCTGGACTTATGGTATTTATAGTAGCCGATCTGTTTTAATAATAGTAATAATAATAATGCGTTTGAAGAGTTACTGGTAGAGAGGAATCTGAAATCTGCTGGACCGCTTGCCATACGATCTCAGTGCACCACATTTTTTATTCTAGTCTACATTGTTAAAATAAAATAAAGAGCATTAAAACAGACAATATTATTCAAAATTTTAAGGGTCAAATCATACCATTGTGCTTACTCACTCATACCTTGCTTGAATTTCAGTTTTCTATTTAACAACAAAAAAAAAGTTTTTTTAGATATTTTTAAAGATCATTAACTTTACAATATCTTTTCCAAAGAGCTATAGCTGTCTTAGAGAGCATTTTTGTACTAAATAAAGCAATTTTAATTTCACATAAAATCACGCTTTTGTCAGAGATTTTCTAGACTTTTGTTATTAGCTTAAGGCACCTTTGATACCGAGATACAGCAAAATGTTTGACTAAGCGTGAAATTTCTGATACCATAGGCATTTCAGATCAACGAGTAATTCATATTTTACACGAAGGATTGATGAGACTTTGATCTACCTTGGATCATGATCCTAAACTGAAACAAGAACGTTTACAGTGGTCTGAAGCTAGTTCTTCAGCTCCAAGTCAGAACGATCGATAAACAAGGTAATGGCATCAGATTTTTGGGATGCAAAAGGTTTTTTTATTATCTTTAAAAGGTAAAAATAAATTAACTTTGAAAATTATTGCAACCTTTTGGACTAGTTGGATACAAAAAATTCGTGAAAAAAGATCCGGTTTACAGAAGAAAACAGTCACTTTTCATCAAGGACATCTTCACACAAGTGTGTTGCTAATGGTTAAATTGAAAGAATTAAAGTACGAATTGGCTCCCTCCGTCGAATGAAGAAGCTATTGCTACCGTGGAACAAAATTTTGCAGTGCTTCCGGAAACTCATTACAGCGATGATATAAAATTACTGGAGGTTCATTGAAATAAGTGTTGCCCAATCATAGAGAGATTGTTTTGGATAAAGAAACGAATTTCATTAAAAAATACACATTCATTCTTCCTTTCAAAACTTTTCAACCAACCTGTAGATTTAGGTATTCATCATGCGTAAAACAACAACAAAATATTGAAGATAAGGATTGCTTTCGAAATGTTAGGTAAATTTCTACAAAATTTCCTAGTTTAAGTATACGCATATGATTAGTTATTTATTACTTCTATACCTATTATTAATTATTTATTTTTACAATTTTGCTGCGATAAAGTTTAAAACTATAAATATTAATGTAAGTAATTCCAAGAAGAAAATATAATATTATGTAAACATTCAAAACATATTTAACACAGATAAATACATTTTAACATAAAAAATAAAAGCTTGTTAAATCACATTTTGATGAACTTGAACTCGAAGCGAATTCAAAAAAACATAATAATTGCGTAACCTTGACAGTGGTTGGATTCTAATTATTCACGGTAAATGAGAATCTGGACAATATTATAATTTGTGATAAGATAAAATGTTATTAACAAAATATCATTTGACATAATAATGTATAATGTTTTTATACATAGGAATATTATTATTTAATCCTGTTTTAAATCTTCAATGAATCTGACAAAATATAATTAACACATTTTTATATGTATATATATATATATATATATATATATATATATATATATATATATATATATATACAAAAAAAAAAATATAAATATAAAAATTTATTCTCTTTCTCTTCTTTCTACTCCACTTCCGTTTTCTGTTCTTCAACCCTTTTTCTATACCTTCAAATTCCTGATTTCTTCCTATTCACTGCTTTTTTTCTGCTCCTATACTTTCTGTTTCTTGCCTCTTATATCCTCTTACCACTTTCCATCCCTGACCTCACTGCTTTTCTGTAACTGTTAACTTCCTTCTGCTCTTTCTGTTTCAATATCTGCTAACTAAACTATTTCTATCAAGTCCTCGAACTTTCTGGTTTCTACGTTCACGTCCTCTATCTTTTTAAATATTGTTTCTTCTTCTATTATTGCTTCTATTCATAATTTAATTTTAAAATAAACTTTCTGGATACCAATTCAATATCTTTTTATTTTATGACAACCCTCTTACAAAATTTTCTGACAAATTAATCAATAATAATCTTAACAACGTAACAACACAAAAAAAAATCTAAATACAAAAATACTTAATCTAGACAACCAATCTACAAATAATGGATCACGTTCCAACATTTCATTGAAGGAACATGCACCATGAAGAAAAATTCATATCAATATATATATATATATATATATATATATATATATATATATATATATATATAACAGTATTTGGTTTAACGGGTATACAGCCTTGGGGCTAGATTAAAGAAAACTCTTTATACTTTTAGTGAAAGCTTTCGGAAAAACTTTTATTCCTTCTTCAGTCACAACTATAAAGTGAAACGACAAAAATTATAATAAAATACAATAAAAGGCTTATATAAGTAATAAAATAACTTACAGTAAGTGAGGTTGTAATCCTTTTGTAAAACATGGTTCACAATAATTCTACTAGAGAATATTAAAATCTTGATGAAACAGTTAGATTTTCAAATATTAGTTTAAAATTTTTTATAAAATAGACAAATTATTATTTTAACATTTCATTAATTAATTGACATTAAAAAATATATAATTGATGGATAGTGAAATGCTAAATTTATTAGTCTATGGTTGAAGGTAAGATGTATATTAGATGATGGACTTTTGTTTTATTTAATCAAATTTAAATAGAAGATAAAGTACTATTATTTATGTTTCTAGAAATTAAATTGTTCTCTAAATTTAATAAATTGCAGTAAATAACATTAAGATTTTTAATGTCTGTTCTTTTGTTCATAGCATTTGGTTCGTTGTTAATATTGTTACGTTCTAGGGGTTCAAAATAAAATCACTGCTGAACGAAAATGTCTAATTTATTTACACACTACAAACTAAACGAATTATAACGAAATAACTAAACTAACTATAACACTCTAATTTATATACAACAATTAACTTCGATTTATATTCACTATTTATTTTCACTTCGTAGTTCGCTCGAATACTTAGCCTGTCGCTATAAACTTTAAAACTTTTTCAACTTCCCTTGTGGGTCGTGGCTCTCCGCTTATATACCAGTCCACAGCTTCCAGAACGTGCTTCGGTAACAGTTTCTAGAACGTCTGCATAGTGAAGGAAGTCTCTCGTTTGTTCTGTTCGAGAATAAGCGCGTTGTTTACCTGGAGAGCGACAGGGACGTACTAAGGGGTTCTCGCTCGTTACACTGCCCCCTCCTTAAGACGTTCGGTCCCCGAACACCTTGGTTGGTATGTCTGAACCTACAGGCATCTCCCTTTCTGCAGCTCCCTTGCTTTTCGAAATAGCAATCCACAGTCTTCTCCTTCATTGTGTTTCCGCTCGGGTTGAAAATGCACACGAGTATCTCTATTCCTGTCTTATGGAAAAGCACCTCGAGCATGTTCCGGACGACTCTCCAGTTGAGTTGATCTAGACCACAACCCAACTTAGGCACAGCCAGCTTCTTCACTTCCAACCTGGTGAGTTCGTTTCTTAGGTTCAGCAAGGTATTCCACATACTTCTATAGCTAGGCTTGTGATCGGAAAACCTCTTAGTCACCATGTAGAAGAGGTGACGATGACCGTCAGTGAGACTTAGAATTTTTCCGGGATGGGGCTGTTGTCTGAAGAGCTCAGATACACGGCCAAACTTCTTCCTGAAGACTAATGCTATTCCCCTGGACATACGCAGATCTTCGGCGACACAATGGGCTAGGGAATAATCTCCAGGCACAGAGAAGAGGTCCTGCTGCTGCTCGGTGGTAACTCCGAATCGTGCCTTCCCAGTTCCACCATAGTTCTCCATGAACTGGTCGAAACTCATCTCAACAGGCTCTGGGCTGGTCGTCCTTCTCAGATGGGTCTCGTCTTGTTCGTCGTAGTCCGCCTCGTATTTCGCCAACCGATTTACATGGACCACGCGCCTCTTGCCCCTTGGTAGTTTTTGTATACGGTACACTACATCATTGATCCTCTTTACCACTCTGTATGGACCCTCCCAATTCCTCTGTAGCTTAGGTGATAATCCTCTCTTCTTCTGGGGGTTGTACAGCCAGACCAAATCTCCAGCGTTGAAACCACCTTCTGTAGCTTTGCTGTCATAGCGGGTCTTCATTCGGTCACTAGCTACTTGTATGTTTTGTCGGACCTTCTCATGAATGTAGTGTAGCCTGCCCCTCAATGTGCTCACGTAGTCCTCACCAGCTATCTCTGTTCCGGGCTTACATCCAAACTCTAGGTCACAGGGTAATCTTATTTCCCGGCCGAACATGACACAAGCTGGTGTCTCTCTAGTAGACTCTTGTACGGCTGATCTATAGGCCATGGTGAACAGATGAAGGTACCGGTCCCAGTCTCTTTGATGGTCAGAGACCACTTTAGCCAAATATTTTCCCACAGTTTTATTCATTCTTTCGACTAGGCCATCTGACTGTGGGTGAAGAGGCGTTGTCCTGGTCTTCTTGACTCCGAGTATTTCACAAATGCTCTGGAATAGGCCAGACTCGAAATTTCGTCCCTGATCAGAATGTAGCTCCAGTGGCACTCCAAACCGACTAAACATCTCTTTTATCAGCACGTCTGCCACTGTCGAGGCCTCTTGGTTTGGGATGGCATGTGCTTCAACCCATTTGGTAAAGTAATCCGACGCCACCAATATGTACTTGTTCCCATCGTCGGTCTCTGGGAATGGACCTGCGATGTCTATAGCAACTCTTTCCATAGGACTGCCTACGTTATACTGATTCATTGGCGCTCGTCGTTTTCCTCTTGGGCCATTCGTTGAAGCACAAAGTCTACATTTTCGGCACCAGTCCTTGACGTCTTCTTTGCAGTTGACCCAGTAAAAACGTTCTCTGATCTTTTCCAACGTTTTCTTGATGCCGAAGTGTCCACCGGAGGTTCCATTATGAAGTTTCTCCAATACTTCTGTCGTCCGACTCCGGGGAATTATCAGCTGAGTCCTAGCTGCAGTACCCTCGTCATTCTCGACGGACCTCTTCAACAATCCATCCTCTAAAATGATGGAGTCCCACTGCGCCCAGTAGGACTTGACCCTAGGACTCAGGTGACTCACTTCTTCCCATCTTGGTCTCTGTCCTTTTGCTTTCCAGTCAAGCAACATCTTTAGTTCGGTGTCACCTTCTTGGTCTCGCTTCAGGGATTCTGGTAGCCAATCTAGATCCACGACGGTTGTTCTTAAACAGAATTCCTTCTCTTCTGCTTTGCTGCAGTGTTTGCAGTCGGAAGGACAAGGTCTTCTAGATAATGCGTCAGCGTTGCCATGTGACTTCCGGGCCCGGCGTTCCACAGAAAAATGATATTCCTGTTCTTTGCGTTGTGGTTTAACCGGCTTCTTGCAGTTACGCTGAATGTGTCGTCTTTCGCCGCAGTTCCAGCATCTTGGTCCGCCATTACGTTTCTCCTGGAGAACTCGGCGAATTACTTCCTTAATTCTATCGTCGCAGACTGGCGAATCATCAAGCTGTCTCACTTTGCTCTGTCCTCTGTGAGAAGCTTGTTTAGCAGCTTCAAATTCTAGTGCATGGGCCAGGGCGTCATCTAGGGTTTTGGGCCGGGCCAACCGCAACGTCTGCTGAGTCTCCGTGTCTCTCAACCCATCGACGAAGGTCTGGACAGCAAGTTGTTCTAGGAAGCTGTCCGGTGCTGAAGGATAAGCCAGCCTTACCAACCTTGCTATGTCTGCTTCGAATTCCTGCAAGGTTTCTGCACTCTTCTGATGGCGACTCTTGATTTGTGCGTGATACACTTGTTGGAGATGTGCATCACCATATCTCATTTGCAGTCTACTTGTCAGAGTCTTATAATCACCTTGCTGACTTACCGGAATGGTTTGAAGGATATTCAGTGCGTCTCCTCTTAATGCAACAATTAAGGCAGTTGCTTTCTCTTCATCGTCCCAGCAGTTGGCGTTGGCTGCTGCTTCAAATTGTTTATGATATGTGCTCCAGGGTATTTTGCCATCAAAAGTTGGAGGTTTGATCTTTGTTCGCCCTGGCTCACCCCGTTCTCCCAGCTTAACAGAACAATATTTGTTGAAGTTCTTGCTCAAACGCTCTTCCATGGTTTTCACCTGTTCTTCCAATTTTACCTGCATTTCTTCCTCCATATTAACCAATCTGCCTTCAATGTTTCCAACCCTGTCTTCAAATTTTCCAACCCTGTCTTCAAATTTTCCAATTTTATCGCTCACGTTCCCCATCTCGTCTTTTACGTTTCCCATTTCGTCTTTTACGCTTCCAATTTCGTCTTTTACGCTTCCAATCTCATTTTCCAGTTTGGAGTAATTATTCTTCAACTCATTTTCAATAAATGTCAATTTATCTCCCAAATTATCTTCCATTTTCTTAGTGTTTTCTTCCATTTTATTCTCCATTTTCTGGGTGTTTTCTTCCATTTTATTCTCCATTTTCTGGGTGTTTTCATCCATTATTTTTCTAGTATTTTCTTCTATTTTATTTGTGTTTTCCTCCATTTTCAAGCTCATTTTTTCAAGGGCTTGCTGGAAAAATTCCATTGTCGCCTGATCCATTTTCTTCGTCTGTGATCTCGTAACTGGCATACAAAATATTCACTAATAAAGTCCACAATTTAAATTAACACAGCAGTTCAATTTACCCCACACCTGACACCAATTGTTACGTTCTAGGGGTTCAAAATAAAATCACTGCTGAACGAAAATGTCTAATTTATTTACACACTACAAACTAAACGAATTATAACGAAATAACTAAACTAACTATAACACTCTAATTTATATACAACAATTAACTTCGATTTATATTCACTATTTATTTTCACTTCGTAGTTCGCTCGAATACTTAGCCTGTCGCTATAAACTTTAAAACTTTTTCAACTTCCCTTGTGGGTCGTGGCTCTCCGCTTATATACCAGTCCACAGCTTCCAGAACGTGCTTCGGTAACAGTTTCTAGAACGTCTGCATAGTGAAGGAAGTCTCTCGTTTGTTCTGTTCGAGAATAAGCGCGTTGTTTACCTGGAGAGCGACAGGGACGTACTAAGGGGTTCTCGCTCGTTACAATATGTATCATTTCTAAAAAAATTCGTTTGTGATAGCTAAAATTTGTGTGGAATTAAAATTAGGATAATGTCCTGTTTCATTGATGTGAATTGCTAGAGCACATGAATTTTTTTTTGGTTTTGATGTCACTGCGATGGGATGTTATTCTAGATTTGAGATTTCTAAGAGTTTGGCCTATATACTTCATTTCACAATTGTTACAAGGAATCTGATAAATTACATGAGATCTCTCTAAATTTGGAATTTTGTCTTTAAGTTTAGTGAAGAAACGATTGACAGTATTTGTGGATCTATTAGCGATTATTATGTCTTTTTCTTGTTTAAGAATTTTTATGATTTTAGGGGTGAGTTCTTGGATATATGGTAATGATCTATAAAATTTTTGTACTTCATTATTAGTATGATTTGGAGGATCTTCAATGTAATTATAAGGTAGATTTGTTTCAAGAGGACTAAAGTGATTTTGATGATTATGATTTTGTATAATATCTGGTGTGTTATATAATAATTTTTTTAGAAACTTTGAAGGATAAGAGTTATCTAACAACTGCCTTTCTAAAATTTTAATGTTTACGGTTTCTCAAAGTAGGATGACAGATAGAAGTAATTCGATTTTTTAAGTTCAAAACTAAATTGGTTTTCATTTTATGAGGTTGGTGAGAAAAAAAATTCATATATCGACCTGAATTGGTTGGTTTTTGAAACCAATCCAAAATTATTTTATTTTCTTCTGTTCTTATTAGTTTAGTGTCTAAGAAAGGAACACTATTATTTGTTTCTTTTTCGATGGTAAATTGTATATGATTATTATATTTGTTGAATTCTTCTAAAATTTGTTTTTATCCTTCTATTACATATATATATATATCTATATATATATATATATATATATATATATATATATATATATATATATATATATATATATATATATATATATATATATATATATATATATATATATATGTATATATATATGTATATATATATATATATATATATACATATATTCCGTCTAGAAAGTTACCGAAAAAACAACCAAAGTATAATTGTAATTATTTGGTATATATTTTTAATACTTGATTTAGATAATTATAACAAATAATTTATCTTCATATACATATTGTCAATCGGACTAGCATCTAGTGAAGGCACTGGCCATGGAATTGTTGTCACTTGGGGTTCTTGCATCCAAGTTTGAGTATAGACCGAAGTATGGCACCTTGCATTAGCCTGCAGAAAACTCCACCCGTCTAGATATAAAGCATGTGCTCTTTTAAGAAAAAAATCATTTAGAATGTTAGTACTTTTCACTATTAACGGTACCATTAACTTTATAGAGAGATGTACCACCACGTAGGGATATTGCTCCCCAAACCATTATTTTGGTGAAAAATTTGGAAATTTGATTAATAACATGTTTTGATAGGATTTTGATTAATTTGAACTAAGTTGAAAACAACTTTCATCCGAAATAAAAAAATTCTATTTGAAAACGGTGACAAAAGTCTATTCTTCGTTCCATTTGTAAAGGTGTCATTATAGTTTTTTTTTGCTATTTTTAGTAACATTCGGACGGTTTCTGGACATACTTTTAAATTTCGTTGACTTCCAAATCTGCTAGCCAATTTGCGAAACCCTAGACGAGGACTATGTCGTCCTAAAGCCAATAAAGTGTTTAAATTGTTTCCTTCAATCTTACGCGGTCTTTCTAAAACCGTCTATGTCTCATATTTTTTTATCCTCTTTATCCTCTCATATCTAGTATATTTCTGAGTTCAGTCAATTGCACTAATTTTTAAAGATTTCTAAAACCTTTTCTATAAAAATATTCCACCTGTTATCTTTTTTCTAGTTGCAACATTATTTCGTAAATTGTAAACCTGTTGACAATCAACAACATTTGAGAAATAGTGTTGACATGGAATTTTGTCCATTACCTTAAAAAAATAATTAATTCCTGATACTTTCTAGGCGGACAATACAAGGTCTGATTTTATATCGTCGTGCAAAAGTGTGCGATCGATCTCGCATGTATGTCGAGATTATAGCCTCATATACTTATAGTTTACTCGCCGACACCTATGTGACGTATAGTTTATGCGCAATATGGATATGGTTACAAAACCTTTTTCTGCATTGGCCGAATTCTGCTATTGTTAAAAATGACTAAAAAATCAGATGAATGTTAAATTGATTTAGTCATACTTGGTGTAGATCTATAATATAAAATATTAAATTAATGAAACACTTACTTAAAAATCTACACTATTATATTAACTAACGACATGTTTCGACGCATAACGTCTGCTTCAGGAAAAAAATACCTGAAGAAGACGCTGTGCGTCGAAACATGTAGTTAGTTATTATAACTGTGTAGATTTTTAAGTGAGTGTTTCATTTATTGAATATTTTAAATCAGATGAACAAATTTGCATAACATTTTGCTTCAATCTCGAAATAACTAGTTCGGAAATTAATCAAATGATGCAAAAGACCTTTCAGGATTTGTGTTTGGGCAAAACACAAATAAAGTAGTCGTATAATCGTTTGAAAAGTGGCCACAGATGATCATCAAGGTGTTGTATTCCAAGAACATGCACCGACAGATGAGACCATTAATAAGTAATATTACATTGAATTTCTGAAACGATTTCGTAAAAAAGTGAAAAAAACGCCTACATTTTTGATCAAGCTACAAAACACAACATCGTATTATTCATTCCAAGTTCGTACAAACTGGCCTATCTTATCTTAATGAGTTTTTAACGACCGACGGTTGGTTATCGGTTCTATTCTATTATATTACCTGGTTTTGATCTTTACAGCTTTATGATTCATTTTATTTATGTAATAAAAAAACGGCAAATAACTGTAATGCAAAAATTTTTAATTGATTTACAATATGTTTTCATAACACCACGTGAATACGCATAATTCTACTAGTCTTTTGTAAAATGCTTAAAATGCCTATAAGAAAATAAAACAAAAAATAGTTATCAAAATAAAATAGTTATACAATTGTTATATATAGGTGTGAATAGTTTTAAAGCTATGTTTTTTACAGGATGTTAAACGAGCAAGATCCAAAAACGTTAAGAATATAACAAGTCTGGAAACAGTAACCAAAATCAACCAAATTTGGCGTGCAGATCGTCGAATGATTGCCGAGAGGCTGTAAACACCAATAAAGAAACGGTTAGAAACATAATACACAAGTAATTACACATGACAAAAGACTGTGCAAAGTTGGTGCCAAAAAACCTGACTCCTGACCAAAAGCTCATGCGTCAACAGATCTGCTCATATTTCCTTGAAAGATTAAAAAAAATTTCCCAGACTAATGAAAAACATTAGTAATTGCGGCGAAACGTGGATTTTTCAATACGATACTAAAACAAATCGGCAAACGATGGAAGACGCCTGTCTCGCTCAGAATCAAAAAAAGCAAGGATGTCCAAATCAAAATTTAAGGCAATGTTGATCGTTTTTTTTTTGACATCGTGACGACTAACTGGGTTGTTTCCAGAGGGTCAGACTGTCTACCACACAAAAGCAGAATTTGAGGGTTAGACTGTCTACCAGACTTACTATTTGTCAGTTTTGGCAACATTGCGAGAACGAGTTCGCAAGAAACGACTCGAGTTGTGGAAGAACATTTCGTGGATTTTGCACCAGGACAACGCACCTGCCCATAACGCGCTATCTGTGAAGCAGTATTTGGCCAATAAACGCACTCCAGTGCTCGAACACGCGTCGTACTCGCCAAATTTGGCACTGTGCGACTTTTTTTGTTTACGAAGATAAAAATCTGTTGTGAAATGAACCCGATTTAAGTCGATGGAAGCGGTAAAGCAAAAAAAACGATAGAGCTTCTAAAGGTCATAACCAAAGAAGACTTTCAGCACTACTTAGATCAATGGAAAAAACGTATGGAAAGGTGTGTAGCGACGGTAGGTGCGTGTATTGAAGGAAGCATTCGGATGCAGAATAATTTTTAACGAAGAATCGTTACTCAGCGGTAAAAAAACATGCCTGCTTACGACAAACATATCAATCCATTATTTGCACATATATGTAAAGTTATACTTAATTGTGTAAAAAAATCTTTAAAAACTGGAATGTACTCATTTATCAATAGTTTCGTCATTAAAAAAAAACGATTCAAAGTGAATATTTTTTTCTCAGTGCATCTATAGAAATTTTTTTGTAGATATAACCGATAGCTTGTATAAAAATAAAACGTATTTGAAACTAGACCGTTTGATATTTATGTTATTATGTATATAACTTACAATTCAATGCCAAGTTTTTGTTAAATAAGAATTAGTCCAGGGAAATGAGGGTTTGATATGACCATCGTAAGTAATAGTAGTTTCTAGTGTATTTTAAACCCAGGAACAAAACCTAAGCGTTTGCTGCAGAGAATTGGTTGATAAATTTTAATTATCTAATATATTTAAATTCTTGTATGTATATATATATATATATATATAAACAAAAGGGGAAAATTATTGGGCACGTACGCAAAAAGGAACAATAAGGCCACGAGTAGGAATGGTAACCGCAGACATGCATGTTTCTGGCTCATTAGCCGTCATCAGTGCGGCATAACCAAGTAGGGTATTGCACTTGGCTAGCAAAAGTGTTGGGTACTTGGGAGCAAAGGATGTTGGGGAAACATGTGTAAAGAAACATGCATGTCTGCGGTTACCATTCCTACTCGTGGCCTTATTGTTCCTTTTTGCGTACATGCCCAATAATTTTCCCCTTTTGTTTATATTAATACGCGTTTTCTTGGCACTTTGTTTATTTCATATCCTGGGCTTAGAACGACTCAAACACAATGAGTTGGTAAAAAGTTGAGTCTTTTAGTGCTTAATATGTGCTAAGGATTTCAGTCGATCGGTCTATTAGTTTTTGCAAAATTGTAATTGTAAATCTCGGACGTATATTGTTTATTACAATATTCTACAGCACCTGATCATCTTACATAAATTCTAGAGGCTGAATTCAAAAAATTAGATATATTTTAATACGTAAAAAATATTTTAGTATTGCAAAAACTTATTCCAAAGTAACTGTTTTTTAATGTTCAAAAAATAAAATCAATGATATTGCATACAATACAAATATGTAATGTAATGTTATGTATGTAAAAACAACTGTCGGTTACCTGTTACTTTTCATGATCAGTAATGTTTTTTTTGCTTATTTTACTGGAGTAAAATTGTATCACACTCAAAATAATCTAATAAAATTCCCAGTTATACACATGATTCGCCATTCTATAAATAAAGCACATTAAATATTCCAGTCCACCAGAAAGTGAGACTTGTTTAAAAATAAAAGAATGGTTTGTGCTAACCTTGAAACACGTTTTATTTCTTTTGCTTAATTACCCGTAGCTCACTAAGAGAGTGTGAATTAATTTTTAACGTTAATTGTATTTCAATTTGAATGTATCTACATATTTAATCTAAGGGTTCAATAACAAAAAAAGCTTAGATCTAAATCTACGAACATAATAACAAATTTCTTACATAAAACAAGTAAGATAAAGCATATTCTAAACTAAATAATATTATTTAATAAAGATAAAACTTTTTTAACTGCTTACCCTTAACTATATATCCTGGTATATCCTTCGTAATGAAAAAGGCAACCTCACAGTAAGAATTTACAAAGAAGAGCACATTAATATAAGTCAATCTCTATTAAATAACATAAATTATTACGAACCTTGAAAGATCCTACTTGTCGTTTCCACAAAAAACTAACAAATTAGTAAGTGATTTTTTAAAAATTATACTAGGAATATATTAAATGACATTAAGCAGAAATTTAAAACATATCGAATTCAGCAGGATACGAACCCGCGCAACCTTTGCCTCTACGCGGCACCGCTTTAACCTCCAAGTTATAAATGCTTAGAAATTATTTAGCTTTTTTGGTCATTAAATTCAACTCATGTCACATGTGACACTTACTTATTTTCTGCTTAAGCACGTATAGTATGACGCTAATGACAACTGAATGAAGTCATTTTTTTGGACCCTGTCCTAGTA
This sequence comes from Altica lythri, assembly GCA_964028335.1. Classification (NCBI taxonomy): domain Eukaryota; kingdom Metazoa; phylum Arthropoda; class Insecta; order Coleoptera; family Chrysomelidae; genus Altica; species Altica lythri. The sequence goes on from OZ034805.1 coordinate 36,624,134, forward strand.
AGTGATTTAGACAAGCAATTAATTTTATCTAAAACAAAAGTAAAACCTCTGAGAATATACAATTAAGTGGCTCCTCCATTGTACACGCAACCCAAAATAGATAAATCCATATTATCAATAAACGATTTGTTTATGATCTGATACTAGCAGTACCACGTGAAAAAGTACATGCTACACTGGTTCCTCTTCTTGTTCGCAACCTCTGCATAAGAGCAATTCTGCTAATTTCATCCTAAAGAGATGTTGTCGCAATTGGCAGGGACCCGTTAAGATTCCCACAGCTTTTCGGAGATTTTGTCTGGTCAATTCCTTAAATTTTTTTGCTGGTTCCTCGCTAGAGTGAGGTGATAACTCTCTGGTCAGTCTACAGTTCGTTGTTTCATCCCAGAAATGTATAAAGTTTTGGTAAGAGTGCTGTTTGACATTGTTAGTGTGGTAAATAGACAAAGGCTAACAAAATCTGTAGCCCAGGGCCCTCCTTGCTAAATTGTTCTCATGCACTTTGATCCAGCTCAGAGTAACCAAGTTATTCTGGCTGGCCTCAGTTAGAGTTTAGTGACATTATAGTACTAAACTTGATTTTTGGCTCAAAGAATATAGTGACTAAATTATCACACTATAAAAAACAAAGTCTATTAAAACTAAAAAATATACTCTTAGAGAATTTTAATCCAATCGGTTTACTGAATAAATTAATATTTAGCACGACATCTATTAAAATAAAAAAATTTAAATAATGAAATTAACAAGTGATTAACAATGACAAAAATGTCTGGAATAAAACGGAACTGATAAATTTTGGATCTTTTCCTTACATACCAATACTAACAATAGTCATATAAGCGTCCAACAGGTGGCGAACGAAAAACTAAAGAAAAATGGAAAATGATCAAAAACCTGAAGAAAGAGAGGAAAAAAAGAAAAACAAAGAATATAAAAAAATAGAAAAATACGAACAACCTGAGAAATCGAAAAAAACAATTAAAAAACGATTAAACAGAAAAAAGTACAGATTAAAACGAAAAAAAATTATTGAAACTTTGGAAACAAACGAGAAAATTTAATAAACTCAACAAAAAGAAAAAAACGGGTGTGGCAGTCAGTGGGAGTGCCGGTAAAAATTAAACTTCTATGCACGCGCCCGGATTCATAAATTTGTATGCGAATGATTTAGTAAAATCATTATATGATATTCGTGTTCAGCGACCTCAAAAATTTCCCAGTACAAAAATGCACACCCATTTTGTATCGAATTTTCATAAAATTCCTGTAGACGAGGTACATTTTAAGCACCAGGTGTTTCGGACACCATCGCCATTATCATATTCGTATTTAGCGACCCAAAAAACCGCCGAGTTCCAAGTGTGCACTGATTTTGTACAGAATTTACATAAAACCCCAGGAGAAGAAGTAAATACCCTAGGCACCAAGTGCCGCGGAGACTTTTGACATCATGATAATCGTGTTCAGCGACCCCAAAAACCCAGAGTACATAAATTGAACCCATTTGGAATACTTAACGAGCTGTAATTTTTCTATCTATTGTCTGTTCGGAATGCACTTTTCTACTATTCTTAAAAACTCTGTTTATGTAGCAAACAACCTCAAAAGCATAGTGCAGGATATACTGCAACCATGTCACAGTACTATGGACTACAATACAATACTCATTACTGAATATTATTATTAATATAAAATACTAAACTTTATATGTTTACTTACGTGACAGAATTATAAAATAATCTGTCAAACACAATGTGATACGTCAGTATGATATTCAAAACATTAGCTTAGACGGTTTTTTTGTATCTATCTCTTTTCAATGAACTGAATGTTTAAACGGTATTCAAAGGACTTATAGTTATGACTAAACATGTGGTAAATATTTCATCTTTGTTTTTACCGAACAATATACCTTATATGTGTTTCTGCCTCTCTCTTACTTACACCATTACATATGTAATGATTTTTCCCATTTAACTCCACACAAATCTTTTCCACCGAGTGCACGAATAGAAGTATAACTTTAAAAAGGAGAAAAAGTAATCATTGATTAATGGGCAGTACAAAGTTCGCCGGGTCAGCTAGAAGAAAATATTATGGGGCTGTGGGACAAAATAACTTATATCTACTTCAAAAGTTACTTAATATTCCAGTGGGTAATTGTGTAAAATACAATCTAACTCCATCTAGGATATGCGTGGGATTTTGAGTTTAAAAAATAAAAAGGGAAAACGGTAAGTAAGTAAGTAATCGTAAGTTATTTTGTACACCCACGTTATAATAAAATAAGCTTATTTGTGATAGATGAAAAGAGGTACCGATTTCCCAAGGCACTTGTTTATTCAAGAAGATAATGAGAATTCCTTCTACGTAAGTCGATGTCAATATTGTAGATTAAGCTTTATATGAACGTATTTTAAATAGTTATCTGCTATTTATTTCCCATAGATTTTTCGTTATTTGCAAGCTGATATATTTATATATTCATAGCTATATCGGGGGTAATGTGGTCAAATTAAAAAATTGACACCAAAGGAATGAAAAAGTTTCTATAGATAGAGTAATATCCGCAAACGCTTTTAGTCTAAGATCCCGATATAGGACGACCTTCACCGAGCTGGTTAATGGACCAAACAAATTTTTTATGTAATTTAATATATAAAAAAATATATTTCATATGAGTTGCCTATCGAATTTCAGTCAAGGATATTTTTAATTAATTTTTAAAAATTTTTTGTGCGACTAAGAGGTCCCTACCTACCGTCCCAGGCGATAGAAGAGGTCACAATATAACAGCGTTTGTATCCCGGCCTTTTAAAGAGAGAGAGCTCTCTGCTCTTGAAGACAAGAAGGATAGCGACAGACGCGTACATTCTGAGCATTATTTTGGAGTAGTTTCATATTAAAATAAAGGATTAGTTTTTAATTTTTTTTCAATCAATTAAATATATATGTGTATATATTTTGTTACATTAAAGTATATATAAATCTTTAGTTAATAAGAAGGTTATAGCAATACCTACACATATAATTCTTATCTTACAATTTTTATTTCTTTTTTTTTCCTATTTAAAAATATTAACTGAAATAAATTAAAGCAATTTGCTCTATATAATTAATGTATCTATAGATATATACTGATACCTATATACTGTACGCGTCTATCGCTATCCTTCTTGTTTTCAAGACCAGAGAGCAGAGAGCTCTCTCTCTTTAAAAGGCTGGGATTCAAACGCTGTTATGTTGTGTCCTCTTCTATCGCATGGGACGTTAGGTAGGGACCTCTCAGTCGCACAAATTTTTTTTAAAAATTAATTAAAAATATCTTTGACTGAAATTCGATAGGCAACTCATATCCAATATATTTTTTGATATATTAAATTACATAAAAAATATGTTTGGTCCATTAACCAGCTCGGTGAAGGTCGTCCTATATCGGGATCTTGGACTATTTGTTAAATACTTATTCCCATCCAAATTTGAGGGTTGAATTTAGGATTTTTATGTTTTTCTCGAAACCAAAAATTTTAACTTCGCTTAATATTTTTTACTAGTCGAAACACATTGAAAGTTTATTTTTAAATTATGCCCTAAAGATGAAACATCTTTACAACTTTTTTATCCATTATAGTTATGTCATAAAAAATGCACTGGCTATAGGTACTGATTCTTCTTCTTAGAGTGCCTATACGGTTCAGATGTTGGCTCTTCTGACCCTGGAAACGGCTGCCTTGGTAATTTTTAAAGCATGAAAGTCTTCTTCTACCCGGACATCTTGCGCCATACACTTTCCCCTGCAGTATCGTACATCGTACAACAATACTGAGAAAATACATAATACCGCAGTAAACGTACTTTGGTATTGAGTGTAAAGTCATGGGTTTTATAGATCTTATGCATATTACTGAAGATGTTTCTGGCTTTTTCTATACGTATCTTGATTTCCTTCGAGTGATCTAAATCTTTAGTTACATTGCTACTTAAGTAAGTAGATTGCTTTACTGTTTCCAATGGTATAGATAAATAGATACAGATAGATAGGTAGATAGATAGATATTCATTGGGTTGGCTGTTAGGCTGTATCACTGCGACCTTTGTAAACACTCATCATCTCTAGAATAGGATTAGAGCACCTTGTCTACCCCTGCTTTCATAATGAGACTTAATAGTCTTAACAGTGGCCTCTTCACATAACTTGGAGCAGCCTGTTTTTCCTCTCCCAATACTAGATACTGCTTTGTTCTGTTACCTTATTCATAAGATTTTGTCTGAGAAAATGACGGTATCATTGGGCGTACCAACTATTATTAATCTTTTCTTAGCTTAATGTAATTCCTTCTTGGATGTTCTGAAGTGCTTCTTAAAATATTTCTTGTGAGTAGACGTTAAAAACTACAGGTGACAATATACACATCCTTGACGAACATCTTATAAAATCTTCACGCTATTAATATTCTCGTTCTCCACTCTGTCTGAAGATATCTGGTTCCAGTGGAGGTTAATGACTTATATATTTGAATATTTTTTACTCCTAAATTTATTCTATTAAACTGTTAAAAAAAATTAAATTAAAATATATAAATTTTAGTGCTTTGTTCAGTCCGGCACAGATATGGTTTTTTATATTTAAGAAAATATCTTTTAAAGAATAAATAAATAAATAAATATACATTATAACAAATGAAACTGCACTTATTTTTTATATTCTGATAAAAACTATTTAAACTTAACTATTTAAAATATTTTGTTGGGACATAAATAAATAAATAAATGTTAATATGAAATAGTTGTTGATGTAGAAAGTATGCAATTTTGATATTATTTATGATCTAAAAATATTTGAAAATTTATTTTTTTAAGATAAAGGCATAGCCGTTGTTTTAGAAATATTTTTTGCATGTAATTTTTTTGAGTAGTCAAAAAAAAAACGTTACCGGTGATACACCACCCTTCAACAGAAAAAATAATATTAGACTAAAAGTATTAAAAAGTCCACAACATAATTTGGAATGACCTAAAGTGATGTTAATAGAGATAGCTGATATTCTCCAGTTTTAGTAACCGGTAAGTTTTTCCTGTTTGCAGACCTCAAAAGAATGTTTTCTGGAATGAAATTTATCACTGATGAAAACGAAATAGGGAAAACTGAGAACTATTGTTCGGTAGCGTTGCAGTACCTAATTTAGTAAGAATTGCTCGTTTAAATATATGTGATATTAACTGAGCTACCTTACGGTGGCGTTATAGTACATAATTCAGTAGAAATTGCTCAGTTCGCGTGGCGTGTTTATTGTTGTATAAAAATTTCTCCCCTCACCCCGTTAAAGAGGTGGGGGGGAGAAAATTTTATACACCAGATATTAAGCTGAAAGAAGACAAATACATCTATGAAAACCGCATTCGAATCGGATCAATAGTTTTCATGTGATGCGCGCACAAACATACAGACACACAGACAAAAAAATCTAACCACATTTTTGGGTTCTATATCGATGTATCCGCGACGTTGTTTGCGTGTCGTGTTGATTTTTGTATAAAAATATCTGCCCCCGCCCCGTTAAAGGAGAGAAAGGAGATAATTTTATACACCAGATGTTAAGTTGAAAGAAGACAAATACATCTGTGAAAACCGCATTCAAATCGGATTAGTAGTTTTCATGTGATGCGCGCACAAACATACAGACAGACAAACAAAAATCTAACTACATTTTTGGGTTCTATATCGATGTAGTAACACCGTCCGCTAATTATTTTTTAAGTATCTTTAATGTACAGAATTTTCAATTCTACAGTTTTATTATATGTATAGATTTAAAAAGATATTTTCTTGGGTTTCTTTTTTCCTCCATTTTTTTCTACTATTTTCTATTTTATTTTCTCGTTTATCTATTTATTGTAAACCAAAACACAACACCATCTACTGAGTTTTCCCACAACCCAGATATTAACTAATTTAGAAATAAAAAGACAGTGCCATCTACCGGGTGTCAATCCAATCTAAATGTCCAAGTTTTGTAGAGTTACATCAATTAACTTATAAATTCGTAGAACTAAACAATAAATGTCACGTAGGACGTATTGTAACTTTACCGTCGAAGTACACAAACAAGTAAAAAAAATTAAATAAAACATGTTATAGTGGACAAAATGGTAAATCTTAACCATTCTCGAATCCAATTGAACACATACAAAAAATTTCATGAAATTCGGTCTAGCCGTTTATAAGGAGTTCAGTAAAGTAGAGTGGAGTACTGTAGAGTAGAGATGGCGGTACTAGCGATTGGTTTATATTTTCGCAATACATTTACATCAAATACTGACCAATCTATACCGGAGATGTCTCTTCATTAGTGACTGAAGAGCTCTAACAAGAGCGAAACATGTGTCTACAGTTTGGTTTTTCCCTTGTATAGACTGGTCAATATTTATATCTATGTCGCAGCATCCTGTGTCGTAGAGTTAGGAGTTCTAACCGAGCACAAATCTAGGTTATATGTATATCTGGAATACAATGTCACCATGGCAATAGATACGTTTGTATCAATTTTTTTCATAATGTTATATATATATATATATATATAAATATAATTTTTTTTATTACTTCAAAATAACACACAATAAAACAACTTCATTATTCCCTTCCTGCTTTGGTAATACTATCTTGCATGTGTATCTATTGTGAAATTATTTCTGTTTAATATTCTGGGAAGTCTTTGTTGCTGCTATATTAACTCTAGAGATTTATTTTAATGAGAATGTAAGTGTCAAAATCAGTTGGAAGACTAAGTAATTGCAACTGAAAATTGTATCCTAAGGCATCTTCTGAATATTGTCAGAGATAGGATTTCTTACTCAAGGCAATTCAACACCAGGATACAAGATACAATAATAATTTTAGATAGGTAAAATTTGAGTAAGGTAATGTCTAAATCCAATAAATATTATGCATACATGTTTTTAAGCGTTTTGACAAACGGGGTAAACATAAAAAACCGACAGAAAAAAGCGTTATACCCCACTCACTCCCGCAGTATGCATCGCAATGCAACAAGTGCGCAAAGTGATACTTTTCCCACGAACGAAGAAGTTTGCGAACACGAGCCGCCAGGCGAGTGTTCGCAAATCGAGTGAGTGGGAAAAGTCCTTTGCGCACATGTTGCACACAATACTTTTTCTACGATTACGATTTATATTAATTAAAAATAAGCAACTTATTTAAAATGTGTAACCATATTTATTTATTATTATACGAGCTGAACCGGCGGACTTGGTTTTTTCAAATTTGTACGATTTTATTTTGTTTTCAATTATTTTTTTTGATTTTATCGTTTTTATCATATTTTCTCATAAGTTATCAGGTGTATTTTTTATTATATTTTGTAATTTATCGATTAAATATATTAGGTATACCTGGATTTGCAATCCGTTGGCATTGACATCATTTGACGTATATGCAAGTAGACCAATACGCGGTAGGAATGAAGCGTCGTTGCCAGGTTTAACTTAGAAAGACTTACCGCGTATTGGTCTACTTGCATATACGTCAAATGACGTCACTGCCAACGGACTGCAAATCCATGTATAGCAACTGCGACACCTTACGTTATATTATTTAGTTAAGCAAGAATTTGTTGAAATATGTGAGATATAAACTGCGCCACCTTCCGGTGGCGTCATAAACCTTAAATAAGAATTGCTCGTTTAAATATATGTGATATTAACTGCTCCACCTTACGGTGGCGCCATAGTACTTTATTAAGTCGTAATTGCTAGTTTAAATATATAAGATATTAACTGCGCCACCTTACGGTGGCCTACTCAAGGTTGGAACTTCATTACTGAACCGCGAGATGGCGTTGAAGAAGCTAGTTTTTGAAATTTTTTGACAAAAAATTTTTTTAGTTTTCGTAAAAAATAAAAAGTATCCTATGTTACTTCTAATACATCCAAGAATATGTGTACAAAGTTTCATGATGATCGGTTGAGTGGTTTTCGCGTGAAAGCGTAACAAACAAACTTACATTCACATTTATAATATTAGTAGGGATTATAGGAATGTAAAACTTCTGAATCTTAATTATTATCATTTATATCCATGTAATGATAAATAAAAAAAAGTTGACAAAATATTTAACTATTTTTAAGTATATATTATTAAATACAGTAAGTAGCTAAACACCTATTCGTACCTTTGCAACAAATGTTGGCGTTGTGACAAAAAGGTGTGATTATGCTTAGATATTTCTTAAACCGCTTAATATTATATATTTTTTTTTTTATATTTATTAGTCAGATTACCGCTATAAAAGCTTTACATTTCGTAAGGTTTGAAGATAAACGATTTTAGTACGCTATCTCCATATTTAGCATTTTTACGCAACATCCCTAGAAGTTAACGAACTATTTGATAATCAAGTTTATATTAATACAAAAAAATTAATTAACGGATAAATGTGTGACACTCAATTAGCGGTTAATTAGAAACCTATTCTAGTTACCGTTTTCATTCTTAAAAGTAACTACGATGTTGAAAGGTTGAATTTGGCAAGGTCGTACAGGTTGTGTTTATTGCTGTTCAATGACTCACGTATTTTTCCTTACAAGTACAATTAAATATTTATTTGTCCGTTACGCTTGTTGAAATGTATTATTCGGTAAAATGTTTTTTTTTGTTTTAAGTATTAACTAAAGTTAATGAGATAGATATTATGATATGATGCTTCCTTAATAAGAAGCAAAACATAATAAACGACATAAAATGCGATATGTATCAAGAGCAAGTATGCAGAGAGAGTTCTTATATCCATTATAATGTATATTAATATTTGTTTGAGTTCGAATCTTATCATTTATAAACTTTTAAAGTAACATTACAAAATATTATAATATTAAAAAATTATATAAAAAGTTTTTCTGTTACTTTATGTATGTATATACTTGTTTGGTATTGAGGCTATCCTACCCCAGTGCACATAGAACAATTAATAGATTAGACAAACTAAGGCAGAATTATACTAAAACTTAAACAAATAGAGAAACTTCTGACCCTCCTTTTACATAAAAAAAGAGGCGCAAAAAGCAACATGTGGTAGTACCTTTAAAAATGTAACAAACTTTCGCAAAACACAAAGCTTCAGGAAACTACATTTAAAAAGTGTCAATTCGAATAACAGAATTATAGGTATAAAGACGACACTTTCTTTAGGAAAAACACGCCCATCTTGAACCAATATACATAACGGAGTTTCTAACACGACAGATATTAAGAAATTGGTTTCATTAAAGTTAACTTCGTAGTGCCACTGATTATTAAGAAATTTGTTTTGTTCAAATCTACTTTAAAGTATCACGAAGATTATAGAAGTTATCACGCTGTAAATTTTAAGATTAAAACCACCGTCATGACAAGAGAATTAGCTCAACGCATACCACCACAAACGGCAATGATTTCCAACTGCTGCGACGATACCGTTGAACAGACGATTTAACCCTTATCCTGCGATGCTTAAGACCGAGCTGTTATCTAGTACGACGCCCGACGCCTGACTATAAAGCACGACATCTGACGCCGACCACGACATCAGACCCCTGACGCGAACCATGGACCACGAACCACGACCAATGACGAGAGCCGTTGACAACGACACCCAACACCATCTGACGCTGACCACGGATCACGAACGAAGACCACTTACGAGAGCCTCTATCGATCTAGAACAAGGTTGCTCAACCTTTTTAACAGTCGGGCCAAACGATGGATTCAGACTTCAGGTTGGGCCAAAGAAAATTAGTTACTCTCAGAATTTCAGCCGAATTGGTTTAATAGTTTATGTAAAAAGCTAATTGTTGAAGTAAAACTTCTTTAGCGACACTAGGAGTAAAAAAGTTATTCTAACGGACGTGACGTCATTCTAATAACAGAAACCGGAAACAAAACCTAATACTGACACGATTTTGCATGGGCGCCGGCAGCAGGGTGCAAGAGGGTACGCTTGCACCCCCTGCTATGAAAGAAAATACCTGAATTTACCAGAAAATTATATATTTTTTTAATTTTTTTATTAAATTATTGTTTGAATAAAAACTAAAGGCGTCGCGGTTGCTGTCCAAATCATTCTACATTCTATATATATATTAGATCATAATAGTGTGTAGATGCAGATGCACCCCCTGAAAATAATCCTAGCGACGCTCATGCGATTTTGCCTCCTATATGAAATAAAATTAAATCTGTAATTGTATGAATTGACAGCTGATCATCTTGTCAATCGAAATACATTGTATAAATAGTTTTTTGTGTATAAAGTATTTGTATTAAATATGAATAAACAATGTGGATTTATTAATGAAGAAAGTGATGAAAAAATATTGATTGAAAATGAGTGAATAGGTAGGTACTCTATATGCATAAATTTTATTTTTGGTGTGTAATTACACTATTTATACCTAATTATTTATACCTATTATTTATACCTAGCTATTTTCGTTTTATAGACTTAAAGAGCTAAAAAGAAAAATAAATTGTGAACGTCAAAGGGGATATTATAAGCGCCAGAAAGATTTGAAGAAAAATGACAAAAATGAAAAAATTACGAGACAGCCACATTCATTATGATTTGATTAAGTAAATTTATATACATACATACATATTATGATAGTAAATAATTGTTTATACGGAATCTTTACGTTGAGTAAAGAAGCATGTTGCACGTTTTTGTTCATAAAATAATAATATTCAAAATATTTTAACACTTTCTTATACTTATTTTAGGTTTGGTTAGGTAGCCATAAAGGCCATAAAACCACTAGTCAAGATGGCTGACCTTTAACCACCAATAACAGATCCTTCGTAGACGTGAAGAAAACAAACTTAACTCAGGATTTTAAATTTTATGGAATATGCTATAAAATGCTACAAAATGAAATGGTTATCTAACTATCGAAGGCTCTTGTGTTGTGATGTATTACAATAAGGTAGATACAGCTACAAAATCACACATTCTAAACGTAATGTGTGTATATTTTTAATATTGTTTACCTATTATTGAAGCAAAACTTCTTTAGGCACGACTAGGGGTAGATTCTAACGGAAGATTCTGATGGAAGTAACTGTATAATTTCAGCTATGGGAGGAGTTTAAATTTCCGAAATTTATTTATGAAATTTTCAAACGGTTTCAAATACATTAATGGTATTTATAGACTAAAATCTATGTTTCACATTTTAGTTATCATAAACCTATTATTTCATATATAAAAAAAATAATGATAACTTTCAAATTCCTATTTCTAATGAATAATATAAATATAACATCTCATTTTTTTTGTAAAGTATATAGGCAATAAATATGATTGAATTGTAATTAAATATTTATTTTCCGATACGTACGTCAACAAGTTTTACTTCAATCGCGCGTAAAGGTTACACGCACACTCTTTTTTTTTATCCCAGAGACGAATTATTTAAACAACTGTTCTTGCCCAAGGAATGGTCCTAGAACGTTTAAGAAAAGTGAAATAAATTCCTTAAGGTTTCAACTTTAAGAACTTATGCAAAAAATGAATTATTTATTACAAAATTGTTGTTAAAAATGATGTTAAAAAATAGTCATTTTTTTCAGTTATAAACATTTACAATAACTTCGTTATTTTTCATTATAATTTATCTTTACAAGTTGTTCTGGATAGGTGGTTAAAAAACGCATTCAAAACAAAAAAAAAAAAACTTTAATTTAAAAATTTTACAATCAAAATACTGAATTTTGGGCTTTTCTCATTGTTTATAAAAAAACGACGCATATCTGGCTGTATCTTTTTATGTATTTATCATTAGAAAGACCTCCCCTACCATTTACAACTTTCAGATATCTGCTAAACTTTTTTTAAACTTTTTTTTATCTAGCCTGGCCTACTAGTCCGAACTAGGCTTAAGGGCAACCGAGCCACAGAGGAAACCTTGGGTAGCAGATCGTTTCGAAAGCAAAGAACGAGATAAATATAACATTTTATTTTTATTTTATCTAATGTTTAAATAATTTTGCTCATCATTTAAATTTCATTTCTTTTATTATTCAGTTAAATATTACACAGGTTGCTTAAAACGAGACCACTTTTCTCCTTAGAATTATTACGATTCTATTTATTCCTATTCAATACAATTCGGATGCTGACAGGTGTCGGGAGGGACCCTTTCATTTGTTTAGCTGACTCACCATTTTTAAAGAAATTTAATAATGTTAAGAACAGAGAATAATGTACCCATAAATCACACAAACAATAAATAAATCAGATGATTATATTTTTTAGATTAGTACATTGCATGTAATCTCACTCTCTGAATACACTTCACACATACATTATTGTAATTTTGGGAAATTCTGTAGCATATTCGACAGATACATTACACTAATAAGTTCCTTGTTAATTAACCGCAAAATAGTAACAGATGAGTAAACCTGAAAGTGCGTGTTGTGATTCTATAGATGGACGACTCGCATTCACGCGCCCTTTGACCGGAATAGGCTACTTTATTGCCCAATCATATAAATAAAAGGGCTCAAGTTAAATAATATAACAAACATATTCAGATATCTACTTAAACTATAATAAAAATTTAAACAACGTCATCAGAACGCATAAATACATTCATAACAAAAAGTAAATTAAAAGGTATCAAAAAATACTCATGACAAAATTAGACACGACCCAAAGTGAGTTTAATTGGAAACAATGTTTATTGGGTAGTTTTGGGGAAGAAATCAATCTCAAAATGAGCTCTTTTCCTTAAAGGTTTTAAATTTTACAATAAATGCAACAAAAAAATAATACAACTGTAAACACGTTTTTACTAAACAATAACAGGAGTAAGGTGGGTGAGTCACAGTATTATAACTAACAAAATAAACACATTGGTACGTCACTGAGAGGTTTCTGGAATCGTAACGAACGACTAGATGTGTGTGCCCACACCCAATCTTGATCTCTCTATACCTAGAGGCCCAATTATCTGGCAGTGACGTCATTGTGACATAAATGTAAGTGGAACCAATGCGAGGTTCGAATGAATGATAGTTGTCATGTTTAACTTAGAAACTTTCTCTTATTAATGCGCAATAGAAAAAAATACTTTTAAGAAAAATGTAAAGACTGGAGAACATTAGTAAGTGCGCTAATGCCGCTTAAAAAATGTCCACACTGGAGAACATTAGTAAGTGCGCTAGTGCCACTTGACATTTTTCTTAAAAGTATCTCTTTCTATTGCGCGTTAATAAGACAAAGATAGTAAGTCTTTCTAAGTTAAACATGGCAACTAGCATTCATTCGAACCTCGCATTGGTTCCATTTGCATTTACGTCACTGCCAGACAATTGGGCCTCGAGGTAAAGAAATATCTTCAAGAACGACAAAACAGATATATGAACATCGGCGGCGACAGACAGGGGATAGTCTTCTACCAAGTGCGTTTTATACATAAATTAAAATATAAACAATATATAAAGCGGTTTTGTAATAGTCATTTGTTTAGTGCTGAATAAATTTAAAATTAATCGAATCCCTTGGTTTTTGTGTTTAGTTACAGTATCAATAAAGGCCAGATTATAAGCATGACCTAAAGTTAAATATTTTAAAAATATTCAAGAGCCAAGAAAAAAAACTTCATAGTCATAGGTATTATCGAATGAGTTATAACTGGTTTCTTACATTAGGTATTTTCATTTTTAAAGTTTTTTTTATAACTTCATTTTTTTAAAATATTGTCCCAGTAGAAAGTAAGACACTCTGGCACACTTTGACCTTTGAACCCTACGTTAGCTGTGACGTCATCTGACAGCTTGGCCTCGTTAGCAGTGTGTAGCAGAGCTTATCAGTGTGTAGCAGAGCGTAGCAGTGGACAATAGAGCATCAGAGAAATGCGTAGCAGTGCACAACATAACATCACAGCGTACAAACTGCTACGCTCTGTTACACACTGCTACGCACTGCTCTGATGCTGTGTTGTCCACTGCTACGCATTTCTCTGATGCTCTATTGTCCACTGCTACGCTTTGCTTCACACTGCTACCCAGTGATAAGCTCTGCTACACACTGCTAACGAGGCCAAGCTGTCAGATGACGTCACAGCTGACGTAGGGTTCAAAGGTCAAAGTGTACCAGAGTGTCTTACTTTCTACTTTTCCCATTTCTAAAAAAATCCATCTTTTCCGCTTTTTCAATTTTTTTACGAATTTGACGATTTTTTCTTTTTTTTTCTTTGGTTCTTCAAAATTTTTCCAGTTTTAAACGTATTTTATTTTATTTTTATAAATTTCCAGATTTTTCAAGATTTTAAACACAATTAAACATTAAAATTCGTGACATTTATCAGTCTTTTATCTTATTTAATTATCTGATACAGATCTTTCAATTACAATTTAAACAATAAATACAAAACTGGCGTGTGTCGTTTGGGGAAGTAAAAAATTGTTTAAAAGATAAATATTCAATTACGATAAATGATTGAATAAATGTTTCTAATATTACAAAATTAAACTAATCACTTTTTTATATCTAATTTTAATTAATAATAATTTAATTATCATCTTTTTATGTTAAAACCTTTCACCCACGTAGAATTAAGACTTAGAAAACAGGTCTTTCATCAACGCTGGTGCCTGGCAAATACTCATTATATTACAATCTACGTTCTTTGTTAAATATTGGTGACAATTTTATTAAAATTTTAATTTTAATACGAAAATCCGCATATTTCTATATATAGAAATCTGCTCCTACATAACAAAATTGTAGGAGCAGATTGATAAATAAAAAATAGTATATTGTAATACAAGTGTTACAATGACAGAGGTTTCGTAGTACGAGTTCAGTTTGTGAAACGAACCGCGAAGCGGTGAGTTTCGCAAAGAACGAGTACTACAAACCGTCATTGTAACTCGAGTGTTACATACTATTTTTTATAATGAACTTTTAAAAGTATAAAAAATATATAAAATGAGAGTTTTTCGAAATATTTATTTATGTTGGCAATCTTGACACTTTTGACACTTGTCAGTTTTAATGATTTTAAATTTGAATGTTTGTCAAATTTGTATAAAATATTCCGAATTTAGCAAATAACGCTGATAATGTAGTTAATAATTTAGTACAACATACTTTTTGATTTACTACCTGAACTCTTTCGTTGACAATCAGTGCAGTGCAACCAATTGTGTACAACAAAAAGTTACCAAAAACAGTGTTACAATGAATCTATTTCGATACTGTTTTTAGTATCGAAATAGAAACTTTGTGAACGTGAATTATAAAAAGATCTTTTCGTGTCTATATATTTCATAAACAAAAGTTAAAAATGTAAGTAATTATTAATTCTCTTCATTAATTTGTAAAACTGATTTTGGTGTCGTGTTCCATCGTTCAGCCAAAAATTCCATTAATAATTATTAGGATGAAGAAACTTAAAACCAAAGCGGGTGGAATTTCTTGGATCAAAAGTTAAATTAATCTGAGACATCTACTACAGGAAAGTTTTTAAAGAAAAGTTTCCGATAACATGAAAATTTTCGATTTATCTCATGAAAATGAATAAGCAAGCATCTTTTACCCGAAATCATTTTTATCTCATCATTAATTGATCCAAAAAACAGTAACCGATCAAGTCAAAATGCTTACATTTTAATAAAAAAGCAGAAAAACGAATTGTGTTTATATTATCCCAAATCTACTTTATTGATTTGATCTAGAAAATGGGATTAAGATATAAAAGTAAAAAAAAAATGCTAAAATGTTTACAGACAGAAATAGGCACAGACACAGAGAATACAGGTTCGAAAGAAGTAGGTACTACCATAGAAAAATCGTCACAAAAATAAGCACCACCGTATGTAGACAAGAATAGTGGGATCACTTTGCGTCCCGCCTTACGTCATTTCGCTCCGGTTTGCCGACGTTTTTTGTGCAGTTTTGTGAGAACTTATGACCTTACTATAAATCAACATTCATTTATATTATCTAAATATTCTGAAATATATTTTGTTATTATTATTATCACAATTCAATTCATCTAAACGATAATGAAAAATCAAATATGTAGGTACTTTAAAACTAACCTGCTTCCTGGTTGTGCATGCATTTAAAACTTTTATATGCCTACAGGCAAATGTGGTCTTGTAGGTAAACTTTAAATAGATATACCTAATAATTTTTATTTTGGTAATTTTCTCTTTAATAATATAATTGTATAAATAGGTATAAAAATAAATATTTATTCAAATTATAACCCTGTTTTCACGACGCTCACAACTGACAACTGTCAATACTATCTAGTGTAAAGGATAAGTTAATAGGAGGGGTAACGGCATTTCGTTTGTGTTAATTATTAAACATAAGTTGTTCTAGGAAGTTTTTTAAATAAAGTAGTTTTTGTACAGAATGGTTCAAAAAATAATCTTCTCAAATACCACTCGTCCTGTAATATTTTACTAGATAAATTTTTATTTTCCAGACTAAAACTTTTTTATTTTAGGCAAAACTACTCAAACAAACTGAATATGATAACAGTTTATTTTCGTATTTTTGCCAAATAAAAAAGTTTTCGTGGAAACTAAAAATTTATCGATAAAATTTTAAGGACTCGTGGTATTACCTTTGAAAAAATTATATTTAGTTATAATGCGGCAAAAATTAATAAATGTAATCCAAAAAGACTTTTTTTATAGGAATTCACCGAGTTACATACTTTTTTCGTCAATTTAATATCTTGTTGGTTCAATTTATAAATTCAAATAATATAATTTAATATTTGTTTTATGGAGTAGAGTATTTTGTAATCTTTTATGACAGAAACGAATAAACAATAAAGATAATCGTATATTAGAATTTTTTATAACCAGAATTGTACCAAGTAATAAAACTATTTTATAGCTTATTTTTAGTTCTTTTTCAATTCTAAATAGGTTCTCCACAAAAAAAAATATAGTAAAATAATTATTTTTACATATCTTTCTTAGGATTTTCGAAATTAAGAACTTAAACAAACAGAAAAATAATATTCAGGAGAAATTGAAGAAATGAGGCGCCCGGCAGGTCTATAACCTGCAACCTTTTTATATAATAATAATAACATGTTTATTAATCCTAATTAAGACATTTACAATGTATATATAAGAAAAATCCATATATATATATATATATATATATATATATATATATATATATATATATATATATTGTTATGATCTCTATACTCATATAATTGTATTCTTGTGACTCTTCAAGGTTGGGTTCTTCGATAATATTAAACTAAAAAGTCCATCTCAATTTTAACATCATTTAATATATAAATATATTAATTCTTTACAACACTTTAAAAAAACAATATAACATTCATCATTTATCCTGTCATAAACTTAACACTAATTAATTTTAAATGAAATTTTGCCCTCTTTTCCTAAAATCCCCGAATAACTATTTCTAATATACCTCTATTACCAGCTGATAACAAATTATACCAGAAATACTTATCTTTATAAACTATGCTTATTTTATTTTGAAAATCCAATCTATGCAAATATCCAATTAATCTTCTCTATATATATCCATTTTATTCCATATTTAACTCTACCATATAGTTATTATAACATTCTATTCATACATTAATCTTCTTTTATAATTTTTATATTTATATTCATTAACATTCAGTATTTATCTTCATTTTCAATTTCTATTATTATTATATTTACTTTATAATGGTTTTTCAATTTTTAAAATTCTATATAATTCCCTAAACTTTTTCTCTGACTTTACTCTCCAAAATTCTATGACATTCTATCAATAATTTTTTTTTTTTTATCCCCCTAGAAACCTCGCAACCCAAATTTTTTTTTATTTATGATTCCTTGATAATTTGCATAAATTGATTATTCAATTCTAATATCTAGTTAGTCTTAATTACACTTATATTACATATAAAGACCAACTATTGAATACCATAACAATTTCCCAAATTTAAAATTTTATAAATTTTAGAAAAAAAATTTTAATAATTTAAAATTTAAAGTATATAACAATTAACATATTAACACAAATTCTGAATACTCTAAGTTTCTTCAAAATACCTATATAGGCTTTCAATATTAAATACTCCTCTAACATTTCTTGTTATCGGATCTTCAACAATATAACTATTAACACCTTCCTCATTTACTATTCTATATGGTCCTTCAAATATAGCTTTTAATTTCCCTGATTCATTTTTCTTTAAATTTCCACTTATATATGCTTTTATTATTACCAAATCTCCTTTCTTAAACCTTACAGGATATTTCACTTTTTTCTTAATTTTTTTATAATATTTTTCCCACACATCCATTAACCTTTTTCTTACTTTTTCTATAATTTCATCATATTTTTTTCTTTCTTCTTCTTCTTCCCAATTTCGTTTTGGTTTTTGACCTAACATTAAATATGTTGGTGTTTCTTCTGTTATTACATTTGGAATATCATTGATATACATTTCTACTTTATTAATATAATTTTCCCATTCTTTATGTTTCTTTCCATTTAAACTTATTCGTAAAAATTTTATCACTTCTTTAATATATCTTTCTGCAGGATTTGCTGCAGGATGTCTTATACTAATACAATTCTTTTTGATTCCTTTCCTTTTTAAAAATTTTTCTAAATTCTGTCCTTGAAAATACGTTGCATTATCCATTACACATGTCCTTGGTTTACCTATTTCTTCTATAAATTTTTGTAAACAATTTTTAATACTTTTATAATTTGTCCTTCTACATGGGTATAATTTTATAAATTTTGTAAAAACATCAACAATTACCAATATATGTTTATTATTATTTTTACTTCTTATTAGATTACTAATGAAATCTATTGCTATTATTTCCAATTTTTCCATTGCTGTAACACTTTTCCCAATATTTTTATTCACTTTATTCTTATTTTTATTCAATTGACATATCTTACATGTTCTTGTTATTCCTTTTGCTATCTTTTGATCTTTTTTCATGATAAAATTTTCTCTAAATAATAACCATAATTTTCTTGAACCTATATGTCCATATGTTACATGTAAATTTTTTAATATTTGTTTTCCTAAATAACTCTCAATTACATAAACTTCTTCATTTCCTATTTCCTTTATATAATATCCATCTTTAATTAAAGTATTCTGTTTTTCTTTTTCTGTTAAATTTTGTTGACTTCTTATTATTTCTTCTTCCGAAAACATACCTTCAATTTGTTCATTCCAATTTGTATTATTTTATTTAATTTGATTTGTTCTTCTTTCAATTTTATCCAACCTTCTTCATAATTAATAATAACATTCATTCTTTCTAATTCATCAGTACCTAATATTATATCATACTCCATATTTCCTATAATCAAACCTTGTATTTTATATATACTATTTCCAATTTTAATACTAATATTTATAATCTTATTAATTTCCCCTAATTTTTTTTCATTAGCACCTATTAACTTAATTCTTGGAATTTTAATCATTTCTTCTAATTTATTATCCTCAATAATTTTTTCATTTATCAATGTTGCTTCTGATCCGGTATCTATTAAAATTCTAATTTTCTTATTTTCTAAATTTCCTTCAACAACTACTAATCCAATTTTATCTTCTAATTTATTATTATTTTCTTCTAATTTTATAAATTCACTAGGATGTATATAACAACATTTAACATTAAAATTTTGTAGGTGCTTATTTAAAAATTTTCTTGTTCTGGTTCTACCCTAACATTTTCTACATTTTCTTCTATTTCTCTACTTTGCATATTAATTTGATTTATTCTTCTAGGTACATTATTGTTTCCATTTCTATCTTCTCGATTATTATTATTATTATTATGAATTTCATTTATATTTCTATATCTTGATCTTTCATATCTTCCATTATTTACATTTTGAAAACCATTTTCATTTCTGTTATTTCCATTTCTTATATTATTATTATTATCCATATTATTTCCATTTCTATATGTATTTCCGTTTATACGATTTCCATTTTCTCTCCCATTATATCCATAATTATAATTTCCATTGTTTCTATTACGCATTTCTTCTCTTACTCTATTATATCCATTTCTGTTTTGATAATTTCTAAATCTATCATTTTCATAATTTTGTGATCTATTTTCATTAATCTTTAAATTTCTTTCAACTCGATTTAAATACTCAATCAATTGTTCTTTTTTTTTAATATTTTGTATAACTATTGTTTCAGAAACTGTTATATCATAATGTCTAGAAATATATAAAATTATTTCCTCTTCTCTCATAGGAGGTTCCAAATATTGTGCAACATTATATAATTGTAACGCATAATTAGTTAAATTATTCCCTAATCTATAATTGAATTTTCCGAAATATAATTTTTCCCTACTCACCCCTTGTTTTGATTCACCCCAGAAATATTTAAGAAATTCCCTTTCAAAATCATTAAAGGTTAATATTTCATTTTCCTGTGTTGCATACCATAATGCAGCATTATCTTTCAAAGAACTTCTTATAATTTCTTTCCAATCTCTTTTGTTCCTAGTCTTAGTTTTAATCATATTCATATACGTGCATGGATGTAATATACTGATATTCCCTGTAAATTTTACTGCTCCTTCTCCTCCATGTATTATCATATAGGAACCATCCTCAGTTCTTTCATTTTGCATTTCTTGTAATTTTTTTGTTTCATCTTCAAATTTCTTTGCTACTTCCATTACATTCCTTTCCATAGTTTGTAGTATTCTTTCATTTTCTTTCTTATTTTCATTTTTCTGCTCCTTCACATTTTTTTCTATATTATTAATCTTCTCCTGGTGTATATTACCCATTTCCTCCATCGCCTTAATTCCATCTTTCAATTGATCGACTTCTTTTTGTATTTTGATATTTTCTTCTTTAATAATATTTTTCATTTCATCTTTAAATGTTTCCATATTCTTGTTCATATCTTTTATTTCTTTTTTTATATCTTCTCTTATTTCTTTTTTCATAGAATCCATTTTTCTATTATTTTCATCAAATTTATTTTCCAAAAATTTAAACATTTTCTCCATCTCTGTTTCTTGATGTGGTTTTGAACTAGTCGCATCTCCTATCACATCAGCTTGTACCACTTGAAACATTGTTTTTTCTTCTCCTTCCGACGATCCATCATTACTTTCTGTTTCATGCATATTTTCATTAGATTCCTGTATTCCATCGTCTCTCCTTCTATTTCTTCTATTTTGTCTTGTATTCATTTTATTCAAATCTTTTAATTATTTTATATATTTATTTAATTTATAATGTTAACTTATTATATTACTTTATTATATTTATTCGATTTGTATTTAGTTTTAAAATTTTCAAAATTTTATGGTCTTTATATATAAATATAAATATACTTAAAACTCTCACCTAATCCTCTTATTTCTATTATAATGTATTTATGTTTTATTTCAATTCTTCACTGTTCTAATTTTCTAATCACTTCAATTGTCTATATCACCCTCTCAATTTCAATATACTGTTCTATTTTAAACTGGATTCTTGTTTTATTCACGCCCCACGTTGGGCGCCATAATTGTTATGATCTCTATACTCATATAATTGTATTCTTGTGACTCTTCAAGGTTGGGTTCTTCGATAATATTAAACTAAAAAGTCCATCTCAATTTTAACATCATTTAATATATAAATATATTAATTCTTTACAACACTTTAAAAAAACAATATAACATTCATCATTTATCCTGTCATAAACTTAACACTAATTAATTTTAAATGAAATTTTGCCCTCTTTTCCTAAAATCCCCGAATAACTATTTCTAATATACCTCTATTACCAGCTGATAACAAATTATACCAGAAATACTTATCTTTATAAACTATGCTTATTTTATTTTGAAAATCCAATCTATGCAAATATCCAATTAATCTTCTCTATATATATCCATTTTATTCCATATTTAACTCTACCATATAGTTATTATAACATTCTATTCATACATTAATCTTCTTTTATAATTTTTATATTTATATTCATTAACATTCAGTATTTATCTTCATTTTCAATTTCTATTATTATTATATTTACTTTATAATGGTTTTTCAATTTTTAAAATTCTACATAATTCCCTAAACTTTTTCTCTGACTTTACTCTCCAAAATTCTATGACATTCTATCAATAATTTTTTTTTTTTTATCCCCCTAGAAACCTCGCAACCCAAATTTTTTTTTATTTATGATTCCTTGATAATTTGCATAAATTGATTATTCAATTCTAATATCTAGTTAGTCTTAATTACACTTATATTACATATAAAGACCAACTATTGAATACCATAACAATATATATATATATATATATATAAAAAAAGGGGAAAATTATTGGGCATGTACGCAAAAAGGATCAATAAGGCCACGAGTAGGAATGGTAACCGCAGACATGCATGTTTCTGGCTCATTAGCCGTCATCAGTGCGGCATAACCAAGAAGAGTATTGCACTTGGCTAGCAAAAGTGTTGGGTACTTGGGAGCAAAGGATGTTGGGGAAACATGTGTCAAGAAACACAAAAACAACGAACGCTCACACAGGAGTCCTATCGCCATTTTGTGCTTTCGGCCAGCTGTGCCAATGGGTTTTCGGCTAGCAACCAGCGTCGCAACGTTGGCGAAACGGACTCATTGATCCTTTTTGCGTACATGCCCAATAATTTTCCCCTTTTGTTTATATTAATACGCATTTTCTTGGCACTTTGTTTATTTCATATCCTGGGCTTAGAACGACTCAAACACAATGAGTCCGTTTCGCCAACGTTGCGACGCTGGTTGCTAGCCGAAAACCCATTGGCACAGCTGGCCGAAAGCACAAAATGGCGATAGGACTCCTATGTGAGCGTTCGTTGTTTTTGTGTTTCTTGACACATGTTTCCCCAACATCCTTTGCTCCCAAGTACCCAACACTTTTGCTAGCCAAGTGCAATACTCTTCTTGGTTATGCCGCACTGATGACGGCTAATGAGCCAGAAACATGCATGTCTGCGGTTACCATTCCTACTCGTGGCCTTATTGATCCTTTTTGCGTACATGCCCAATAATTTTCCCCTTTTGTTTATATTAATACGCATTTTCTTGGCACTTTGTTTATTTCATATCCTGGGCTTAGAACGACTCAAACACAATGAGTCCGTTTCGCCAACGTTGCGACGCTGGTTGCTAGCCGAAAACCCATTGGCACAGCTGGCCGAAAGCACAAAATGGCGATAGGACTCCTGTGTAAGCGTTCGTTGTTTTTGTGTTTCTTGACACATGTTTCCCCAACATCCTTTGCTCCCAAGTACCCAACACTTTTGCTAGCCAAGTGCAATACTCTTCATGGTTATGCCGCACTGATGACGGCTAATGAGCCAGAAACATGCATGTCTGCGGTTACCATTCCTACTCGTGGCCTTATTGATCCTTTTTGCGTACATGCCCAATAATTTTCCCCTTTTGTTTATATTAATACGCATTTTCTTGGCACTTTGTTTATTTCATATCCTGGGCTTAGAACGACTCAAACACAATGAGTCCGTTTCGCCAACGTTGCGACGCTGGTTGCTAGCCGAAAACCCATTGGCACAGCTGGCCGAAAGCACAAAATGGCGATAGGACTCCTGTGTGAGCGTTCGTTGTTTTTGTGTTTCTTGACACATGTTTCCCCAACATCCTTTGCTCCCAAGTACCCAACACTTTTGCTAGCCAAGTGCAATACTCTTCATGGTTATGCCGCACTGATGACGGCTAATGAGCCAGAAACATGCATGTCTGCGGTTACCATTCCTACTCGTGGCCTTATTGATCCTTTTTGCGTACATGCCCAATAATTTTCCCCTTTTGTTTATATTAATACGCATTTTCTTGGCACTTTGTTTATTTCATATCCTGGGCTTAGAACGACTCAAACACAATGAGTCCGTTTCGCCAACGTTGCGACGCTGGTTGCTAGCCGAAAACCCATTGGCACAGCTGGCCGAAAGCACAAAATGGCGATAGGACTCCTGTGTGAGCGTTCGTTGTTTTTGTGTTTCTTGACACATGTTTCCCCAACATCCTTTGCTCCCAAGTACCTAACACTTTTGCTAGCCAAGTGCAATACTCTTCTTGGTTATGCCGCACTGATGACGGCTAATGAGCCAGAAACATGCATGTCTGCGGTTACCATTCCTACTCGTGGCCTTATTGATCCTTTTTGCGTACATGCCCAATAATTTTCCCCTTTTGTTTATATTAATACGCATTTTCTTGGCACTTTGTTTATTTCATATCCTGGGCTTAGAACGACTCAAACACAATGAGTCCGTTTTGCCAACGTGGCGACGCTGGTTGCTAGCCGAAAACCCATTGGCACAGCTGGCCGAAAGCACAAAATGGCGATAGGACTCCTGTGTGAGCGTTCGTTGTTTTTGTGTTTCTTGACACATGTTTCCCCAACATCCTTTGCTCCCAAGTACCCAACACTTTTGCTAGCCAAGTGCAATACTCTTCTTGGTTATGCCGCACTGATGACGGCTAATGAGCCAGAAACATGCATGTCTGCGGTTACCATTCCTACTCGTGGCCTTATTGATCCTTTTTGCGTACATGCCCAATAATTTTCCCCTTTTGTTTATATTAATACGCATTTTCTTGGCACTTTGTTTATTTCATATCCTGGGCTTAGAACGACTCAAACACAATGAGTCCGTTTCGCCAACGTTGCGACGCTGGTTGCTAGCCGAAAACCCATTGGCACAGCTGGCCGAAAGCACAAAATGGCGATAGGACTCCTGTGTGAGCGTTCGTTGTTTTTGTGTTTCTTGACACATGTTTCCCCAACATCCTTTGCTCCCAAGTACCCAACACTTTTGCTAGCCAAGTGCAATACTCTTCTTGGTTATGCCGCACTGATGACGGCTAATGAGCCAGAAACATGCATGTCTGCGGTTACCATTCCTACTCGTGGCCTTATTGATCCTTTTTGCGTACATGCCCAATAATTTTCCCCTTTTGTTTATATTAATACGCATTTTCTTGGCACTTTGTTTATATATATATATATATATATTGATATGTATTTTTCTTCATGGTGCATGTTCCTTCAATGAAATGTTGGAACGTGATCCATGATTTTTAAATTGGTTGTCTAGATGAAGTATTTTTTATTTAGATGTTTTTTGTTTGAAATTAGATTGTTACGTTGTTAAGATTTTTATTATTGATTAGAATGTCATGAATTGAATTTGAAACATGTCAAAGATGGTTGAAAAATTAATAAAATTGTAAAAATATGGAAGTTGAGTTTTGAAATTTAAATTAAAATAAAAAGAGAAATAAATAATCAAAAAAGTGTATAAATTAAAAGAAAAAGAAAAATATATTCAAGAAGAAATTAAAATTAGACTATAGACAACAGAGGAAGCCAGAAAACAGATATAGAAAAGCAGAGAGGCCACAGTTGAAAATTTTAAGAGAGCAGAAAGGCAGTAGATAAATATAAAGGCAGCAGCAAGAAGAAGTTGGAAAGTAGTAGGAAGAGGAAGGTATAGAGAAAGAGTGGAACAACGGAAGAAGAAAGATTTAGAAAGAAGCGAAAGAATTTTTTTTATATTTATAATTTTTGTATTTAAGGACAGTCAATTTAACAAATTTTGGAATCCACGACCGATAATTTTATTGAAGAAGGGTGTTCCGGAAGGAGGATCCATTTCAATTGGCGGCCAAAACGTGTGGCTGCTTCGACACTGAGGGTAAGAGATTTTTCTTTACTATTAGGTGTCAAGCTTGCTTTATTAAAAAACAAAGGTGTGTGATTTGGAGTGAAAGATTAGATAAATTATAAATAGTTGTATGAAATTAAGAGGGGGAAAGGATACTACAAATAGAATGTTAGAGCAAGGGGATAATATTGATAATCAGGAGAGTCAGGATGGTCAGGATAGTCAGGGAAGTCAGGGTAATCAGGTTGGTCAGGATAGTCAGGGTAATCAGGTTAGTCAGGATAATCAGGGTAGTCAGGATAATCAGGATAGTCAGATAGGGGATAGAAGGGAATTATCATGGGAACAAATTATTGAAGCAATAAACAAGAATATGAACAAAAATAAAACAAGACATGAACAAAAATATAGAAACATTTAAAGATGAGATGAAGAAGCAAATGGAAATGTATAGAGAAACATTAGAAGAAACAAAAACAGAAATAAAAACTGAAATGATAATGAGAAAAACAGAATTAGAGGAATTACAAGAAGTAAAAATTAAAATAATTATTAACAAGAAATGCAAAGTTGAAATAAAATAAATTAATGCTAATACAAATAAAAATTTAAATGACTTAGAGATAATTATAGAACAAGAGAATGTGGAAAAGAAAAATGTATTAGAAGAAATGCAAAATACAGCAAAGAAGATATGTGAGATGGAAGAAGAAGTAGAAGAAATAAAAGTAGTATAAGAAAAAGAAAGTGAAATGTTATTAGAAGAAAGGGAAAGAAGAAATATAAATAAAAATCAAAATAATATGAAAATAATTAAAATTTAAATTTAATGAAAAATATGAAGAAAGGGAAAAGAAATTTAAATTTCTAAAAAAATTATATCAAGGCAAATATCAGGAAAGGGTAAAGGGTAAATTTGGCTCGCCCTGCAATTTGCCCACTAGTCCAGTAAAAGACCACTTTCGTGGGTGTTCACATTATGAAAATAAAAGGCTGTCCAAATTTCACGTTTCTAGTATCAGCGGTTACGGCTGTGCGTGCGTCTATACCTCAATCAGAGGGAACATCAGGAGGTAGGTATGCTATTATACAATTATACTCTATGCTAAAGATCTTTCAAAACATGTTCTGTGTCTTGGTATTTTGCACATATGGCTGAAGAATTTAGAGGCGTTACCGCCTACAGGTTGCAGATTCGAGTCCTGCCGGATGCAACATTTCTTTAATTTCTTCTTAATGTTATTTTCTTGTTTGTGTAAATTCTAAATTTCAAAAAAATAATACAAGTTTTTCTGTATCAATAATGAACTATTAAACATTAAATTTAAATTTGTAAATAATTTAATGGTGTGATCATCTAATACGATACTAAATTATGAGTTTTTATGGTATTTAATTTCCAATTCAAACTATAACTTTCGCGTTACTTTGTGAATTAAGATATACTTATAATTATATGAATTGCAAATCCTACAACAATTCTGAATTTCAAATTCTATTGTTGTAAATTTCTAGTATTGTAAATTTTGTATTATAAATGTGAATTAATATCTTTTAGTATTTTTGGAACTTTACATCAATACTAATTGTTATGTATTGCGTTAAAAAATATTTTAGAAGTCCTTGGTAAGTTAGTTTCCAAGTGTAGTACAATCCTGTATTTTCACAAGATGTCTTTCAGGAAAGAGTTGAGCTCAGTTTGAAGAATAAATAAAGAAGTTTCGAACAAGAAAGTGGAATTAATGAGTCCATTAAAGTTACTATGATTACAAACCTATTTAAAACGATCTTATGGAAGGTTAACAAGCAAAAAATATAAAATTAAATTGTAGATAAAGCACTTAAGACAGTAGCTAGTGGAAGATACGAGGGTTGCCTGTTAAGAAAAGCAAGTCTTTTTTGTTTAATTGAAGATTTTGATGTGTTTTTAAAAGTGTAAATATAACTTAAATTTATGATTTGTATTTTATATAATTAATTACACCAGCTTTTCCATGTATACACACATTTCGATGTTAAAGTATGATGTTTTTGAGGATTACTTTTCCCAGCTATTGGACTTTTTGCCAAGTGCTGCAGTGGTTGGCTTAGATCACGCCAGTTATCATTCAAAACTGGTAGAAAAGTTACCAACGACGTCATGGAAAAAAGGAGATATTAAAGAGTGGCTCCAGAGCAAGAATATTTCTTTTGACGACACCATGCTGAAAACGGAATTACTGCAAATTGCAAAGCACCACAAATTACAATATAAAAGATATGTAATTGACGAAATGGCGAAGGAAAAAGGAATAACTGTATTACGTTTGCCAACTTATCACTGTCAATTAAACCCTATAGAATGAATATGGGCACAGGTAAAAGGTGAGGTGGCAAGCACCAATACAACTTTTAAATTGAATGACGTTAGACAAGTTTTGATAAATTCTTTTGGAAACGTAACACAGGAAAATTGGACCCATGCCATAAACCATGTGAAGAAGGAAGAAGAACGATTATGGAGTGTTGATATCAATAGTAAGTGCTTTTTGCATTAATTTATATTTAATTCTTACTTTTTAATATGTAGCATATTTTTATTTTACTTTTAATTTTTATTTTACTTTTAATTTTTATTTTACTTTGAATTATGCTTTAAAAAAACAATATTATCTAGGGTTTCTATTGTGTTTGGGTTAGTTAATCCCTAATTACAGGGTGGACTCTTTGATAAATAACAACTATGGGTATGTTTCAATAGAAATGTATACTACTTTTAGTTATTTTTCATGAACCACCCTTGCTTGGGCTTTGAAGGATTTGCATTTATAATGAATTCACTGTGCTGCCAACTGTAAACAAATGGACTATAAAATAATATCCATTATATGCTGACATTACTGATTAATTGGGTCACATTAATAAATTATTAATTGCAATAAAACCTTTATTAATCCCAAACAAATATGACTATAACCTTTAGATGATGTTTGTTTATTATTTTTAATTCCTTTATACCCAAAATGTACCCCAATTAGATAAAGCCAAAGTACTTAATTCTGAATATCTATAAAGAGATATATTAATTAACGTATCCAAATTAGAAACAAAAATATTTTTTGATTATTAATAAATATCTAATTACTAAAAATAATTTTTTAGATATTATCTATTTTTAATTAGGGACAAAGATTGATCCAGATAAAAATGTATGCCAAGGTACCATAAATCCATTTCATATTTTATTGATAATTTTATACGCAACAAAATATTGCTCCAAATATTTCCAAAGAACAATGATTAATGTATCAATGGTTTTTGGGCTGTTAGGCCAGCGTCAATTGTCATTTTGACTTGACGTTTCGCTAACACGAGCGGTTGGCATCTTCAGAAGTTGCTTTCTGGTTGACAGTCTGCGAACTACTAAGCTCTGCGTGAACGGAGCCCGTATTTATACGTCGGGAAGGAAGTGGGCGGGGCCTCCGTTGCTTTCGATTCCAATCGGTTCTGGTCGGTGTTGTTTGTTAAGGGTAGAGTTTTCGCACCCTTAATTATGGGGACCCCTGTTTTGTTGATCTTGACTGCTTCCTCTTTTTTATTAAAGTTGTTCGGGTGCTTCTCTATCTCTATGGCTGATGTAGTAGCGAGGACTTGGGTCTCCTCAAACTTAATCCGATGGTCCATCGTGAGGGTATGTTCCGTTACGGCGGATTTGTCCGTCTGCCCCAGACGACAGTTGGCCTTGTGCTCTTTAATAGTGGTGTTGATCGAGCGTTTGGTACTTCCTATGTACACGCTTCCACATGTGCACGAAATGCGGTTTGAGGAGACCCAAGTCCTCGCTACTACATCAGCATACCATTCCAGACTCTATAGAGAAGCCATAGAGATAGAGAAGCACCCGAACAACTTTAATAAAAAAGAGGAAGCAGTCAAGATCAACAAAACATGGGTCCCCATAATTAAGGGTGCGAAAACTCTACCCTTAACGAACAACACAGACCAGAACCGATTGGAATCGAAAGCAACTGAGGCCCCGCCCACTTCCTTCCCGACGTATAAATACGGGCTCAGTTCACGCAGAGCTTAGTGGTTCGCAGACTGTCAACCAGAAAGCAACTTCTGAAGATGCCAACCGCTCGTGTTGGCGAAATGTCAAGTCAAAATGACAATCGACGCCGGCCTAACAGCCCAAAAACCATTGATACATTAGACAATAGCCGCGAAAGCCTTTCGCAGTTTAAGAATGATTAAGCTTGCTTGGAAGTCAAGCCGTATCGTAAAGGTTGCATATTTTATTGTCAATTATTGCTCTCCAATTGTATATTGACCAACCACAAACAAAAACCGGAGTATCTCCTTACGTGAGTTCCCCCCTAAAAAATGCAAAACACGGAGAAATCGATTAGTAACCAAAAAACAAGGAAACTGCATTTATTGCTAACAATTTATAAAAAAAAGTTATTGCTACACAACTCTGTATAAGAAACGATGGTAGCTTGACCGTAAAACTAGCAATATTTTCTTTGCGTGATAAATTAGCAATAAAATTCGGTTGTGGTTGTAATTGGGCCCTATGAAATGGATATGGTTACTTGACATACATAAAATTTCTGTTGTTACTTTAGGTAGACAGATTAAACAATACGTGGAAACATGGCTCAGATACTAACCGATAAGATAAGCTAACCGTGAATTATGCGCAAACCAAAAGTTTTGATTTTTATGTATTCCCGAAGGCCCTACTCAACAACTACGTGAAAAAAATGGATCTTTTGTTGAATTCAACCGTGACAGCCAAAAAAGTGGAAAGATAGTATTTTTCACCTCTTTAATTTTTAAACCACCAAGTTAAAAAATAATTTTGTTTTAGAAAAATGTATGTTTGTAAACTTTTGAACAGCTTGACCAATTGAAAAAAGACTTGAAGGAAGATCTCAAATAACTAAATGTTCCTGTAGTTCCTTTTTAAAGAAAACATCTTACCAATTCTGATATAATTCAAAAATATCATATACAAATGCTTGGTGTCTGAAATTAGCGGGAAGTTGCAGGGTTAACCTCGTTTCCAATTTTTTATTCGTGGGTTGTTGAAATATCGAAATTTTCGAAGATGAATTTAAATTGATAGGTCTTTTCGTAGAATTGTCAATCATATCCCGAGATTTTTTTTGAGATTTTTGTTTTTTGGGGGTTCTGTTTAGATGTAAGGGTAGCAGGGATGGTTTTGGGGTATGTTATTTATAAATACTGACAGCAAAAAATTATGCCGGGTTGTAAGATTTTCTTGTCCTTTTAATTCGTGAAATATGAATATTGCTGTTTGTTCTTTAGGAATAATTATACCAAAAATTAGCAATAAAATATCAATGGTCAACCACATGATCATTTTTAGGGATTTTTCGTCATTTTTTCTTGGAGGTGCTGTGTAGATGTGTGGGTAGGAGCGGTGGTTTTGGAGTATGTTACCTTTGCATAGCTACTGGTAGCTTAACGATTGGTTCTCGGAAACGTTGGGTCAATAAAAAATTGTTTTAACTTCTGTCGGTACTAACAGAGTGCTATTGACCTTTTATACATAAAGTTTTAAAATATATTACATTCGCAATGCTTCAAAAAATTTCAGCTATTTATTCAAAGAATTTTTTTAATTTTTATAGCAACGATATAATGTAACGATAGAATAAAGTTTACAAATAAATGCAAGAACCATATCAAAGTCATTTTTATCGGTGAATTACTCAAATCTAAAAAATAAGCAAGATCGCAATAATCGGTATGGTCTACTTCTAACAACCTACAGATTCCTTCTCGCCATAAATTTCAAAAATTATGCAATCAGTTAGATGTTTACTGACGCTTTCTAAACAAACAATGTTGTGTATGAGTATTAGATTTTTTAATACACATAAGTACAACTACTAAATACCGTGATATGTTTTTTATAATGTTTGTGTATAACTTATTATGAAATAAGATATTTTTTGTTCAAGCAAATGTTTTACATTTTGCGATTCAATATTTACGAATGCCTAAAAAGACCACAAAAAGCACTTAGCTTTTTTACTTAAGCCAGAATTGGATCAAAGAATTCAACTTAATTCCGACATTGAACATAAAGAGTAAAGTGTTTTCTTGGTGGTACTTCTTGGCTTTCTTATGTAACGGGAGATTTTTTAAGCGTAGTTTTTTTTTTAATTAACATCATATATTCAAAATTTTTATTGGCATCGATAAATTGGTCTTTGCCATTTACTTTTTAAAGAGAACTTCATGTAAATGTTGACGTGGCCCCGTTTCAAATGGTCCATTCGGAATGTTCAATTTTACATCACTTTTTTGAGCATTTCGGCCTGCGTTCCACGAATAACGCGTGATATATTTTCCTGTAAAGCTTCAATCGTGTTCAGCTTGTCCACATAGACTAAGGACTTTACATAGCCCCACAAGAGGCGTTACATCGCATGATCTTGGCGTCCAATTCACAGAGATAAGCTGCTCACCAAATTCATTCTTGAACATATCCATTGTTTTACGAGCTGTTTGGTATGTGGCACCGTCTTGATAAAACTACATATCAACCAAGTTTTAACTTAGCCAATTGCGGCAAAAAAAGTCGCGTATCATGGCTCGAAATCGTTCGCCGTTGACGGTACCCTTTCTTCCACGGTCGTCTTTGAAGAAAAATGGACCGATGAAGCCACCAGCCCATAAACCACACCAACTGTCGTTTTTTCGTAATGCATCGGTATTTTCTGTATGGCATGTGGTTATTCATTACTCCACCGGCGACAGTTTTGCTTGTTCATGTATCTGTTCAACCAGAAATGAGCCTTATCGCTGAACACAATTTTTCGATCAAACAGCGGATTTTCATGGGAGCTGTTGTAAGGCCTATTCCCAAAAATTAAAGGTCTTGTAGGTCATTCGATTTCAATTCTTGCATTCTTTGATCTTTGATATCTATTGATAACACGCTTTACTAAATATGACAATGATACAGTTTTCTGTAATAATACTTTAATAGTATCAAGACGTGAGTCTTGTTGTCAAGTCGAATTTTGGTTTGCCGTTAGAGGTAAAGATATCACTACTATCACATCTTTTACACTTTCGTTATTGAAAGATATATATTGATTGTGATTTTAGTGTAGTCTTTAATCAGCGATTATGCTTTAAGCTCGCTGATGGATAACATATACCTTGTACTCACAAGGCACAATAGGTCGAAACCGGTCTACAAGTTATGTTGTCCCTTCTAACTGCAAACCAGAATGGTTGGTTTAATATCTATTAGATATGCCAACCCCGTTTTACTTTGAAGTGTAATCGAATATCCGGTGGGGCATATAGCCCAGGAAGTAGTTGTTTCTTCTTAGTTGAACGGTCATTGTCTTTGAAAATGTTTTTTAAAAACTTGTAAAGCGTTAGAATAATATTATTCTTTGATCTTTGATATCTATTAAGTTACCAATTGTTACATTGTAATAAGAAAATAACTAAAAACTGCAGCAGTAATTTAGCTAGCCATGTTTAAGGTAGGGAAATGTAATCTAGTCGTATAGGAACGTATGTGGACTTTCTTTGGCATCCGAGGTCTCCAGACTTTACCCCTCTGGACTTCAAATGTAATTGAAAATGTCACCAATGAATTTAATCAAAGAACAATTATCTGTTTAGAAAGGGACGGTGGATACGTTGAAGTTACTATGTAAATTATATTAGTTATTTTATGTGAGTTATTAGTTAGTTTTTTATGAAAATGTTGCTACATTAATAAAAAGGTTATCAGTAGTAGTTATTTTTTATTGTTTTTAATTAATAAATAATGTAACAGTTGCTGACGTGTTTATTGAAATATTTGATAATTTTTCCTTAGATACGGAGCGATTTTAATGAATGAACACTGTTCTCTACATTTTAATTTGAACATTCATTCTTCAGCAGAAATCTTTTTTTTTACTTTCCCTGTATTCCAGCAAATCCCTTGAAATTTTTATGCTTTGTTATGGAGGTCCAAGTGATGCAGAGCATTTTATGAATAATTTATTTTTGTGACATGCACGCTATAACTTTCCTTCCTTTGTATAAAACTTTTTGGGACACACTGTATATATAAATAAGTCTCGGAAACGACTCTAAAAAGTTTCATAACATTTGATATTCAGGCAATTTTCAATGTAACTTACATTACATCCGTGTTATACGGCAAGGAAAATTGCTGTGACTTTCCTGATTATTGGCGAGTAGTTATACCACTATTGTCTATAAATCTCGAAAACGGCTCCAATGATTTAAATGAAATTTAATATTCACGGTGTTTTGGGGGCGATGAATCGATCTATCTAACTTAGGTTTCATTTCATTCTTATTTTCGGGCAATGAATAGTATCTAATACTTTTTTTTAATTGACACAGCAACACTAAAGCTACCTTAGTAGATGGCATTTGAGGTTCGATTCAATTGTTTTCTTATATTATAGATAAAATGTGTCTTTTTAAATTAAGTGCTATTAAAAATTTTTAAAAATCCACCCTCATAAAAAATCTTATTTTACGAAGCTGCAACTCGTGTCAAGAACACCTTGAAGAAAATCGTCAAAAACAAACAGGTCCAGTTTCTCAAACTTCGCGCAGTTAATCATCATTTCAAGAAAACCTTCAAAAAAACTACGTTTTCGTCCCATAGGTGCTGCTAAATTAAGAACTTATGATTTAGGTGTTTCACGAGCAAAGCTCGGTCATCTAGATATTAGAATGTTAAGTGAGAAAACTACTATAAAATGGGTCGTGGACAAATTTGTTTACTTTGTGGTGCTCGTTTGAAACTACTACGCACACAAGGTAATTATCGATCCATCGATAGTAACGGGAGCGACCCGTAGATGTCACCACTTACATGGTTTTAAGTCGACGCCAATTTACATCAACTAGTAGGCGTCAAGCCCGAGTTAAAGGCAGTTAAGGAACAAGCGAGCTTAGCAAAAAAATATATGATTACGGTATTTGAAAGTAACTTCCTCAGTACACCAGCTATAGTGAGTGAACCGATTACGACACTGCTAGGTTGTAATACAAATGCCACGCTCCTCCTCTAATACATCCATTGGGAACTTCTTCAGACGAAGAACGGTATTCAGGTTAAGCTCGCCACTGCCACCGACTCCAAAGGAGTCATCGATCAACGAAGATCTACCAGGTGTTAAGTGAACATTCACTAACCATCGAACTGCTTCGACAGTTACTTACGGCAGCAGTACTTCAACAAGATCACTCCACCTATTGCATACGCAGTTAACTCGACGTTGAAACCAATATAAATATCCTCCCCATATCATGATCTGGACACATTGCCAGTGCATCCAGAAGATCCCAGAGAATTCGTTGTCCGTCAACAGCAACGGCACGCGCAATTGATGCTTATGAATCGTGTGTAAATTTCTAAAAGACACTTCTTTTCTTTTATTTATTTAATTTTGCTAATGTTGTATTTCTTTTGGTTCATTGTTGTTAATGAATAAAAATTCTTAAAATATAGGGGATGGTTTAAAGAAACACACCTAAGCAGACTCCTACAACTTTATTTAAAGTGAATAAATTTGGAAGGTAATTTCACCATAGGTATGAATGAACCATATATTACATATCAGAAAGTAAAAAGACTAAAAAAACGCGAAAACAGTTGTACTCCATTTATTATATGCTTATTCAGTGTTGATAATTATATTTAGACCAAAAAATAATTTCTTTTAGATCAAGTTAGAGTCAGCGTCAGCATAAAATTATCTTAGACAACACATAAAGCATTGCTACATTTCATTTCAATTTAATTGAAGTGATTGTACTAAGATCAGACAAGGTAGAAACAAGGTCGAGTGATGTCATTTTAAACTTATTCAATAATACTCGATAATTTTTCAAACGTTACTGTTATAAATAAGCCGAGGTTGTGTCAAATTACTCTTGGTCAAATTTGATTGTATGGGAATCAGAAAGCTGCCTTGAAAAAAGAAGGTCTATGATATTTTGCGTTATTTGGAGTTAGTATATTGATAACAAATGGTTTATATCATACTTAATACAAAAAAATCTTACCTCTGAATATGAATAAATCTGTAAAGCTTACCTGAAATAAAAAATAAAAAAATAATGATTAATACACATTACAATTTAAATTATCAACTATTTGATTGTTAGGTGCAAAGTACGACAGGACAAAATTAGATAGAATGTAGTACAATTACCAGTAATTTATTAAATATTGAGTATTCTGTTTACTTTTTATTACTAGTTAACAATGTTAATAATAGATTATTTATTTATTATTATTTATTTATTATTTTTTAAAGAGAAAGTGAGTAAGTGTCGCTCGTATGTGACATAAGTTGAATTTAACGACCCAAAAGCTATTACTAACCATCCATAGCTTTTAATCTTAGATTTAACAAAAATTTTGCGAAAAAAAATCGTCAAAAAAAGAAATTTTCTCTGGCTTATCTATCTCTTCTTGCAAACACTGTTGAGTAAGCCAACGCTTCTCCTGCCTCTTTTTGCTACTCTAATTAGCTCTTTTCACTTGTACTCACATCATATATTAATAAAAACTTTATTTCCATCGAAACTCACTAAGTTTCACACACCTAAATAAGTATTTACCGCTAATTTATACATAATGTGTGTATATATAGGTACCTAACCTAAGCTGGTGATGTAGTGAACTATCGTATCCGTGCGCTTTTTTATCACGGAAGTCAGGTATATCACATGGGGCTAAGCCGGATTGCGGCGATAATTTATCACTCGTAGCTCCCAAGAAACAGGTAGAAATGAAACGACAACCGGATTGCGGCTGTAGCCATCAGTTAGACGTATTAAGGACAATTACCCCCTACATTAAGGACGTATTTACTTAAGTTTAAATATGAAAGGCAATTTTCAAATGTTTGTTGAAATGGAGAGGAGAATTCTCGAAATAAGTTAAACATACTAAACTATAACAGACCTTGAATTACTGTCTTTACATACTTTATGTGCTTCTATCTTTTGCAGAATTGACATATTTGAGGTTTTGCGTAGCGAAGTAAAGATAATAATAACAATAATAATAATAAATGTCTTTATTAAAAAAAATACAAAGAAATGGAATACATAAATTTTATGACAATGCCTGGCGCAGTCTAGCTTAGAGCTACACCACTGAACCATTCAAAGACAAAAAGAAGTTAAGGTAAATCCATTAAATGACGCATAGTTTACAAAAATTCTAAATATGAATATTCTTTACGTTATACAATAAAAATAGACAAAAAAATAAACCAAATTCTTAGGAAGTTAAAATAAAATAACGAATTATATATCGTCAAATAGATTCACGTACATATAATCATTAATCTTCTATCTTCTATATATATAAAAATGAAACCCGTTTTTCCTGGTCATGGCATCACGCGTGAATGGCTGGACCGATTTTACTAATTCTTTTTGTGTTGTATTTGTTATTATTAGGAGAAGGTTCTTACGGAAGAAAATATTAAGAAAATCTCTCAGAAATATTGAAAAATAGACATTTAATTTTGCATATTTTAAAAACGCGCGTAACGAATGTCACTGTCATTCACAGCCATAGACTATATTGAAAGAGCATCGTTTGTTCGGAAACGTGGTTACTTAATTAAATAAACCTTAAATTAACCCTACACCCTACTCCCTTTCAGGTAGAGTGGTGCGCACATAGATAATATGTAATAAAGAAATGTACTGATAGCGTATATAAAATTGGTTACATGTTTTGAGCGACGGTGGCGCGCCAACAATAGGGGAAAGAAGCTCATCGATTCAAAAAATTGGTATAAATACTGTTTCATATAGAAATACACTTTTAAAGGCTTAAAAGTACATATATATATATATATATAAATGTATGTTTGTCTGTATATCTGTATGTCTGAATGTACTTAATAAACTCAAAAAGTACTGGACCGATTATTATGAAAATTGGTATATATATGTATTTTTCTACGGAGAAGGTTTGTGTGATATGCTCATTGATGCCACTCGCCACCAGGTGGCGCTGCAGAGTAGCAACTTCTGTTCCGTTCAACCGATTGTCATGAAAATTGGTATGTATATGTATTTTTTCACGGAGAAGGTTTGTATGGTATGCTCATTGATGCCACTCACCACCAGGTGGCGCTGCAGAGTAGCAACTTCTGCCCCCTTTAACCGAATGTCATGAAAATTGGTATGTATATGTATTTTTCTACTGAGAAGGTTTGTATGATATGTTCATTGATGCCACTCGCCACCAGGTGGCGCTGCAGATTAGCAACTTCTGCCCCGTTCAACCGATTGTCATGAAAATCGGTATGATGATGTATTTTTAATGGGTAAGATGAATATGATATATGTATTAATTGAAGTTACCACCAGATGGCGCTTCCATGTATCAGATACAATACTGATTAATAGATATCTATACGAATTCGTATAAATATAAGTTCGAAAAATATATTTTTGGGACGATAAGTAAAACAAAACTATAAACTTTCTTTTCTACTCTACCTCTTCTCCTCTTTTATTTTTCTTAAATTTATTTTAGTTATTGGCGTAGCAACGCGCGCCGGGTTCAGCTAGTCAATTATAAACACAAAGTATACCATACAATTTAACCTACATACAAATATATATTATATGATTTTCATTTCGGGAAATTTTGCCAATCAGGTATTTTAAGGATTATAAACCGTCATTACGACAGGGTGTCTTTACCCTAATCTTTATTGGCCTACCTGTCGCCCGCCGCAGTCCGGTCATCGGGTATTGATGACAAAAATATGAGACGGCCGCAATACGGTTGTTTAAATTTAGCATTTGATACCAATCGCCGCAATCCGGACACACCGATCATAAATATGTACGCTTTTTCTACGACTTAACACTTTATAGCACCAATAAGCACATTCAAATAGATTCTAATAAAATATTAGCATTGTGATAATGTATAAAAAAGTGAATTTATATTTGTTTTAATTCATCTTTAGAAATGTTTTTAGATATTAATTAATAAAATAATAAAAATAATATTTGTTAATTACGTAATTAATTTTCCGATTTGATGCAAGTAATTAAGTATATGTAAAACCTTATTTTTTATGCATGCAGATTAATATTACTTCACTTTTTATCAAACAAAAACTCATAAATTGTATTGTACATAAACAGTATCCAGTTTTATGTAAAAAAATATAAAGAATTTTTTAAATTTTATTACATATCGTCAACAATTATCTGCATAATATTTGATATGTTTTTTTTATTACTAAAATATTTTTTATGCTTAGTACAAGTATAAATTTAATATTTTTCACGTCAACATCTAAGTTGCACGTAATAGATCCTACATATGTTTATAAACAGTTACGAAATTCTATCAAGAAGTTTTTCGATTAGGTGTAGTAATAATCTGTAAAAACAAACAGAACAAATATAAAAAATCTAATAAACCTAATTTTAAAAATCTGTAAACTGAATAAATGATAATTTAGAAACTTTTTTTAAGCAAAAAGGTGTAATATTGCAAAATTTAAAATCTTTGGAAAATCTTAAAAATTCCGAGAATTAGGAAAAATCAAAAAGTCTCTCTATACAATTTAAAAAGCATACTAGTAGAATAGAATAATTTTAAAGCAAAAATTCGATATCCCGCATACTGTGCGAGAATAGTAACGTCATTTGTTATGGAATAGAAATAAAGGCAAAATGTATAATAAGTAAGGGTCACAGAGTCTTTGAAGTCCCCTTACCTGAGAATTGCGGGCCGTCCATAAATCCGAACTTTTCTCGACCCTCACAGCATGCGGTAATATGCACTCATGATTTTAGAATCTATTGTATAAATTTAATAGTCCATTGAAATGTTACAATTTAAGGACCGAATAATGCATTTATTAGAGGACGCAATTTTATTTCTGGGACATGTTTGGGGGGTCAATAGAAGGTTAACTTCAAGTTTGTGGGGTCGCCACCCTTGTCCCCCGGCCGCCATCTTGTAAAAAGGGGGGAAACGCTTTTTTCGCGATATCTCGGAAACTATGCGTCTTACAAAAAATTTATAAAAACATAATTTGTAGCAAATTGTTTTGCCTACAAATATGTTTATCCAACTTTTTGCCCTAAATTAACAATTATCATCCACAAGATTGGTCTAAGGTCTAAACTTATTTAATTGTTAATTTAGGACAAAAAGTGATATAAAGTTATTTGTAGGCAAAACAATTTGCTACAAATTATGTCGTTATAAATTTTTTGTAAGACGCATAGTTTCCGAGATATCGCGAAAAAATCGTTTCCCCCCTTTTTACAATATGGCGGCCGGGGGGACAAAGGTGGTGACCCCACAAACTTGAAGTTAAGCTTCTATTGACCCCCCAAACATGTCCCAAAAATAAAATTGCGTCCTATAAAAAATGCAAAGCTCATGTAACATTTCAATGGACTGTTAACTGAATAAATGAAAATTTATAAACTTTTTTAAGCAAAAAGGTGTAATATTGCAAAATTTAAAATCTTCCGAGAATTAAGAAAAATTCTGTTTTAAATATAGAACATAAATCAAAAAGTCTTTCACATACTGTGCGAGAATAGTAACGTCATTTGTTATGAAATAAAAATAATGGCAACACATATAATAACCAATGGTCTTTAACGTCCCCTTACCTGAGAATTGCGGGCCGTCCATAAATCCGAACTTTTTTCGACCTTCACAGCATGCGGTAATATGAGTCATGATTTTAGAATCTATTATTTAAATTTAAAAAATATATGTGATTGGATTTTTATAAATAAAAATAAATAATTACCAGAAAGATAATTTTTTCTGATTTTAACGCAAAACTTTGATGTTTACAGATAAGACATCCAAATATTCTACATTACAATGAGTAAAGAACAACACTCAATATGAATAAATAAAAAAATAATAAATGTATAAAAGAACCTTTATGCTAATGAGGTTTTGCAAATAAATAAACTTTAAAAATACTAATACCAATAAGAATTAAAGAGATGTAACCCTATGATTTTTAATCTTAATGATAATGCTATTCATTCCAAACATATATAATGTTTTTTTAAATATCAATTTCTATTGTTCGGTAATGACAGAAAATATATAAAGTGTTTGGCAGTATCCATTGGCAATTATTTGTGTTTTGTTTTACACACGATATTATAATTATAATCTTATGATGGAGTTCCCCCGCAGTTCTACAGCTTTTAAGGCTCGTTTCACACTTATACGGTTCGATTCGGTTCGGTGCGTATTCGATTCGTTTTCGGTAGTCGCCGGAAAGGTGTGAAACGGTGATACGGTGTTTGTTCGGTACCTAATAGATAACTGATAGAACCGAAAGCCCCCGAAAGAATCGGTTTCGTTCGATTTCCATTCGGGTCCAGAGTTCACAAAAGCGATTGGTCGTTTACACACATACGGTTTAGTTCGGTTCGGTCACGTTTTCGGCTAGGGAAAATATTATTTCATTTTCATTTTAAATTTTGTAATTTACATTTGGCAATGTCTGATTCACTTGACATTGATATTGATCGGCTGATTACATCAGTCCAACCACGTGTAGTGCTGTGGGACGTGAAATCAAACCTTATACTAACCGAGTGTGTGTGAAGAGTTTTCATTCGTTTTAGGCGCTACCGAAAACGAATCGAATACGCACCGAACCGAATCGAACCGTTTAAGTGTGAAACGAGTCTAAAGGATCTATAAAGAAATTGGGGTTTTGTAAATTTTTTAATGGTAAATGGATTTTTTTCACGTCTCAGGACATGCTGTGAGGGTCGAGAAAAGGTTTGGATCTATGGACGGCCCGCTGTTACCAGGTAAGGGGAGCCCATTTCAGATATTTTGGGTTGGTAACGCTGCTGGTGTGCGACAAGATACAGACCGAAATGGGGACCGAGAGCTTCGGCGGCACGAAACAATTTATTTCGAAAGTGATGCTTCTATTCTTATCTATATATATACCATGGCTCTAGGTAATTTATTGCTAGATAAGTAAAAAAATTTATTAGTTCAAATAAAAAATGGTCAGGTTAAAATAGTTATGCAATTGCAATGTAATTTCTGAGAATTTTTAAAAATACAAATTGATTTTAAAATTAGTACTAGAAAAAGTAAAAAATATGACTCGTATGGGTTAGCTATTTCACAAGCTCATGTAATATAGCGTATTTCATACGAGGCGATAGAGAAAAAAGATTTTAAAACAATAATTATAAGTAGTTATTAACAACAATCTAAGAAACAATCAAGTCCGGAAAAGTTATTAACACTTCTAAACAAAAATATATAATAATATGTCACAAGTATTTATTCAATAACTGTTATAACACTTTTGCAAAAATTGAATACTCGATTAATGTTTCGTTCTATTAAACTTATCGTTTTATGACCCATGAATATATTGTACTTATATGAAATATGTAGGTACTATTTCATGTTGTTGATTTACAGTTAATGATTTAATTAGAATTGTACGTTTCTTTTTAACAATAATAATTTAAAAAAATGCTTTTTCTTCAATATTATATTATGTATTAATTTGACCAGAAGCAAATTAACGCTCTTTACAGTTCGAAACACCTTAGCTGCCAGTGTTTTTTGCGTCTATTAAATAGCTAAAAGTATTGTATTATTATACTAAGTGACATAGAAATCTGAACACCTAGTAAACATATTTTTTTTTAGTAATATCAACCCAGTTTAATTTCTTTTAGACCTAATAATATCTTAATGCACCACGAGATGTTACACATTCATTAATG
The DNA here is from genome assembly GCA_964028335.1 of Altica lythri. Taxonomy (NCBI): domain Eukaryota; kingdom Metazoa; phylum Arthropoda; class Insecta; order Coleoptera; family Chrysomelidae; genus Altica; species Altica lythri. The sequence goes on from OZ034805.1 coordinate 36,666,697, forward strand.
CTTCTAGGCTTGGATCTAATGGGATGATTAATATTCTACTGGGGTACCACATTCCGAACTACCTCTACCTCATGTCAAAGTGTCACAAAAGTTTGAGAAGATTGTTGTAAATTCAGTAGTCTAAAACGGATAATGTCTCATATGTGTTCTATCGGTGATAAGTTTTGGGGTCCAGGACAACACATTAATTCCATCATGCTCAAAGTAGTCTAATGCTACTTTTGCTACATGAGACCAAGAGTTGTCTTGTTAAAAATTTGGGTATTCGAGTGTCCTGAAATATGGATCCATAATTTCTTGATGAATGCTAGAGGTGATCTAGACCCATAAGAAATTGCACCCCATACGATAATTTCAACAGAGTAATGGTCCCACAATAACCGTTCTCTACACCGCTCAAGTTGATTTCGTCGATGTTCTGGAGTCAGAGGTAGCACCCAATGTGAACTGTGTGAAAAAAGTCCAAAACTTCTAATACGACGAAAAACACTTCGAATTCAATAGGCATTCCATGTTCTCGAAACCACTAATTTGAAATTGGTCTGGCAGTGAAAAAGCGATCTCTTACAGCCAGCAATCTTAGTCTGCGAACTTCCCGTTATGTTGTTTCGTGCCTTTGTCTAGTACTTCTGGCTGTTTGTGTTTCGCCTTCTTGATGCTATGCCTGACAACTTCTGAGCATAGTGGCTGGACTTCTGTCCTGATTCAAGTCCAGCTTCTCGTAGTCCGACACTAGGACCCCTTCCAAACTAAGATACTTGAATTTCTTATGTAATAAAAATGACAGGCATATTTTCGATAACGATTTTTTGCCCAAATTTTTGCCCTATTTACCCTTGTCCGCCACCTCCTTTGAATCCACTCAGGTGTTCAACCGTCGGGATTTCGAATTGTCGTATCAACATTTTCGACAGGGAAATTTTTCATCCATATTATAACGACAATTTCCAGTAAAGAATTGGGCAACTTTCACCCCTTAAAGCTACCCCCTGCATCCACTAGAGTATCCGCCTGTATGGAATAAACAGGTTGAAAAAAAAAGTCATATTACCGATGGCGACAAAAACTGTTTTTTTTTTATCGTCTCCTGGTATTTTGTTGGAACTCTTTTGACACGGGAATTTGTAATAATTGCCTCTTTATTCTAATTTAATTATAAGACTGCAATAGTTTATTATACTGTATAATGCATATTGGTTTTAAATTGCGAACCAATTCTACAGTGCCAAAGTCTTCGATAAGAGGAATATGAAATTTTAGTTCCCTCTTCTTTAAAAATTGCACTACCAGTAGGAACATACATAATCATTTACTGATAAGTTGTACATTCAACTTTATCATTGTCAACTATCTAATTTGCTGTCTAACTCTTTTTTTAATGAAGGACAATCACAATCATGGTGAATGGAAAATTTACTTTCACATAAATGGACAGCCTTTCTTAATGATATTTCCTTTGTGGGATTCGAGAATATCTGACTGTGTCTACGTTGTTTTTCATCCAAAAAATCCTCTTTGTACTTAATTTTTACTGAAATTGAATGAGCCGTCTCTTAGTTATTAAAACAATTCTAAATTTAAAATGGATATTGTTAACGAACAACATTTGGACTACCTACAATTTCTTAACTAAGTATATCGTCATATTTTTACATCAATATTATCTTGTTGCTGTGTCTCATTATTAATGAGGGACTATAATTTATATATTTGGTGCACAATTAAAATAAATTTATTATAACGATAACCAGAAACTAAAAATGAGTTAGTTAGAAGTAGGCATCCCTTTAAAATTGACTAAAAGAAAAATTACCAAATATATTTAAATAAAAGGTTATTTTGTCTAAAAATTAAAAGTTAGTTTAATTACAAACGGAATTTTTTATTGAATGATCGCTGATGATATATATCAAAATACGCCATCTACTGATGTTTCTGTCAGACGATGGTATAGATTACACCGCCATCTATTAGGAATTTATAAAACTAAATAATAAATACAAAGTATTAGAATATAAAATCGTCGTTTTTGGTATTTTCCGTAACTTATATAATTTATGTTTCTCACTGTTTAAACTTAAACCAACCCAGAATTTACACAAATATTTCAAGATTAAAATTAGGCAAATCGGTCCAGCCATTCTCGAGTTTTAACGAGACTAACTATAACTATATATATATATATATATATATATATATATATATATATATATATATATATATATATATATATATATATATATATATAACGAACAGAGCGTTTTGTGACAGTCTAAAAATGTCCAAAGATGATACATAAAGTATCTAATGCCATACTGTCAATAGTAATAATTTCAGTTTTGAACTGAAATGGTGTCGGTTAGAAATTTCTAACACTTTAAAAGACACCTTGGATGCTGCCATATAAATAGATATAAATATCATTCAACCTATATCAGGGCAAAACCAAACTACAGACACGTGTTTCGCTCTTGTTTGAGCTCGTCAGTGTAGTACAGGCTATGTCTCTCAAGTCACTAATCAAGAGACATCCCTGCCATAAATTGAACGATATTTATAGATGTCAATTTGGAGTGAAGATGGAACCTCTTGCGACTGTTTATCAGTTTCGCAATTGACATCTATAAATATCGTTCAATTTATGGCAGGGATGTCTCTTGATTAGTGACTTGAGAGACATAGCCTGTACTACACTGACGAGCTCAAACAAGAGCGAAACACGTGTCTGTAGTTTGGTTTTGCCCTGATATAGGTTGAATGATATTTATATCTATTTATATGGCAGCATCCAAGGTGTCTTTTAAAGTGTTAGAAATTTCTAACCGACACCATTTCAGTTCAAAACTGAAATTATTACTATTGACAGTATGGCATTAGATACTTTATGTATCATCTTTGGATATATATATATATATATATACATATATAGTTTTTTGACAGTCTTATACATAAAATGATGGCACTAGGCCTGGTGAAAGCCTGAGGTCAGGATATCCCTACACACGGGAGGATGCACAATGGGTCATATGTGGCCTCAGTGCTGGCTGAGCACTAACTCGCCCCTCCCCAAGTTTCCAGATCCAGAGATGGCGCTAGTTACTATTGTTTTATACTTTCGTAAACTTTACATCAAATATTAGCCAGACTATATCGGGGATGTCTCTTCATTAGTGACTGAAGAGACAAACCTATACTGTTCGGATGAGTTCTAACTAGAGCAAAACACGTGTCTACAGTTTTTGTTACACTTGTTTAGATTGGTTAATTTTTATATCTATGTCGCAGCATCTTGTGTCCTATAGTTAGGAATTCTAACCAGACACAAATTGTGATCTGGAATATACTGATAGCATGGTACGAGATACGTTTATATATTTCTCCTGGCTAGAGGTTTACGAAACCTCTTAAAGGAAAAGGGGTAACAAATAAAAAATGATAATTAGTAGAACAATTGGCATTGGATCTTTTGGTCATTTGTTTTAACAATTTAAAAATTGAACTATATTCTCTTTGCCACAATATCCCAATACTAATACAATATTTGATTTAAAACACTTCAGTGGTTACGTCTAAGTATACATGCTGTTTAAAAAACATATTTGCAATGTAAACAAATACATAATGTTAGGTAATTTCTCGCAAACATCAATTAATTGATGCATAAGTATCAAACGTAAATAAAAAAATTATTTTGCTTTATGTGTTTTGTAGAAAATCAACATGTTTAAATTTGTTAGTCACAGAGCAGAACCGTAGTTAGACAATTATGTTTTTAATGCTAGAATATTTTGTGCTTTATAATTAATACCCTTATATATATATATATATATATATATATATATATATATATATATATATATATATATATATATATACGAAAGGGGGAAAATTAATGGGCATGTACGCAAAAAGGATCATAGGGTCACGAATAGGGAATGGTAACCGCAGACAGTTAAAAGAGTGACCAGTCTCAATATGGTGGGTAACCCACTAATATGTAATAATTTCAGTATTGACTGATGAAGAAATAAACATATTTCGAAAGCTTTCAAGAAAAATAAAAAGAGTTTCACTTTTTTTCCTTACAAGGCTGCTACCCGATATCTTAAAGCATATTTTGGTTTTCAACTGATCAGCCGATCATACTCGTTATATATATATATATATATATATATATATATATATATATATATATATATATATTCCAATAAAAGTAAGGATGTTAATGTTATCTTTGGCACAGAAAATCAACTGGAAAATTAGAAAATATGTCATTTACCTCCTACCTTTTAAATGCATTTTACCTATTAAACACGTAGCCGAAAGTAGAGTGAATTACTAGTAAAATAATAATTCTCATTTGAATTATCATAACTATTAATACCAGTATATTACTAAATTAATTTTTTATTATTTCAATCGTATTAATCTATTGAAAATAACAGTATTATGGAACAAAATTTAAATAATTCGATTAAAGTTAAATGCACCTAAGTGTGATCGTTTCTAGTAACGGATACAAATGAAACGGACACTTTTAGCTTACCCCTCTTCCGCTTAATCTAACTTAAAAAGCTACACTATAAAAACTTGAAAAATAAACTTATGTTATATATGAATACCAAGACAAGATTATCTTGCAAAGAGTACCTATCTATCTATTATTTAGGTAACACATTTCTTTCATTTCAAAATACAACGAAAAAAAAAAGTGAAAACGTGGAAACTAACGAAAAAATATGATAGAAATGACAAACCAATAAAAAAGCATTAGCATGTGGCATGTGGCTGAAAATTGGTGGGGGAGGTAGCTTAGAAGCAGGAGACCGCGTTTCTGTAATATTCTAAAACAAATTATGTATTTATTATATAGTTCAATGAATTCATAATAGATGGCGATGTAATTTAACTTGTTTCGATATCTAGTTTACAGATCGCAGATAGATGGTAGAAAACGAGGAACTACAATAAAATGAAAAATAGTCGAAAAAACTGCGTAAAAGAAAACTAAAAGCCGTTTTAGACTATCCACTTTTTGCACAAGAATTTGTTACAATAAATTGTACAAGAACTATTGTATGCTCATGTTTGAATTGTGTTTTAGACTATTACAATTTCTTGTGCGAGATATATGTTAGGATTCGGCGCAATAGACATAATATTTAATTTTCTTCTCAGTCTTCTTCTGTTTGTGGCCTCAGCTACCTAGGCTATTCGGCCTATATTTAATTTTGTTTAGATCTTTTTGAAAGAAGTTTGGTTAGTATTCGGATTTATTGAATGTTCTGATCACGGTTTGCTTATTTTTCATTTTAAAGCAGTTCAAATGATTAAGCAAGCAGCTGTTGCCAGTGGGATTGCGGGTATATAGGTACGTGTTAAGCAGAGTTTTAAAGCGGCGTATAGAAATGTCATGTGCGCGCGCAATTCTTGGATGCAATATTGTGTAGAAAATAGAGCATGTTCTATTTTCTTGTACAATAATTTGAGAGAAACAATATTTGAACCAATCTCTTGTTTGAAACTACCCAATTTATCTTGTACGATATTTCTTGTACAAGAAATTGGATAGTCTAAAACGGCATCAAGACAAAAACTTACTAAATTTAGTAGTATGAAGCCACCGTAAGAGGGCGCAGTTAATATCTTATATATTTAAACGAGCAATTCTTATTTAATTAAGTGCTGTACTATAATGCTACCGTAAGGTGACGCATTTGATACTTCATATATAAGCAATTTCTTACTAAAAAATCACTGACTAAAAGCTTCAGTTCCATCAAGAAAAAAATGCATATTTTCTACCATTTTATCCAAAATATTAAAGAAAAATATAAAACATTGTTTAGAAATTCATTTTTTCTACGCCCTCCCCTTAAAACTCGTTATATTACACCGGTTTATTACACTTAAAACGGCTGTTTATAGTTAGAGTGAAATAAAGTGCCATAACGTTAACTTTATTTCACGCTAACCATTTGATTAATAAAAATAAAATATCAAGTTTCCTTTAACTTTGACAGCGTATGAACTGTACTTGATTTGACGTTAATATTTTTGTTTATTGTGTCAATAATTGTAATTGTAAATTTAATTGTTGTTCTTACTATTATTAATATAAGTAGTGAAGATTCTGAGGTTGAAATATGTACTCCAGAAGAAATCATAGAAAAGGCAAATGTGGCGACTTCAAATTTGCTGCCAGAAAAATCAAAAGAAAATTATACAAGAAAGTATGATACTTTTATGAAATGGCGGATTCAAAATAGTATCCACAGCTTCACAGAGCGGGTGCTTTTAGCTTTTTTTGAAGAAAGATCTAGAAAATTCAAGTCTTCTATATTATGGTCCATATGTGAACAATTCACTCAATGCAAAAATGAACTGTGCTTCGCGAATTTTACAAGGACCTAATATCAGTACTACTTTTTGACCAACCTTCAACGTCATTTAGCCAACATTCTGCATCATATAAGAATACAGCTGAGAAGAATTTGACTCTTCCAAATATTAAAAATTTAAATGAACCTTTATCAATGAATCAAACAGAAACAAATCTGAAAGGATCAAAAATATACATTAGTCAACCCAACAACTGCATTTTCAATATTCACATTACCAAATGAAACATTCATAATTTAGTTGTTGATTTTTGTTTATTTATTATTATTAATACTTTTCCAATTCCAATTTAATCATTTTGTATTCGTTGTAAGTTACAGAAGAAGTTAAATTAAAATGTTCTAAATCTTATTTATTTTGATTTTATTATTTGTATACGGCTGTAGAAAAAATATTGTATGCAACACATGCATACAGTGTCTTTTTTTCACTCATGGAATTGCCGCACTCGCCTAACGGCTCGTGCGGTCAATTTTTCCATTCGTGAAAAAAAGTACCACTTTATGCATAAATTACTATTTTCTACAACCGTGCGTAAAGTATTACCTTTACGCACGGTTTAAGGTTCGTAAAGTTTAACTTTTTTTCACTAGTGTTAGTGGCCGAGGTTGTAAGGTATATAGCTTCTACCCAGATGACTTAGGTTCAATTCCGGGTAAGGAACCTTTTTTTTTATTATTTAATTGTGTAAATTTGTGTAAATATATTTAATTGTTAAATTATTGCAGTTTAATACATACAAAACTAGATATTATATTCAGTAATTTTTAATATGACAGAAATATCAGTTCATGAATAAGGGTAAGTATTTCTATTTAAATGACTGATTGACATTTCAATTAATTTATAATTCAAGCATTTCGCGTTTCTACGTACCGGTATTATAAGGTGAGATTAATTTAGAAAATAAATATTTTGTTATCTAAAATATGTTTTAAATATAATTTTTTTTTTCAGTAAAGCGTAAAAAAAAATCAGGCCTATACTTGTATTTCTTGTAAAGAAATTCGGCTGTAGAAAAAATATTGTATGCAACTCGTGCGTAAATGTTCCTTTTTTGACTCATGTGATTGACAACATTCACATTCGTCAAAAAAGGTCACTTTACGCACTAGTTGCATAAATAACTATTTAAGTATTAATTTTAACCTAATTAATTATCTTATATAATTCGGTTTTTTTCCGTCGTCAATCACTACACGCAATCACATGATAAAAATATTTCCACAGTCTATGTTATGTATTGTATTTACCTTGTTTATTGCAATAAACATGTGGTTGATTAATTTTAGGAAGCGTGTGAAAGACTCGTAACATTAATAGTAAACCTCTTACAAATCATATTAATTAAAATTAATGTTATTAACTTAATATATAAGTCAATAAATATTTGTTTGTTTTTTAATTTTATAACTGACTTCGTAATAATTTTTATTAATTTATAGAGATTGTTTAAATTTTCTAGTTTTCCTTATTCATTTTCCTGCTCTGTATTTAGTACACGCAGTTTATATTTATACATTTTTTTACTCTTTAAAACTGTCCAAAAATTGGATTTCTCTTTGTAAATTGCTGCGATGAGTTCCTTATTCGATGTAAATATTTTTCACTTAGGCAAATTTTTTTATGTTTGCAAAAAGCAAATATTTGCAAGAAAAATCAATTGATAGTTCAATTCTACCAATTTCCTAATAATAATTGTTGATGTATTGTCGTAAAGGTAAACCACTTTTTCCTGGTCAAATATGATCGGGCCCAATTTTGCGCTTGGTATTATTATTAGTTTTAATTTTGTAAATCCATTGTTTTGATTAATATTTTGTGTCTGGTATGTGGTGATGAATCCAAGTTTCCTTACCGTTAATTAGTAAAAGTTGTAAGCTCTAAGAAGCTACTGTAAGTTTATTTATATCTTTATACCTTTACCGTAAATGAAAGTACCGTTTATCTCTTGGGAAAATTGAATTTTTATCGTATTCATCATACAGAACTACCTATTAGTGAATAAATTAATGTGCAGTGTCATAATTACCTTTAAAAGAAACGGGGTGTGTCTCTTCCTGTTTTTTTTTTGTTTCTCTTACCTGTATATTTATTATTCATATATTTTTACCTGTATCTTTTATCTGTATACTTATTGTTTATATCTCGATTTGTAAGTATTCTCTTAACTCGAGTTAATAAGAAAGCAAAAGGTGCATTTTAATAAATTTTAATTTGTCTAAATCCAACGTATACTTAGTTCACTTTTAGCTTAAACAGAGTACACATAGATAACAATATATGTAATACTTTAGCTGTTATCATAAGTTTATAGAATACCATATTATTTCTGTTTCTAGAACCATAGATATCTGACTTCATGTTTTTATTTGTTTGTCTTCTTTTTCTTTTCTCTCTAGAATGTGTTGCCTGATCAATGTTATCTTTTAACTTAAAATATTAAAAAAAGTAACTTATCTTATGAAAGAAGTTTTGTTTTAAATAATAATGATGAGTTTACAAGTGCATGTATTATTTTTATTTTTGGTTTTCTAATTAAGAGTGTATAATCTCGCAATAACGATCTACCGGGTTACCTTATCTAAATTAGCTATCTTTTTTTTTATTTATTATATATATATAAATTTCTAATCTTTCCCCATCCAGAGGATAAAAAAGTAAGTGGTGCCCATTTACCTTTTCCTTTCATTTTAATTGTTTTATTATATTAAAAAATTGACCCTCGTTTTTAACATCATTTCGATAACTTTTCCTTTCGCACGTCCGAACCCAGCACGCTCACTCTCCACCAACCAACTGAGTGCTGTTTGCAATAATGAACCTAAAGACGATAGTTCATCATCTTCCGTTTAAAAATGGTACAACATAAAATCGTGAATAATGTCGAACATATAGTCGAAATATTGAGTTATTAAGATGAGAAAATTAAAAAAAGTTTTATAAGAGACTTAAAATAGTATCAATATCTATAAAAACTGCCAATTCTAAATGATTAACAAGGTGTGTATCTTTTGTATCTTTTTGGCAATACATTTTTTATCAATTTCACAATTCTGAGTTTATTGTGCTTATAATCTTAAACATATGCAACTAATAAACAATATCAAGGTTTTTTTAAAGTGATTTAAAAAATATATCTTCGTAATAACAATATAAATAGATATCTATAAATAAAAACTCCAATTTATTGTTATGATACTCATCTATTACGCAGTATTAATACATAAACAATCAGTTTAATATTATAAACAATCTCCTACCTATCCGGAAGTATTTACAAACACAAAAATTGATATAACAATTAAATTGAAAACAACAGTTTAAAATATTTTCAATGCTTTACCTTGGGGGAATAATTATATCTATATAGTGTTTTTTATATTTCAAATCATATATTGTCATTTCTCTTTCCCTAGAGTTTGTTTTTTATTACAATCCAAACACAAATAAAATTCCTTTTTTTCCAGAATGAATACAATCTATAAAGCAGATACACCGAAAAAACAACTGGATTTTTGTGGCAAAAAACTCTTCTTTTTGATTTTTATTCTTTTCAACGTAACGACAACGGTGTATGTTAAATAAAGCTGAAAGTGCAAATTTATAATGAATACATACAGAGATAAACAATAATTTGGAGTAAATTTCAAATGATATTATTTTTAATGCTCAGACCCTTCGATTAGCATGTCTGGATCTTCGCACATCAACCTGACAATACCAACCAGCTAAAACAAAACCACTGTATATAGACAAGAATAGTAGGATCACTCTGACCGCCACCTTTGAAGTTCTCTATACCATATTTCGCTCCCCCTTGCCAACGGTTTTTGTGTAGTTTTGTGAAAACTGGTGAGCAGTGATGCAACATCTACCGATTTTTTGGTAGATCTATTGATTTAAGGAGTAAAACTATGAAAAGCCTCGGAAAGGATCCGAGCATTTTTCGAAAAATAAATAAACAATATTTAAAATATTGAATTAATTCCAAATTATAAACTCTGTCTCTATATTGATTCAATTACAGGCAAAATAAAAATAATAACTGCTACGTTTCAAAGTTTACCAATATAACCCAAAATAAATGGGTATAATAATAACCTAAAACTTCCACTTAACAAAGTTATTTCCCAAGATACAGAAACAGACATGATTTATTTTTAATTAAATGATATACCTAATTTCCTCTTGGCGGAAGTATTGTTTCTTTAAATTCATCAAGGAATAAAATTATTCCGTTCAAGAGAACATTTCTCCCTAATTGAATTTTATACTTCACATCTTCGCATATGATTCATAAAGTATCAAATACGTTTACACAAGGGTTTATAACTCCTATTTCATTGCGGAAATGTTTTCTATTTCAATATAACATGTTATTTCATATAGGATTTAATTTTTAATCTCAAAACGTAAAAAAAAACGAATTATACTTTAGAAATGCCGTTAATATGAATAAACTTTAAACAACAACCTGAGAAAAATTAGACTTAATACAAAAACTTCTACTAACGTTGTAACAAAAAGGGGCCGTAAAAATATTATGCCAATGATATACTTAGTGAAGAAGAGAGGAAGAAATATATTTGGGATATGGTATCTTTCTCGCGCCGTTAGTCTCCTCAAACTGTAAGTAAAGATAAAGTAAAAAGTGTAAATATCTTAAACAGTTAAAAAACAATAAAAATGTTATGAAAAACTGAAAATAATAAAAAAACTCTTCTGTTGGTCAGTCTTGTTTTTTTGATAATTTTACTAAACGTTTAAATGTGTAATTTTTTTCAATAGGTAAATATAAACAAGAAACATTTCTAAACTAAATAATAATTAGATAAGATCCTTAATGTTATGTAGTATGTTTGTAAATAGTTTTTAAAAATTAATACTAAAGATTTTAGTTTTTCTATTCAGTATTATTTTTTTCAAGCCGTTTTCAATGCACGTCTGTAAAGCTAGAAAGGTCAAGTCGGCAAAATTACTCGTATTATATCTCAAAATTTAGTGCTCATTTAGTGCTGATAACAAATATTTGGTAGTAAACTATTATTTTTGAGATAACTCTCAACGTATTTTTAAAATTTAGAAATTAAACAAACAAGAAATTATTAAACTGACATTAAGGAGAAATTGAAAAAATGTCACATCCAGTGGGACTCGAACCCACCATCACTGCCTTATACGCAGGCATGCTTTAACCACTTAAGCTATTGGATGATTAAGTGGTTAGGAAGCGAAACGTTATAATGAATTCAAATCCCATGGTGGGTTCGAGTCCCACTGGATGTGACATTTTTTCAATTTCTCCTTAATGTCAGTTTAATAATTTCTTGTTTGTTTAATTTCTAAATTTTAAAAATACGTTGAGAGTTATCTCAAAAATAATAGTTTACTAAAAATCAATGGTTCCGGTCTCCTAACCGAATAAAAATATAAGACAGGGCACAAATTAAGTGACTTAGAGTTTGATGTATAAATTGTCGATTTGACAAAACTTCTCTCTCATTAACGTCATGTAACATGTGCTTAAGGAGGAAGTGAGTGAATGTCATATCTGATGGGATTTGAATTCATTATAACGTTTCGCTTCCTAACCACTTAATCATCCAATAGCTTAAGTGGTTAAAGCATGCCTGCGTATAAGGCAGTGATGGTGGGTTCGAGTCCCACTGGATGTGACATTTTTTCAATTTCTCCTTAATGTCAGTTTAATAATTTCTTGTTTGTTTAATTTCTAAATTTTAAAAATATTTGGTGTTGTGATAGGGGGACTAAAAATGCCAACTTTTCATTAAGCTAGTAGTGTACCATTCGTGACCGTGCTAAAACGGAAACTAATGGAATTAAAAGACGTCACTATTTAGTGCTCAATTAGTGCTGCCAGTACAGCAAAAGATTTTTGAAAAATAATTTTTTTTTATTTTTTTTTTCAAATCAACTACTGCTAATATCACGACGCCAGCAGTCTTGAGAGCTAGAAGAAGACTCTAAAACGGAAACTAATGAAATTAAAGGACGTCACCATTTAGTGCTCAATTAGTGCTGCCAGTACAGCAAAAGATTTTTGAAAAACTTATTTTTTATTTTTTTTTCAAATCAACTACTGCTAGTATAACTACTCCAGCAGTCTCAAAATTATTACTTGAATTATATTAAACTCCAATGTTGTATGAAAAAAATATTATTTTCAATGATAAAAATAATATTTACTTTTGTAAAAAATGTGTTTTTAAACTAAGCTAACGAATTTTATTTTAAGATTTGTAATTAGAGAATATTAAGATAATTTATATTTAACGATGAGTAAAAATAATTAAGGCTGCTAGCGTAGTTATACTAGCAGGAGGTGATTTGAAAAAAAAAAAATAAAAAAAAAATATTTTTCAAAAATCTTTTGCTGTAGGTACTGGCAGCACTAATTGAGCACTAAATGGTAACGTCTTTGAATTCCATTCGTTTCCGTTTTAAAGTTTTCTCCTCGCTCTTGAGACTGCTGGAGTTGTTATACTAGTAGTAGTTGATTTGAAAAAAAAAAAAAAATCTGTTTCAAAAATCTTTTGCTGTACTTGCAGCACGAATTAAGCACTAAATGGTGACGTCTTTTAATTCCATTAGTTTCCGTTTTAGAGTCTTCTCCTCGCTCTTGAGACTGCTGGAGTCGTTATACTAGCAGTAGTTGCTTTGAAAAAAAAATTATTGTTTAAAACTCCTTTACTACAACGACAGCACTATTTCAGCACTAAATAGTGACGTCTTTCAATTCGATTAGTTTCCGTTTTAAAGTCTCTCTCTAGCTCTAGCGTCGTTATACTAGCAGTAGTCGATTTGAAAAAAAAAATAAAAAAAAATTATTTATCAAAAATCTTTTGCTGTACTGGCAGCACTAATTAAGCACTAAATGGTGACGTCTTTTAATTCCATTAGTTTCCGTTTTAGAGTCTTCTTCTAGCTCTCAAGACTGCTGGCCTCGTTTTATTAGCAGTAGTTGATTTGAAAAAAAAAATATTTTTCAAAAATCTTTTGCTATACTGGCAGCACTTATTGAGCACTAAATAGTTACGTCTTTTAATTCCATTAGTTTCCGTTTTAGCGCAGCCATGAATGGTACACTACTAGCTTAATGAAAAGTTAGCAATGTTCTCATTTTTAGTCCCCCTATCACAGCACCAAATATCTATTATCAGCACTAAATTAGCACTAAATGAGCACTAAATTTTGAGATATAATACGAGTGATTCTGCCGACTTGACCTTTCTAGCTTTACAGATTTTTTCAATGCTACCTCTCTTTTACATTTTTCACTTTTAGATCCTTATTTATTTTATCATCTCATTTATGGTCTTTCTCTTTTCCTCCTACACCCAATCTTACATTTATCTACTCTTTAAATCACATAATTCTCATCCGTTATCTCTACATGACCAAACCATCTAAACCTATTTTTCAGGATTTTCTTGCTCAGTTGCTCCAGTTTCACTGTATCTTTTACTCCTCGTTAATCCACACATCCAACCCAACATCTTTATCTTCGCTACTTCTAACTTTCGCTGTTGCTTTTTCGATATTGCCCATTTTTCTGAATTATACATGAACCCTCTAGTAGTCTACCTTTCATTTTTGCAGTTACATTCTTGTCACGCAAAACTACACTCATTTTTCTCCAGTTTATTCAACCACATTTAATTCGATGATTCTCTTTAACCCTCCATTATTTTCTAGCACAAAATTTAAATATTAACATTAAACATTTTAGTGGCAATTATTAGAATTAGGATTCTTTTTGGTAAATTATTTGGGTTAAAGTTCTCGTTATTATATAGAAAAAACTATGTCGATAAACTAAATTCAAATTAAACATTTATAACGTGAAAGATTTTTTTTCGCAAAAGTTATATATAGATCGTTGATAATGAAAAATGTTTCGATTAGTGTAAATATCGTCTAAATTAGATCGGTTTCGATGGCAAGTCGATAACAAAAGTCTAGGAAATTTACTTTGTTCGATTGATTTATGATTATTACTAATTTAAGCATAGTTTTATTTGGTTAATTATACTTTTAACAATTTGTTAATTTTTGTATATTAAAAAAATAATGCAGTACCCTACTACTGTGTCCCTTTTGAAAATAATCACTTTGTAATATTATGTATTAAATAAATAATTAAATCGTATAAATTTTATAAAATCAAAGAAAATTTTGAAGTCTATGCTGTCTTGTAAAATAAACGCTATTCAAGTCAACTGAAAGTTATAATTTAAAAAATATGTAGAAGAACTAAATTCTCTGGGAAATATTTAATTTATCATTGTCCTTGAGACATTTTCAATCGATTATTAATAATACCATTTCTTAAAAAAAATCGATAAAAGTCTGAATACTTAAATTTAAATTTCAAATGATACAAATGTAATTTACTATACAGAACAACAATTAACAATAATGAATGATTTTGGATAATTATGACAATAAAAATGAAAAAAAAAATATAATAAAACGTAATAAAACTAATCGAAAAACTAAGTTAAAGGTTGTATAAACTTCGAGAGAGCACAGTAAACAATTCTCCATCAGTTAGACTTCAAACGTTAGCTTCCACCAGTTGCTTTTTGCTATAAATTTCTTGTAGCTTTTACTGCGAAAAGAAACACTGATCCTGTTGTCTGCGCCAAATAAATGTTTTTTGATGTCAGTGATCAACAATACAAAACAAATATTTGTAGTATTTTCAAAAAATTTTCTTATTTACTTATTTATCTTTATTTGTACGTTAACTTTTTAAAACCATTTAGATTTATTTTCAACCAATGACATTATAGTCCAGTAAAATGGGACTTTAAATGTCCATACTTCCGGCAAGCCTGCATTTTGGAATGTATGTTTATTTTTATATATATTTAATATATATCTGGTCCAAAATGCTCAAAAGATTTTTGGGGGGTGGAAAAAAATTAAAAACTACCCCTAAAATCAATTTTTTTTAAATATCTCGGAAACTATGAAAGATACGAAAAAAAGTTTTAAATAAAAAAGATAGATATTAAAATTATCTATAAAAACGTCTTGAATCACTTTTACCTTATTTTCAATAGAAACCGAGATATTTACAATTAAAACTTGTAATTGATTGTAAATTCTTAAAAATTCATAAAAAATTTAAAAATCAATATTTTTTAACGTTTTTTTTTTTTAAATCATATCTATAAAACCTAATTAATGATTTCAGAGATATAGATATTTTTGAATTTTTTTTATTAATTTATATACAGTGGTTCGCGACACTTTTATAACGGTTACATAGGTTTTAAAGTATCTATGCTACACATACAAACTATTCCGGTCGACGACAATCTCAGAGAATACTAGAATTTGTGAATCCATGACGATATGAAATCCAAACCTTTACATATCAAAACTAAATAATACACCCGTTCAACCCAAGAACCAAGCAAGCTAACAGGGTACAAAATATAGCATATCGTAACCCAAATCAACTATTTTCTCTCTCACACAGCAGTCCCACATCGGCAGCACGGAGTGTTGTCTCTAGTAGTTGATTGTTTGTAACTTATAACATATGAAAAAATTTCCTTCAATCCTTAAGACCTAATAAAAAGAACTTAATTATAGCGTAAGAAAGCAGCTTAAATCATGCGATATGGCCATCCTTACACCATATTGCCCCAAAATGCGTAAATTTAGCATCGTGTTTTGAACTTGACTGCTAAATTTGTACACTTTCGGGCAGTCTAGCCACACAGCATCTTGCTTAATGTGATTAGTGATTACATTTTTTTTAAATATATAGAAAAAAACTGTGTAAAATCAGCTGGTTTCTTACCACCAGAAAATTTTGTTTTTTCGGTGCCCGGCACCCTATTTTGTCAAGCATTTTTTATATTTATTTTTATTTGGTTTCATATTATACTAGCTGTCCCGGCGGACTTCGTACCACATAACCCTGTCGTGACTTTTATTCATTTTTCGTTTTTTCGAATTTTTACTATTTTGCTTTCAATGATTTTATTTTATTTTATCATATTTTCTCGTTATCAGGTATATACTATTTTTTCGTTATATTTTATAATTTATCGATTAAATATATTAGATATCCACTGTGCCACCTTACGGTGGCTTCATAGTACTTAATTTAGTAAGAATTTCTCGTTTAAATATGTGGTGGCGTCATAGTATTTAATTTAGTAAAAATTGCTTGTTTAAATACATCAGATATTAACTACGCTACCTTACGGTGACGTTATCATTTATTTTAGAAAGATATTTTTTTAGTATTTTCCCTTTCCTTTTAGTTTTTTGTTTATTTATTTATTTATAAATCAAAATTCGACATTATCTGTTGGGTTTCCTCACAACGTGTTTGTTCAATAATCTAAAAATCAAAATACAGTGCCATCTACCGGGTGTCTATCTAACCTAGATGTCGAAGGTTTATAGGGTTACTTCAATTAACTTAAACTGTCATCTATTAGGAATTCGTAGAACTAATCAATAAATGTCACTTACTGTCACTTTACCGTCGAAATATACAAAAAAGTAAAAAAATTATTAAAAAACATTTTATAGTGGACCAAATAGTAAATCTAAACCATTCTCGAATCCATTTAAATATATACAAAAAAATTATGAAATTCGGTCCAGCCGTTTAAAAGGAGTTCAGTAACATACACACGAACACAAGAAATATATATATATAAAGATGTGTATTAAGTATTTTTCGTTTGGAACCGTTAATGCCAAACTGTTAGTTTTCCTTTATGAAGTATTTTTAATATTAGGTCATGGTCTATTATTTTTATTGCGGAAATTATAAACTTTCTAATCTATCATTTTATTATTACTATTAAACTTACAGTGTTTAAAACTCTTATCAGTAAACCATGCAAATGTAGTTAATGATGTTTTTATCAATAAAAAAATAAATATAATAGAAATAATTAACAAATATGTTAACCTATGCAGACTGAAAATATGTCTATAGAAACAACTATTGCAATAATTCATAAAGTTATAATTAACAATGTCAATTAAGAATGGTAAAACTAATTCAACGTACGTCATATTGCAATTTTCATAATAATTTAAATTCAGCTTATCATCTAAAAAAATTTAAGGCTGAGATAAGAAATGATAAATAAACAGGTAGAGTGTTGTGAAATATTTAAATGTGGTCATGTATTACGTCAAAGGTATTATTGTATGTAAATATAGCCTTTTTTTTATAAGCGATTTATAGAATGAAAACTTTAACAAATCAATAAGATTTTCGGAGCTGATTTTACTATAGATAAGATAATATGCACTTTATCTAAAAACGGGTTCAGTAGGTATCAAAAACATTATTGAAGATTATTTTAGATATAAAAGTGAATATCAAAAAGTACTCGTGTGATTTAATATGTAGATAAACATTATTTATTCAATCAAACAATTCGTTTAAAACAGTTAAAGTCCGGCACTGTTCACATAATCATTTGAAATTATATTAAGTAATTTGAAGTTCAAGTCAATGTCATACCGGGCATCGTAAAATACAATTTTATTGTCAACGTAATATAATTCGCAAAGGTAACTACACACACTGTATTGGTCTAGGGTCTAGGGTTATAAACTTGTTTAAATGTTCAAAAAATATGTTATTATTCATATCAGATCATTATAAATAAATAAGTATAAATAATATCGTGCTCATAATATTCAAATATCAGAAAGTACCATTAGAAACAGATCGCAGGATAGTGGTTTAAGAAGTAGACTCCCTCTAGGATATCAAGCTATATTAAGAGGGAACCGCACACTTCGATTGAATTGGGTTAACAAACATGTAAATTGGACAGAAAACATGTGGGCGTCAGTTTTATTTACAGATGAATCTTGATTCGGTTTGTATCCACATTCCATTGGATAAGAGTGTGGAGAAGACAAAGCGGTGATTTTTCAAAATGATCAGCAATTGCACAGCTATAGTGGTTGGACTGTATGGTGGAGCTCACATAAGACTGAAAGGAAGCACACATCTGGAGAATTTTTTAACCGCTATTCTATATCCTATTATCTTGCCACAAAGCAGAGTTTGAAGTTTATTATAATGCTCGATAATGCACACCCACATGTGGCAACAATACAAATTTTCAAAGAGCAAAATATCAATATTTGACCATGGCCTGCTCAATCGCCAGATCTAAATCCGACAGATCATACATCAAGAGTTTTTCGGGAACAACAGTTTTTACAGCCCTAAATGATATTTGGAACGTCCTACATCAAAATGAATGAGACAATTTGATTTTAAGTATGAGTAGAAGATATCGTAAGGTGCTTAACGAAAGAGGAGGTCACACTTCTTATTAAAAGTTAATGTGAAATATAGGAAGCAAGTAACTTTTTTGTTACAATTTTCAATTTGTTTAAATATTAATGAAAGCTACTGTATATACTTGAAATTTTATTTTTCTAGCATAAACAATAAGTAGTCAATGTTTAGTATAATATACTTTATTAACATCTTTTCTTATTTATTTTTGCCATCTTTAATGTCATTTACTAAAAAAATCCCTATGGACACATGGTGCGTGTATTTAGACAAGGGGAAACACTAGGATTATTCAATAAAAATAAATATACATAATAAGTGAAAATTAGTAAAACGAGTTAATCGAATGTAAGAATAATTAAATATCTATTTTACTTGTAAAGATCACAGAATAGTTACATATAGAACAAAAAGTAGTATTGATGAAGTAAAAATAATAGAAAGATCGAGAAAAAAATATGGAAACAAGAAAATCAAAATTTGAAATTTACTTAGGGCTGTGTGGACCTGCTGTTGGCTTTTTGGGAAACATTGGTGTCTTAAACCTTAAATGATCTGTTGATCATATCTAACGTATGAGGCGCTAGTTTGGTGACAGAAAACAATGCAACAAAAGTCCATAAAGACTTGCTTGTATAGGAATGAGATAGTGTCCTAGTGAGGCTTTGGAGGTGATTGTAGACCTTCCCATCTTGCATGAACCTGTAAAGATGATTGCTCTGAATTTGCCTATAGATTAACAGGGACACAGTTTGTAAAATCTTATAGGATATCTTGGGATTCCAAAGGACCGAGCAACTCAATCCATAAAGATGCCTATAGATATTATTTCTCAAAAACGAAATTTCTAACTCACACTAAATGAAAGTAATTGCAAGTTAACACAAAACGTAATTCCACAACTTACCAAACGAGACCTGATTTATTACACTGATGGGTCTAAACCACCAGACGGAGTAGGTATAGGGGTTAACAAGTCCTAATGTTAGGTTGTCAAACGCCCTGGGAAACACTACTACGTTCTTACAAACGGGACTTCTGTGCTATAGAAGGCATTAAAAAAAGCTTCAATTCAACCAGAATATCTATTCTCTCCGATAGCCAGGATGCTTTCAAGGGTCTACAATTTACCATGTTCGAGTCCAAAACAGCGTGGAACTGCAAACAGTCTATAAATATAGTTTAAAAAAACTAAAACACACGCTTTTATAAAGCATGTTTCTGAAAAACATCGAACTAAAAAGTAAAAAATAATTTTCAAAATAAAATTAAAACAAAAATAAATGAAAAATACTAGTATTATTGTGAAAAAAGCGTGGGCGCTTGACATTTGAAAAATATGGTATGCAGCGCCCACGCTTTTTTCACAATAATACTAGTACTTTTCATTTATTTTTGTTTTAATTTTATTTTGAAAATTATTTTTTACTTTTTAGTCCAATTTATTTTATTTCAATAGATTCGTTAATTTGCTGTGACGATTACAAGACCCTTACTCAATCATTATTCGTTTATTTAGTTGGAAATGCTTTGAAAGCGTGTTTTTTTGATTTCTCAAATTATATTTATTGTATTCATATTGTTTATAATTAAACGTATTGTTTTCAGAACTTGGAAAAAAAAATTACTATTGTGAAATCTAAAGAATTGTTAGATTAATTCTAAGACAATTTCATTCATATCGTTTATAATTAAACGTATTGTTTATTACCCACTCCCGGCACGGGGAGGTAGTGACTAAAAATAACGATATGGGACTCACCCGAGGCAGCAGCCGCGGAGTGGAGAGTTACAAACAAACAAACAAACATACATACATACATACATACATACATACATACATACATACATACAGGTGATGTTAATTAATAAAAAAACTCACATCAAACTTCGAATATTAATTAACTATTAATAAATCAACCATCAAACACATTCGTGTTACAAAATTTGTTATTGTTGTCTTTTGTTAAAGTTCACAATAAAATTTGATGAACATTAAAACAAGTGCTAATTCGAAAATTTGGATGAAACCATATGAAATAGCGACCTTGAATTTATTCGTCATCTTTTTTATTTACGATAAAGTTGATGTAATACGGGTAGTCTTATATATTTAAAAATAATAATCACATCTTTACCAAATTAATCAGAACAAAAAAAAAATTGAGTTGCCAGGCATCGATCCCGGTACCTCTCGCATGCTAAGCGAGCGCTTGACCATCTGACCCACACACCCAGTTAATAAAATTTGACGATAAGCGGTACATAGATTAAAGATGAGCGAAATATTAGCCCAAACTGCAGACATGCGCAAACCGCGCACTAGGCAGCAGCCGCGGAGTGGAGAGTTACAAACAAGCAAACATACATACATACATACATACATACATACATACATACATACATACATACAGGTGAAGTTAATAAAAGCGTGTTAATAAAGCAACTGACGAAACAGAACAAAGTAACTTTGCTGTAGGTACCAGGGCATAAAGAGATTGTCAGCAGCAAAATTGTTGAAAGTCTCGCAAAAAAAAAAGAGTTAGAACTCCTTTTATCGGACCTAAACCTTTCTGTGGCATCAAAAAAGGCCACAGAATGGATGAAGTTCGTAATTGTGTAAAGAAACTAGAAAAATACTCTAGCCCAAAACAAGCCATAAGGTTAATACGGTATTCACTGCTCTACTCTAAATCTATTTTATAGCTTTAGAAACTTAAATTTAGAATAATCGCAGGAAGTCTTACAAGACACTATTCACTGAGGTACCGTCTCTGTAAAATGAGCAAAGTGGAATATGCAGATTCTGTGAGTATGCAGATGAACCGCTCAACACTCTGTATTTTTATAGTAAATGTTCACTAACGACATAAATATCTGTGACAGATCCTCTTAGAGCTTGATCAAGTTACAAATGTACATCCTAAACGGACAATAGACTTTTTTAAAAGTCTAGACCTTATTGACTTACAATTAGATGTAGGGAATACAAAATCAACCCCACTTATAATCTACTATCTACATTCTACATGTAAAGATCACCAATAGTTACATATAGAACAGAAAGTATTATCCGTAAAGTAAACTAAAAACAAAAAAGAACGAGTAATATACACAAACAAGAAAATCAATGAAATTAGAAATTAGACAAAGAGATGTAGGGGAGATATGTCTGAGATGGCATACTTGGTGAGACGGCATACTAAGAGTTTAACTGATTTCCGTAAATAACAAAGTCACGTGGGTCGGCCGAAACGATCTCCATCAAAAATTATCCAGCCTATGCATTTTTCATCCCATACAGATCAGTCGTGTACAAGCAGTGGTGACGAATGTGTTTTTGCGCTGTAGAAATATTTCAGTTACGAAAATTAATTCCAATATATCTGTGTAAAAATAAAGGCTACAAGGTAAGTTTTTTCGATACAGGTCTGCAAGAAGGTTAATACGTTCTCATTTTTAGCAAAATTTGTGATATATTGATACTATAGTTTTTGTAACAAAAAAAGAACGTGTTCTATATTTTGGTTGAGATGGCATACCATAAGTTAGCTAAGATGGCATGGTATGCCATCTTAGACAAATTCTTTTTCTACGATTTTTTTCTTATTTGCAGAATGGGTCGTTATAGAAGAAAATCTGAGAGGCAAAATTGGACGGAAGAGAATATGAAAAACGCACTTCAAGCTGTTCAGGAACAACAAATGGGATGGCTTTTAGCGTCTAAGACCTATAATGTGCCATTTACCACCCTTCGTCGTAGAGCAGCTAGAAACATGGACTATAAAAGAGGCTACTTGGGCGGTTTTAAAACAACTTTCGACAGCGAGCTGGAGCATGAAATTACAATCCATCTGAAAAATTTAGAAAGTCGTTTCTTTGGTCTAACTACGACTGATGTTAGGAAACTAGCATATCAGATCGCCGAAGCTAAAGGTATTAAACATAGATTTTCACCAATAACAAAAATGGCTGGTTGGGACTGGCTAAACGGATTCCGTAAAAGAAACCCGTCTATTAGTCTAAGGACACCTGAATCTACTTCCGCCGCTAGAGCGTCAGCATTTAATAAACAACAAATAGAGAAATATTTTCAACAATTATCAGCAGTTTTAGATGAATATAAATTTCAGCCCGACGAAATATGGAACGTCGACGAAGCAGGACTATCCACTGTTCCAAGTAAAAATATTAAAATTTTTGCTACTCGTGGGAGAAAGCAAGTTGGTGTTTTGTCCAGTGCGGAAAGAGGGCAACATTTTACAGTTGTTTGTTGCATGAATGCAGCTGGCCGGTTTGTTCCACCAGCAATAATATTTCCAAGAAAGAATATGAAACTGGAGCTTATGGATGGAGCACCGGTTGGGTCAGTAGCATTTTGCCAAGAAACAGGATGGATGAACGGGGAAATTTTTTTAAAATGGATGAAACATTTCGTCAAATGTGTTAAACCGTCCAAAGAAAAGAAGGTTTTGCTAATATTAGACGGACATGCTAGTCATAAAAATTTATATGTTTTGGAGTACGCAAAGGAACATGGTGTTATTATCTTTTGCCTTCCCCCCCACTGTACCCACAGGACACAACCTCTTGACGTTAGTTTTTATAGCCCTTTAACGACCTATTACAATCAGGAGTTATCGAATTGGCTAAGAAACAATCCTGGAAGAGTTATAACGCATTACCAGGTAGCCCAGCTCTTCAACAATGCATACATAAAGGCAGCTAGTTTGAAAACTGCACAAAGTGGATTCTCTACTACCGGAATTTTTCCGTTCAATTCCGATATTTTTGAAGAATGGATGTTCGTGCCATCGACAGTAACAGAGCTGCCAGCTCCTTTTATCGATGATGATAATCAGTCCGCCACGACAACTAATCCGATAATGCAGCCACAGCCAAATGATGACCATGTGGTGAATAATAATCACAATGTGGAGACTACAAGAGAAAATTTACTACATCTGCCTAAGGCTGACAACGACGTTTATGACTATAAGGAAAAGGATAAGGATGCAAGCACGTCTAAAACTCAGAATAATGATATATCAGTTGCAGAAATATTCCCCTTACCATCAACGTCTGAAAAGACGTCAAGATCAAAAAGAAAAAAGGGATCATTTGGTTTCATCAATAGCACACCTGAGTTAGATGCCACCAAAGCTGCTGTTGCCGAAAAGGAAGCCATGCTCAAAATGAAAGCTGCCAGGTCTACAAAAAGGAACCTAGCCTTTGAAGAGAAATCACTGCAGCCAGTGCGCCAATCTACCAGATCATCAAAAAAAAAATGTAACAAAGTTGATAGCTCTGATGACGAAAAAGAAAACATTGAGGATCTAGAAGAAGATGAAGATATTTCTTGCATATATTGCAACGAACTTTACCACTGGTCACGCTCAAAAGAGCTGTGGTTTAAGTGCCAGATATGTGGTAAGTGGGCCCACGCCGAATGTGCAGACCTCAATCCTAAATCTAAGACATTTGTGTGTGACATTTGTTCTTAATTCAGTAGTTTTATTTTTATTTTTGTAAGTATGCCATCTTGCCCCGATAGTTAAGGATAAGACGGCATAGCGACTATGTTTTAGTTTTTAATTTTTTTTCTAAATAAAGTTACTTTTTAGTTATGATTTATTATAATTTAATTACTTACACATCTGGCCTGCCAGAAATTACATCCACAATTTCTATAATGTTTATTTTTTACACAGAATTAATCAACTAAAAAAAAGTATGCCATCTTAGACATATCTCCCCTAGTTATAAAAGATTTAAGTAACCTGGATATAAAAAATGTAGAAAGAAAAGCGAGTTGATAAAAAAAGAAACCAAGTGTCTAACAAAATGAAAAAGTTTAAGTCTTACTATATAATAGAAGTTATCACTCCAAACATTACTAGAATTGACATATTTCAAAAAGTTACTAAATTTAAAGTTCTACTGCATAGTTTCTATAAACAGTATAAACTACAATTAAATTTTGCCTACAGTGCCTATACATAAAGCAGTAAGCAAAGATACATGAGATATTAAAATTTGCGAGAAAGTGAGAGCATCGTGTGAGAGAGGCAATCATAGTGATGAGGGGCATTGGTTTACTCAAAAGTGAGAGCAACACAAGGTCACAGAAAATTTCGTTATTAATTTTTGTGACAATTTTTTAAACCTAAAATTAATAGTTTTGTTTTCACACAAATGCGGATTGTTTACTTATTCGATATATTCTCGATTTTCCAACCATATTCATTACAAAATTACATATTTATATATTTGGTAAATAAATCTAAACTCTTATATACAAACATTTCCAAAATAAATAGAATAGAAACAAAAGTAATACAAAAAACAAGTTAAAATGGTGTCGTGGGACACCAGGTAAGAACTAAGTTCCTTCGGCTAATGTAGAATCAACACATAACACTACTCGCTTCTCGCTTGTGTATACGACTGTAGCGCCTGCGCACGTCTCATTTAACGGTCAATATATCAAAATCAGTGAAATCTTAAGAAAGAAGCTTCTTTAAAATTCAAGGTGAGCTTTAAAGAGTAATGTATACATTTATCTTTTCTTACCTTTCCTAACTACTTTCAACTATCAAGATTTTTAAAAATTATATCTCATATTACTTTAACAAAAAAAGGTAAATGTTAAGAGATATATACAAAAAAAAAATTGCATCGGCCGGGAATCGAACCCGGCTCATTTAACGGTTTTTTGTTACGGTTTTTTACTATTACATTTTTGTCAGTTCGGTCACGCAGCAAAATCCCTATCTCATCCAAGGCTGCCGTAAGGAACATAGTTCCAATAAACGTTTAAAAACGATTTAATTAAAAATGTTAACCTATTTTGTTTTTTCTTTTACAAAAGTGGACATAGATAAAGTATAGTATATTACTCAAGTGGTACGGTGTTTTTTGTAGCCCTAAAATATTTTTTTTCATTTATGCGAAAATCGTTAGTTACGACTCTTTTTTTATGTCGTAATTAATTTCACCCTTTATTGCCTGAATATCAATGTATTTTTGTTTTGTTTTTAACTGCTTTTAATTTTGGTTTTTGTATTTTCCATTATTATTTTGGGTAACGAACTTATCTCTATGATTATTCATTTGTTTGTTCACTATACACAATTTACCTTTTGATGAATTATTAAATGTATTGAAATTTTGATCAATTTTGTTGTTTACGCAAGACTAACAAGAGCACACCGGCACTGGAAAAATTCAAATCATTCATGACACAATGGATTTTAACTAACCCTTGACCTCTAAAGTTAACCGGATGTTAAACTCGACTAAATATTTAATAATCATCGGATTTTCGAATCATTACAAAATAAAATTATGGTTCGTCTGGTTCGTCATAGCCATTCATTTATACACATGCGTTGTGAATAATAGATAAGTATGTGATTCCCATTATACCTTCATAAGAAACACAGAATATCGTTCAACTGTAACAACGTTTTAGCAAGATTTAAAGGAAAGATTTAACAACTTTTCAAATGATAATTAAAACACTAAAAAGTTAATAGCGTTCAACCACCGTTGAGATGTAACTTGTTAATTATAAACGTGGCAAAATGGGGATCAAAGACAATGTACGCAGTGGGATGAAGTATAGTTTGGTTCAAAGTTAATTTTTGCCAACAAAGAATGCCGACAAAAAATACCGCCGAAGGAAATTTTTTGTCGGTATGAACTGTGAATGCAAACAAAGCAAAAAATAACTTTCAACGAAACTTATACTTACTACCCAGTAAACTAAAAACGAGAGTGATTTAGCATGTTTTAAATATAGTTTTTTCTCTCTCGCACACTGGTCTCGCATGGGCAGCATAAAAAGTTGTCTCTGGTAGCAAATACTCAAAGGCTCACAACCGATCAAAAGCAACGACGTGTTGATGATTTAGAGCAATCTTTAGCCATATATAAACAAAATAAAGATACATTTTTCTGTCAATGGATGAAAGATAGCTCCATCTCTACGTTTCGGTGTCCAATCGACCGTCAGTCGAGTACTTTGAAAACAGCCAAACTAACAAGAGCGATTTATACATATCGGTTTGAAACTTTTAATGGTGAGGATACAAAAAAACCGACCCATTTGAAGAACAAAAAAAGTGCATCTTTATGAAGAAAATGCATCGGTTCAAAAACAAGTTATAATGGTGTCGTGGGACACCAGTAGGAACTAAGTTCCTTCGGCTAATGTAGAATCGACACTACTCGCTTGTTTATACGACTGTAGCGCCTGCGCACGTCTCATTTAACGGTTTTATTCCACTGACTTTTTCTTAGGGTTTTACTATTACATTTTTTTCAGTTCGGTCGCGCAGCAAAATCCCTATCTCCTCCAAGCCCTGGATTATACTACGTTATAGATTAATAATTACATTTCTTTTGGTTGTACATATTTTCATAATTTGTACTTTTCGTCTGGGCAGCTTATATATCAATAAATTCTCTAAAGATATAATTTTTATAATGATAATGATTGGAATTAGATAATTGAATTAATTTTATTTAAAGTTAAAATAATATTTATAGTTTTTTGTTTAACACTGGAAAAAAACTAAAAAAAATTACCATCCCGCGTATTCGATCCTCCAACGATATTCAATCGTGAAGAGTTATCATATGCTTGTCAAATTATTTTTATGTATTTACTGCATAAATTTTGATTATATTAATAATAATAATTTATTATAAATTTTGAGATTAACATTAGTAACAGCTGTAGATAATCCAATTAAATAAAATATTACAACATAATTTACACATTTTACATTTAAAAACACCAATGATTTTCATTAATTTATAGGACATCACAAAAGTTGACATCGTTGGATATTTCTATATTGTTTACAATGTTTATATTATATTATTAAACTTACCTTTCGTTAGAAGATTCTGTAATGAGAAGATCATCTTTTGCTTGATTCATTATCTATACCTATTATATTTTTTGTAGACACTTTCAAAAAAGTTTCGGTTAAAAATTATATCATAACTGTCAACATTATGTCTATCGTATACTGAACACTGAGTAGAGGCTAGCGCTGTGTGGAGGCTAGCGGTTACCTGCCTACTAGATATAGTGGCACTATTACAAGCGTTACGGTTTTATTGTTACGGTTTTTTACTATTACATTTTTTTCAGTTCGGTCACGCAGCAAAATCCCTATCTTATCCAAGCCTGCCGTAAGGAACTTAGTTCCAATAAATAATAACGATGTGGAAATTGTATGATTTAGGTTAAGAATTAATTCCACACCCACCGTATTCTCCAGATATGGCCTCCAGTGACTTTTTCCTGTTTGCAAACCACAAAAGAATGGTTACTCGAAAGACATTTAGAACTGATGAGAGGTAATCGAGGATATTGAGGCTAAAAATAAATAGTACTATAGTGTTTTACTATGTTATTTTTAATTTAACTCTTAATACCCATAGTTTGTCATTAAATTAAATTAATATAAAGGATAAGTATGTAAAAAGTAATAAAACGCAGATATAGCAAATAATTGCTTAGCACAAATGGAAACAAGACGTTTTATATCGTCCTGAGAAAAATGAAGACATCCTTTTCATTTTCTGCATTATCTGCTTTCTTGTTTATATGATCTTAGTTATTATTTTACTTTAACTAGATTTCTCCTTAAATCTTTTCGACGATTTTTATTTCAGGAAAAAAAAAGTGAAGATGTGACGGTGTTTTTTTAATGCAAAGTTTCGCATCTTTTTTCTTTA
Source organism: Altica lythri (assembly GCA_964028335.1). Taxonomy (NCBI): domain Eukaryota; kingdom Metazoa; phylum Arthropoda; class Insecta; order Coleoptera; family Chrysomelidae; genus Altica; species Altica lythri. Next base: position 36,695,186 of record OZ034805.1, read on the forward strand.
TTATCTGTTTCCCTATTTTTCTGATCTTAGTTTTTTTCCTATTGTTTATTCCTGCTTTTACTAGAACTCCGTTTACATGTTTTCGGTAATTTTTACTTGACCGTCATCTTCTGAATTCTAACCTTTGTCACATGTTATTATTGAACAAAATGGTTTGGCAATTTTGCTTACATCTACTACATTTGTTTCGTACCTGCATCCTTTTGAACTTTTTTCTAGTATGTAACTTTTCTGTGTTAATCACTTTCTATTTTTAATTTCTTTATCTTCTTTGTCTTTTGTTGATAAAATTCGTTTTGTGTTTCAATATCATATTTCTTTTCAGTTTCTAGATTTTTCTAGAAGACTCTTATATTATGTATTATGTACCATGATTTATCTATACTCATATATTTTTTTCGTGTAGGTACATTTGAAGGCTTCATATGCAAATATTTGTTAATGTTTTTTAAAATGTTAAACAATACTACGGAAAACCCTGTATAAGAGAAACTAACTGTTAAAGGTCGCTCCAGTTCCGGATGTCTGTTTACAAATACAGTAGTCAATTCTGCGAAATTATGTTTCACGCAATATTATGCAAGAATAAACACGACCGTGAACTTGAAAAACTTTGCATCATTTCATTATAAGCGAAAGGAGAATTGATTATAATTATTTGGACTACTAGAATTTTCTAGTTTTTTTATTGCAATTTTTAGTTTTTTATGTGCTAATGCGTCTTTTAAAACTTTTCTACTTATGCAAACCTACACACTACAGGTTTACAAGTTTTCTAGCTTTTTCCATTTTCTCTGTACAACTATTTATTATTATAAAACTTTCCACGGAAGAGAAGGTAGCCTGAAAGTTCAACTATGGAATATGAAGTAGCTACGATGGTTGGTTAAATTAGTTTTTTGACCTTACCACAACAGGTGATTTTACAAACTAGATGCATAAGTAATTTTGTTGGTATTGCCATTTGTTAGTATTCTAGACGTATTTCATTCAAAGCAAGTTTTGCGGGTCTAGATAAATTTTTTTTCTATTTATCAATTTAAAGTCTACAATTTCTTTATCGAGACCATTATTGAGATGACCTCTTTTAATTCTATACTTGCGCTTTGAGATATTTAAATACAGCTTTAAAGAGAAATTCTAGAATTTCAACTTTTGCACTTTAAAACAATTAAATTTAATAAGTGTATTATAAATTGCATATATAAATTACCTAATTGGGTCAAAGTCAATATTCTGCTCGTATATTATGTCTATTTATATTTAACATTTTTCTATTTTATTTGAAAGTATAATTTATTACATCAATTTATCACAACCTTGTGTATTATTCTGTTCAGTTTCAATGTCACAAATTTTACATTTTTAATAAATAAAAATAAAGATAAATTGATATAATAATAATTGTCAGTTTCGACTGTAAAAAAATATATTATTTATTTGTGCAAAATATGATATATATTGAGATAGTCAATGTAGTACATTTTTATACTTAATTGTTGGTTTTAAAACATTATAAGCTCTAACTGTTTGTAAACGTTGGTTTGTCGAGAAGACGTGATGGTTTTTATATTTTGTAGATTAAGGGCTAACAATTTTTTAAATAAATTTGAAACTACAAAATGGACCAACAGACAAAAACTTTTATTAATATTTTAAATGTATATATATTTACATAAATGTAGCCTATGTACAATACCACAGATTCAAACAAAGGAATTTAAATGAGGGGAGCAAAAATTAAGACTAATTTAATATTTAAAAAAAAATATATTAAAGCAACAGACAAAGAACTTTTATTAACTATCACGAAATGTTAGAGGTACTACGAGGGTTATCTTTTTAGTTTTACATACCTATAGCCGATTAGAAGGCGCCACCGATAGAACGTTCAGACACAAATCTTTTATTGACATAAATCCAGAGTCTCATTGCGATACAAGTCAAGTAGGTACAGTGAACTTTTGAAATTAGCAAGTCGGTTGAAAAATGCATCTTAGCCCGAAATAATTTTTTACAATTTTATGCCAACAGGAATGTCTCGCTGAAATGGTTTCTGTGTTTGGGAATGAAGCACCACACCAGTCAACTATTCCCGCTGGTGTTGCGAATTTCAACGTGGTCGCTCCAGTCTCAGCGACGAATCCAGGCTTGGTCAACCCAAAACAGTAGTCACATAGTAAGACATTCATGCGGTTCGTCAGCTAATTAAGGACTTAAGGATGAACGCTGTGTAACATACCGGGAGATAGAGGCATCTTTGGGCATTTCAAAGACCTTGATCCAAAAGATCCTACATAAAGAACTGGGTGTTACAAAGTTAGTTACTCGTAAGATCCTTCTTTTGCACAGAAGAGCAAAAAACGGTTAGCATCAAATGGTGTCGAAAAACATTGGAACGGTTCAACAAAAGAAGCACAAAAAATGTTTGTTAGTGGTGATGAATCTTGGATTTACTCCTACGAACCGAAAAATAAACACCAATCCGCTGTGTAGTTGTTTTACGATAAGAAAAAACAAACAAAAGCGATCCGTTCTCGAAGTTTGTCAAAGAAAAAGGTCGCAACTTTTGTGTCACAATCTGGTCATGTGGCAACAATTGCTTTAGAAGACAATATAGTCCCAACGACGTTCCCAGAGATCAAGAATTGAATGCGTGAGCAGTCGCCAGAAGAAGACATTCATGGAGTTAAAACAGCGACTTTGCAGGTGTCAACTGAAGACTGGAATAACTATTTTGCCAATTTGTTTGAACGTACCTATGCAAAAGTATACCGATCTTGGTGTGATATATTTTAAAAAGCAACAAACTACTTTATGTCTATATATTTTTTGTCTTTATGACTAAAAAGACAACCCTCGTAAGGAACAAAATCCTAGTGGAGTTTTTATTATTAAATATATTTTTTCTGGTAATTTATTATTTATTAAAAAACATCTAAAATTTGTAAATTACTCATAACTTGTTCCATAAAGAAAGAATCGTTCATTAAATTTTAACGGATTTGTGATATTTGTTGTTACTTTCACTTTGAAACAATAGCTATTTAATAATCTCGTGTCACTTTGTCCCGATAGATAAATTAAGGTAAATAATAAATTAAACAATTACACAGTATTTTCTATAGTGTAATGTTCCCAGATTTATTTACAAAATTACTCTTGCTTAAATTGTGTATAGGCTTAGGTCGTGTTTATACTGACAAGGTATAAAAATTAGCTGAATCGGCATTTGTTTTAATTTAGTACTGCATTCGCAAATTCGATGCTTTTTTCATTAATACGAAAATTACAGCAATGCTAATTTTAACAAAAGCTGACATTGTATGAATCGAATTCAAGGGTATTAACTTAATTGATGAAAAATTGAAAATACTTGTTAACTAATAAAATTAGTCCTTAAAAAGAATGAAAATTTAAGGAAATAAAGCCAAACGTAACACCATTTGAACGGTGTCAAAATGAACACGACCTTTCATATAAGTATATATTTTGTCCTTTTATGAAGTTTAACTGCTCAAATTTTACATTTTCAAATATAAAGGAAGTTTCCTAAAAAAAAGGAAGGCGCGAAACGTAACTTTGGTGAAGCGACATATAGTTGGCTGATAGATCTGGTTATGGAGGGTATAGGGAAGTTAGATCTGGTTATTGAGGGTAGAGGGAAGTAGCACTAAGTGTCAAGAAATGTCTGTCAGAACTCAATAAATTAAAAGGACACCACACTATCAGGAGGGTAATGTTAAAAATTAAAGAATAAGAGAGGTGGATATGTAGAGATTGAAACACTTCTGCTTTGAAATTGGAGTATTTAACCATTAATGTTATCTCACAGTAACTTTTTAGGTTATATTTAGTTAATTATTCGATCTCTGCATACTTCACGTTCTCTATAATTGCTTAAGTCATACAATACACTCATTTGATATTAGCACCATTTCAGTCAAATTTTGAACTGAAATTTACTGTTTACTAGCAAATAGTTTTTTTGCTAAATCATCATATGATACCTCCATAGATCTGATATTTGCGTAAACCTAAGGTTCCGATGGTATACTTTGATCTCTATTTTTCATAACATTAATGAAATTTGACCTTATACAATGCGCACTGCCATACGCAACCGATTTTGGAACTCTGGCAGTTAAATTGCAGACGCTCCCGGTGCTTTTATTAAATTTAAAGAAAAAATTAATAAGATAAAACAAACAATATTTTAGATAATGTTCTTGAACCTACACTGTAGCAAAGCGCACAACCGTCCCATATCTCTAGATATTCAGGAAGAGGACAGATGATCCACAACTGCTTCTCCGAATCAAGATTTGAGAATTGTAGACGAGTGGGGAAGAAAATATCTTGTTAATTTCAACGCTTCCAAGACAAAGACAAGATGCAAACAAACGACTCATCCATCACAATAAACGATCAGACACTAGTATCAAGCGACTTCATTACGCTGGTTGGTATAACGATCTCCCAGGACTTACTCTGAAACGAACATATTGCATCCATACCAACTGCAGCAGGAAAAAAATGAGGCTTTCTGTTTGGAGTACGCAAATATATCTCTCCATCAGCTATTCTTTTACAGAACTCAAATACGACCTAATCTTGAATACCGCTCGCATGTATTGGGTTCGGTAGCTCCGCCAAGGTTCAGAGTTCTTGATGCAATACAGAGAAGAGCAGTTCGACTAATAAACGACACCAGTATAACCAAAAACCTAGCCCCCTTGTCTCACTGAAGAGCAGTGTCTGATCTTTCCTTGTTTTACCGATACATATACGGATTTTGCTCAGAAGAACTTCGCTCTATAATGCCTTCACTTGCCAGACAAGCTAGTGCCACGCGACGTGCCAACTCCATGCACTCTTATACTGTTTAGTGTCAGAACGGATCGATTCGATCGTTCCTTCATCCCTAGGAACTCCTTAGCTTCCCACGTCTTCCCCACTCGTCCTAACTTGCAGTCCTTTAAATCCCTAATGAATAAATTGCCTCTTCTGCCCCAATAGATGTCCTCGGTACATTTGTATTTAGGTCTATACCTACGAGGACATCCTTAAATTAAAAAAAAAACTACAACTAATGCTTCTAAGAATTACTATAGAAGTTCACTGTATAACATGCCAGCAAAAAATATCATAATACAGTCCTGTTACAAGACACAGTAACAAAATAGGCAGTAATTATTCATTGAATAGTCTTTCATCTTTTCCACATGGATGATGAGCTAACGCTGTATTTAATTGACCCTTTTTTCTTTCTATTAGACAGTTATTGTGATCGACGTCCTGTACACGACGCCTGGCGCCGTAAGATACGAAACAGGCGCCGAAACGTAACTGTTGTGTTATTGTTTTAGCAGTGATTTATGTAGACGCTTTTTATAACGAAGTTCTCTCTTTTTGTACGTTAGTTACACGAAAATTTATTTGTTAAGGGAATGTAGGTCTTAATTACTAATTCAGTTTTTATTAATATTTTTAATTTACATAAAAAAAGAAAAAAAGTACTGGAGTAGCAAGTATCATGTAGTGTATAGAATTTTACTCTAAAAAGATGTAATTTGCATACACTTTATAAAATAAAATTAAACTATACAAAGTGGGGAGGGAGCTTTGGACAAATAAATTTAATATCCAGTATGTTTGACATATATAAACAAACACATACTTTATTTTGTGTTTACTGCTGGTTCTGTTAGCTGTCGATATTTTAAAACATACCAAAAGTGTACTTTACTATAATTTCGTTTTTTACTGCGGAACTTCGACATAAATGTTATGCGAATATGTTGGCGTATGAGCGAAATTAGGGGTGATAGACGCACCAGCGACCTATAAGGTCCATTGTGTACCACTTTTCTTGTTATAATTCTGATGCTTCTTAGAAAGTTGAGGATATCGTTGGGCTTCAAGTTAGATAGATCTTTCTCTTCTATTTCGTATGACCCTAGGTATTTGCTTCATCTGTTAATCCTAGTTTCTCCATGTATCCTCTTAATTGGCAGTGCCACAGCCGTACTTCACTTTAAGTTAGTAGAGTAGGGCTGTGGCAGTGCCCGGTTAATATCCCGCTATAATACGGAGGTTGTTTTTACTAAGGTTTAGATAGCTGAAAGATCTCTTCTGGTTATAGTTTTGCAGGAGCGTCTTCGGTTGTCTTTTAGTCCTTCTAGATCGTTTCAGTACTTGTATTTTTTTCTATCCACTTCTTTCTTTAGTTTTTCTAAGACTGTACAACTGCTGATTCCACAAGATGGTTCTGGTCCAAAGTAAGGGGTTTCCTTCAATCCCTATGTGTCCTGGAACCCATAAGAGGTTAACGGTGTTATTTTGTCCTAGTACATTTAGTTACGCTAGCTATTCCCAGACCATCTTTGAACTGATTGTGTGTGAGTTCAGAGCTTTGATGGTTGCTTGAATATCTGACAAGTTTACTATCTTTTGTCTACGATAGTTTCGTTCAATATTAAATTCAACACATCTTTTAACGGCACGGATTTCAGCTTCTGCTCATCTGTCTTGGAGCCATCCTTATACCATTTTATGATATTTTAGTTTAGACTTAATATTTTGTCTCTTTTTGTCCCATTCAAATTTACCAGGCGAATATGTTAGAGCGGCGGTCTATTCTTTATACGAATCTAATTATTCAGCATAGACGAATGTTGTTTGAAACGGACGGTCTTGTCACATGTCATCTCGTCTCGCTTCGTTTGTCTCGTTTCGTTCATTCTTGCAGTCTCTCGATTTCGGTGATTCTTTTATAACTAAATGGGAAAATTATAATGGTACCTCTTGTTTTACATTCAGTGAGGACTGTGTTAGTTTGGAAGAGCTGTTAATCCAATTATATTTAGATACTATTACTAAAGATATCAGTGAAATTAGCTTTTTTGCTTATTGCTTTTACACTTCATCGGCAAATTTCTGAAAACTATGCATTTTTATGAGATGTTTGAAACTTATACTGATAGAAAAAATCTAAACTATTATAACTACTTAAACATGAATATAAAAAATATCTTTATTTCTCGTAAAACCATTACAAAGATATTGGCACTATTAACAAAGAAATGCTGTAATTAGATAATTGCAATGTGTATTGAATTAGTCTATTGTCTTTTAGCAAAAAAAGGGACAATAAGTATCAAACTCGTAAGAACAATTTGATGATTGATTATCGTCATTGGGTACCTATTTATGAAAAAAATACAAAGTGCTATTAAATTCAGCCTACCTTCAGTTATCCTTGTTTATATTTAAAAAAATGTCAAGATTATTTTTAGCAAAAATATGTACCTAGAGGCATTGTTGGAGAAAATTAACATATAAGATAAAAATCATAAAAAAAAACTAGATAACCTTCAAAATAAGTATTTTTTAACAAAATATGACATAAATATAATTTTTTCTTTTTGACAAGTTTCTATCGATTCTATTCGATTTTTCTATACCATTACTTTATTCAAAACTAGCTGTACCCGGCGCGCGTTGCTACGCCATCAACTAATAAAATAAGTTTATAGTTTTGTTTTACTTATTGCACCAGCAATATTTTAAGAACTGTTATTTGTACGAATTCGTATAGATATCTATTAAAATCAGTATTGAACTTGATAGATGGAAGCGCCATCTGGTGGTAACTTCCATTAATACGAATATCATATTCATCTTACCCATTAAAAATACATCATCGTACTGATTTTCGTGACAATCGGTTGAACGGAGCAGAAATTGCTACTCTGCAGCGCCACCTGGTGGCCAGTGGCATCAATGAGCATATTATACAAATCTTCTCCGTGGAAAAATACATATACATACCAATTTTCATGACAATCGGTTAAACGGGACTGAAGTTGCTACTCTGCAGCGCCACCTGGTGGTGAGTGGCATTAATGAGCATATCATACAAACCTTCTCCGTGGAAAAATACATATGCATACCAATTTTCATGACAATCGGTTGAACAGGGCAGAAGTTGCTACTCTGCAGCGCCACCTGGTGGCGAGTGGCATCAATGAGCATATCATACAAACTTTCTCCGTGGAAAAATACATATACATACCAATTTTCATGACAATCGGTTGAACGGGACAGAAGTTGCTACTCTGCAGCGCCACCTGGTGGCGAGTGACATCAATGAGCATATCATACAAACCTTCTCCGTGGAAAAATACATATACATACCAATTTTCATAATAATCGGTACAGTAGTTTTTAAGTTCATTGAGTACATACAGACATACAGACAAACATTCATTTTTATATAATATATATTGAAACACTTATGGGGACTTTAACACAATTTTTATTTACAAAATTGTTAAGATACACAGAACTCTGCTGGATAACGTCTAAACTGCTTGACAATACAATTAACTTTTGTTAATATTTGAACTTGAACTGCCGTTAACTGCCCATACATCCCCTTATATACACAACAAATTACAACAAATGAACATTCTGGAATTTTCTAGAAACATTATTTAATCTAGTCAGTGTGTTTAGAACTTTCTAGAATTTTCTAGAAACATTATTTAATCTAGTTAGTGTGTTTAGAAGTTTCTAGAATAACAATCTTTCAAATTAAGGTTCTTTCTTTTACGGTTATCCCGTTACAATATATATAAAGTGCTTTTTGTAAACAGTTTTTTTTTAATATTAAATTTTTTTTGTTCTTTAACATAATTTGCCAGCTTTTTTTAAAACTTTTGTATAGAGTAAAAACTTTCGTATATGACTGCGATAGCGATAGCGGTAGAGTAGCTATAAACTTTATTTGATTTAGTTGAATTACCCCAAAAGCAAAATTCATAGATAAATGTACTTTTTATTTCCTAATTAAATTATAAATTTAAAACGTAATATTATTATTATTAAAATTTACATATGGTTGGCCCATCTTTTTGAGTCATTTAAAAAACGAAGCCCGGCATTTTTCTCCTTTTTTTTTGTTTTTCGGAAATTTTAGATTTTCACAATTTTTTTTTATTTTTTAAGTTTTTTAAGTCTCTAAGATTTTTATATATAACGATAAAACGTCCAAAAGGACATTATTTCCCTAGCTAGGTCACTAAGTCGTGGGTTACTGTTTCAAAGTTCAACCAGTCTATCCCAAACATATAATTATTGGCGCCACAGTACAAACCAATCAAATTATACTCAAACTCCCGCTTTAAATGATTTATTACAAAATTAATAAATTCAAAAAATAATAATTAAATAAAAAAAATACTGAAAACAGAATATTATATCAAAGAGGATTAATTATATTAATTAAAGAATTATTATTCTCTTAATTCACTAATTTTAAGTTTTCAGAAACCCTTAAATTGAATCATATGTATCCTTATCGATTGTACAGGGATGATTTTCCTTCCAATTTCTAAAAGTTGGGACAAATTTGGGATTAAAAATTATTTTCCTTTTCCTTCAAAAAATGGCTAAAACTTATCCAATAGTTATGGTTTAATAATTCGGGGGGACATCTTCGAATTAATTTGGATGAACCCTTAATAGAAACAAATAATCAAAAATAATTTACAATTAGTTTCTAGCCAAATCGGAATATTTATTTTAATTAAGAGTAAATTAATTCTTAAAGCACGTGTAAAAACCGGCCCTGGCATTAATAATAATAAAAAAACTGATGATTGGCTAAAGTAAAACTACTTTGGATTAGTTGGTAAGTATTAATAAAATATCACCTTTTTTTAGACACTCACAATAAATAAAATAATTAAAGGAAACATTATTCAAATCGACTTATTTGTATTTTGAAGAGGTATAACAATAAAAGAAATCAAATTGTTTGACGTACTAACCCGAGAATTAGGTACTAATCACAACCAGAAAGGGTCGAAAATTTTACTGTAACACCGCTTACGGCACATTTTTGAACTGAAACTATTTTACTAAATATTTCTCATCAATATAGCCACCGTAACAATAGTCTATTGAAATTATTCTTATTACAAAACGATCAGAAACATCGTTACACACACACAAGTATTACATTATCTAATGATAAATTTAAACAAAAAAATCTAACACTAAATCAACTTACCGATTATACATAAAACGATTATCTGTATTAACACTACATAACAAAAATAAATTGAAGTTTAAAGATAAAGCTGCTTGTAGAATTTCCAGCTTTTGGTCAATACAAGTTTTTTAATTTACGACCTAAAACGCAAACTCGTTTTAAAATACAAACAAACTCGCTTTATCAAGATCCTAGTTTACGATTCTTCTGCGTACTTATGTTCTTCCATTTTTACAATGGAATTAATGGAAACGACGACGAGCGTTGGCATATTATTGCGGGTATTCCCCAGTGGCCTTCACCATAAACGGCACTCAGCGGTTTCGAATTCGGAGAAAATCAATTAGACCAGAGGGGGAAAATGTGCTAGAACCACATAATTGTGATGTAAAAAATATGTTTTTTTTATTATGCCAACAGCCGGTAATGTATAGCAAATTGGTGTTTGTTTACGCACACATTTTATATTTAGGATGATTCAAATTAATTAACATATTTACGGATTTTGCTCAACATCAAAATAATTTGCATACTTACATAACAGCAAAATTTAACAAATAAAATAATAAAAAATATAAATAATGCTTATAAAGATATTATTTTTATTTCAGAAAAAACAAACTTAAACATGATAAGGGGGCAATGTTAAATCCATTAAAATTAAAGACAATAGTTTGCAAAAAACGACTAAATAAAATATTATGTGGTGTTTATAAAAGGATTTGAAATACACGTTATAGCTTGTTATTTTTTGCTGATTTGAAAACTATAGATTACTAAGTACACCCTAGAAAATTTTCTGAGAATACAGCAAAAACATAATAGTATAAAATATGATTTGGAAGTTTTTAACTATTCAATAATGGTAAATTGATGTCATTCAGTACGTGCCCTGTATATAAACTCGCAGAACACTTCGTTTTGTTATGCTATCTCCTTTTTACATCTTTTTGATGTCAAATTATCCACTTCAAAGAAAAGGAAAACAATTTTATGAATTCAAAGCAAGGCTAAAGAAGAGATTAGAGTTGTAGAAATTAAAAAAAAAACTCTTATTGATATAAATAAGAATTCTCTAGAAGCATAAAAAATGTAAATTAAAAAGGAAAAAATATTAATGGAACAGTAAACACACTTTTTAAGCTTCAACAATCCCATGAAAGATATGTCAATAATTAATTAACTAAATAAATACTTTATTAGTGTTAGGAATATAAGGGATTATGCAAATATACTTTGAGACATCTCTCATGGGATTTTTGAAATTTAAAAATTACACAACCAAGAAATAACCTTAGCGAGTAATTGAAAAAATGTCACATCCGGCAGATACTGAACTTGTAATCTCTATCCATCGCCGGTAACACGTATAAACTCTTAGCTACAGATGCATTAGTAGTTAGTCGGATTTTTTATGTGATTCTACTCATCTCACATATGACATTTCAAATCCTCCTTAAGCATGACGTTAGTGGACCCTTTCTGATATTTTTTTTCGGTAAGGGGTGTATGTTTCAATTTACAATTTGTGAAATAATCTCTCTCTCTCTCTCATTAAAGTCAAGCATCAATATGCTTAAGGAGGCAGTAAGTAAGTATCACATAAGAGTTAAATCAAGACCATTAAAAAGCTAACTAACTACTAATAGATCAGTGGCCGAAGCGGTTAATGTTGTTTCCTGCTATAGGTTGATTCCCAAAATACCTGCTAGTATTAAATAACTTTCAATGACATTTTTATAGTAAATAATACCTTCACAACGGTTATTATCAGTTTTTATCTTCAAATATAATTTTTGAAATGTTCGCCAGTTTTGACTTAGCCAGAACTAAAACAACCAATTCGTTTCAATTAAAAACAGCACAAGTAAAGTTACCAATATAAAAAACTATTTACATATTGTGTATTTTTATAAAAAGCATATTAAATTAAAACCGATTGATTAATAATTATTAGATATTAATTTTTAATTGAAATGTTTAAAGTCCATTTATATACAAACAATCTATACCTATTAACGTGGCGATAATAGATTTATTAACAGAAACGATCTAAAAAACGTGACTAAAAAGTAGTGCTGGGACATCGAAACAAAACATCGATGTTTAACATCGATGTTAACATCCTAGGCAACTCTCGATGTAGGTAAAACATCTATAAGAAAACATCGATGTTAATTTAAATAATTAAAAATATGGACGTAATATTAGGTATGTGATTAGGAAATCGTTCATTAAACATCGTCTTTACGCGCTGGAAACATGCATTCAAATTGAGAAAAAGTGTCTGAGCTATCCTCTTCCTGATTCTGTATGCCGGCACTATCTCTGTCTGTATCTGTTTCTGCATTTTTTCTTAAGTTACTTCTACTTGTTGATGGCATAGGAATTTCAGATTCGCTAGATCGTTTTTTTCTATGTAGTATCAATATTCTTTTCTCTAAAACCTCTTTATGCAGTTCTTGAATATGGCATTTTAAATTTGTAGTATTGCCAGAAGTTTTAATTTTTTTAACAAAATCTGCATATGGAAATCTAATTATCACCATCCTTTCTAAAATACTGCCATAAATCACACATTTCCGTGCTGAGTGTGTGTGATTCCCCAAATCTCACTCCATGTCAGTGAAAAGAAAATGTAAAATATTAGATAGGAGACAGGCAACACAAAATATATACAAACCAATCGATCCTTGCTAGCTAATGCTAAACATCGATCAGTAATCATCGATATACCTCGATGTTGGTCACGTTTGACATCGATGTTAAAATATCGACATCGTTTCCCAAAACGTCGATATTTTTCAATCATCGATGAACATCGCCCAGCACTATTAAAAAGTAACAGATTAAAGACGATATTTACAATAAGAAAAATAACTGTCAAGTACCTATACTGCAATAGCAATATTAACGCTGCTACTAGTAAAAAAATTAGGATAATTAAAACAGTTGGGTGGAAAAGAATAATATTAAATAAAGACTGTTACAAATCTTAAATAAAACGTACCAGATAAAGATAATGGATATGCTAAACTTGATCTCATAATACTGAACGTCTATCAAGAATAGATATCATTTCAATCTTCTCAGAAAACATCATAAACAGAAAGGATATAACAAAGTTAAAGGTATTGATCTAAATTATAAACAGAAAAGAAAGCAACAGACGAGCCAAAGAAATACGAGCCAACGAAATCATAACTTATTAAATAGAAGGAAAGAATTGACACTGAGTGATCATCAGGTGAACGAACTGTTGGATCATAAACAGAATAAAGGAAGCTTTACATTGAGGCAACCATAGGCAATCTAGTTGCTTGCAGCATAACATCTCAATTTATTTGTAGCATGCGATTTGGCGCAACGATAACAGCATGCCACTATTCCTTTTACACATAAAGCGACTGGTTGCGTCCACTTTTTAACTCAATTAATCCTATGTTGTCTATGCAAACGGTTAGCTCCCGCAGCTTACTTAATTTTTGCCAGAACAAGGCGAAAGAAGCAAAGACGAAAAATATGATTAGAGAGTTAATTGTAAATATTGATGAAAATCGGGATTACTTTTTTGAAAACCTTATGGCTGATGCCGATTGTCTTTATATGATGGATTACGTAATCTCTCAAAATTTTGTTTTTGTGGTAATCTTCTATTAAACAAATTTACTTTCTTTTGATTCCAAGTCATGAAGCCGCAGGCTAACAAGCAACTGAACTCATAAATGTCGGATATCTTGCTACCTAGAGCATCTAGAAGAGGAAACTCAAGCCGAATGCGAGTATATGCGCCGAATACGACTATGCGATTTCGCCGCATGCGGATTTGTTGCCATTGGTTGCCTCAATGTAAAGCCCCCTTAAAAGTATTACACTAGAAGATAGTGATGAGAAAAATAAACAAATATTATCTAAGGGCACTGATATTTTTAAAAAAGAAAGAAAACATCAGAACCAGTTGAAAACACAATGATAAAAAATCAACTAAAGAGAATGAAAAGACTATAATGGTAGAAAATCCAAAGAAAAGAGAAGTCATATTGAACAGCTTAAGATAGTTACAGGTTACAGGTGACAAACACCATATTACATGAATAGTTAAAAAACAACCAGAAAAGAGAATAACAATCTGAATACACTAACAAGTAATAAACAAAAAAATATAGTAACACCTGAATATATTTTTTGAGTAAATATACCAGTAGACAATTTCTATACAGCCCCGGTTTTATGTATTTAAAAACTTTGTTTTGGTAACATTTGTTTACATAGCAATAATACTTTAATGAGAACTAATACAAAAATTAAAATAATAAATAGGGAACAATCACTCATCTAAGATAAGGAGTGCATATTACATTGAATTATTAGGTCAACTTTTAAATTTTTAATGGCTTCATTGGAATGTGTGTTGGGTTTGTTATTAATAGAAATAATAGAATTAGTATCGCCATACAATGGAGGCGCGTGTTGATGAAAATTGAAGCGAAAACGACATAATAGGTTATTGGCTTACAAGGTTATACTATGAATAACGATTGAGAAATAAACACTCTAAAAAATAACACTTTCTATTTTTATTTTTTTATTTTTATGATAATTTAAAAAATTTCACAAAAAATTAGAACAGATATAATCAAAATAATTTATGATTATTACAATTTGTTACAATTACCATTTGTTACAAACACAAAAAATACCATATTTAATAATCTTTCAGCATTCCAATAGGTGTTTGAAGTTATTGGTACCACATTTCGCTACGGTTTGCCGACGTTTTTTGTGGAGTTTTGTGAGAACTAGTGAGCAGCGATGAAAACCATACAGATTTAGGAAGTAATTTACCAATATAGCGGACAAAACACTAAATGTGATAAAGAGTTTGTACAAGGAAAACAAGAATAGCGTCATATGGAGAAACAATATCTCAGATACCTTTATAACCAGAGAGGGGCTGAAGCAAGGAGGAGGTCTGAGCCCATTGCTCTTCAATATATTTATGGATGAGATCATTAGAACCTGTTCAAACAAAGCGAAGAAATTAACAATTGGATATAGAAATTTATAAGTGGTGAGGATATCGGAAGGAGCATTGGCGGATGATGTGATGGTAGTTGCAGAAAGTGAAAAAGACCTACAAAGTAATATGGAAATCTGGAATGAAACACTACAAAGCTATGGAATGATTCTAAACCAAGAGAAGACAAAAGTGATAAGGATAGGAGACAATCAAAAAATGAATCAATATCGGCGGAAGAAAATTAGAACAAGTCAACACCTTTGAGTATTTGGGCACTAAGATAGAGGATTCGGGAGACCAAGAAATGGAAATAAATACAAGAATAGAAAAAGCCATGAAGACGTATTATTAAATGAACCAGGGTTTACTATGGAAAAGAGAAATTTCACGCAAAACTAAGGTGAATGTATATAAGACCATATTCAGATCAATCCTGACATTCGGGTGCGAATCATGGGTTTTAACAAAAAGACAGAAAAGTAAACTTCAAGCCACCGAAATGAAATATCTAAGAAGAGTGAGAGGAATCACAAGAAGAGATAAGATCAGAAACGATGTAATACGGGAAGAATTAAATATCCAACCCTTGATCTCATTTATCGAACAAAAACAGCTAAGTTGGTGAGGACATCTCCAACGTATGAAAGACCAAAGACAAGTAAAGAGAGTGTAGGAAGCCAAAACATGAAAAAAGGCAAAGAGAGGGAGACCTAAAAAGACCTGGGACCAAAGAGTAGGGGAATTGCTAGAACGAAGAGGAACAACATGGACTGAAGCAGAAGCAGAAACAAAAAGAATGGAATAAATTTGTATACCAGTAATGGTATACTGAATGCCACACACCATTATATAGTATAAGTGGCTCCTGATTATATATATATATATATATATATATATATATATATATATATATCTTTTATGTTTGAGGGGACAATTTGTTACAAACACAAAAAAATACATTATTTATTAATCTTTCAGCATTCCAATAGTTGTTTGAAGTTATTGGTACCACATTTCGCTCCGGTTTGCCGACGTTTTTTGTAGAGTTTTGTGAGAACTAGTGAGCAGCGATGCCAACCATACCGATTTAGGAAGTAATTTACCAATATACCGATATATTTTTGTTTTCATAATTATTTAACTTTTTTGTTGCTTAATTTAAATTGACCTTTTTTTATTAACCAACACTTTTTTAAATTTGTCGCCATTTTTTTATATCTACCGATTTATCTACTTATTTCTTTTTTTTTCAATCTCCGATTTCAGAAATCTTAACTCATCCGTAAAGAGTATGTTACCCCAGTCATCGATATTAGCTCCTATAATTTTTCTGCAAACAAAGTTAGAAACTTTTGTCGATAAGTATTTCAAAGCTTAGATTATAAGCTATAAAATGAGGTATTGTAAACATTTTTAAGTTAATTAGAACCCGAGTCATGAGCATAAAAGCTCTGAAAGTCGCTATTTTGCAATTTATTAACAATAAAATAGTAATATCTGATGTTTAATTTTTCTAAATAGGTTTTGTTTGTCCTTTCAACTTTTACAGAAAATCCCTCAGCATCCGGAGTATAAATGCAAACTATGTATAATAAATCAGACCAAACTATCAGTTATCTTTGTTTTGTTGAACGGTTCTCTGTATTTACAAATTTTATTTCAATATTGATTCTAGACTTAATAGGAGGAAAAAAGCAACAGCATGAACAAACCATATTTTATAAAAATATTTTATAGGTGATGCGATATTTTTTTTTTTAGACAACAGAAAAACGTAATAAAGCACTTCTTATATTTGTTTCTACGTCGGCCAAACTATGAAAGGTAAAGAACATGCTGGCTAAAGAATCTAATCTACTAAAAAAAGTAATAATTAAATTTTCTTTTATTTTCCTCACTGACTCTCTATTACTTTTTGTGTGCTGTAATAACAGTGTAACCAACATATAGCTTTATTTCTCCAAGGATATCTCTTAGGTTGAATGTCCTGTAAAATTATTATTCTCTACACAGTAGCACGATATCAGGATTCTGTGCTTAATAAATTTCATTTTTCGTACTAAAACGGCTTATCCTTCGTTGTCATGGCACAATTTTCAGGATTTCCAGCAATACGCTTTATGAAATTTCTTTTATATTTGAGGTATTTGGTCGACTGCTACAGCTTTTATCAGAACCTTAATATCTTGTGATCAATGAATGAACTTTTTGAGTTGGGTGTAAAATATATTATAAAGAGATAACTCTGTATGTTGAATGGATTTTTTTTCGTTTATTGTAATCGATGTATCTTCTAGTAACCACGAATTTGAAAGCTTACAACTTAAACATACTTATAAATATCATTTTTTCCAAAATTATAACATTTATATTAATGTATTATTTTTTAATATACGGGATTACTAGATGTACAAGTGGGATTGATTTGAATTGCGCGCCATTTTTGATACACGCGTTTCAGTAGGTGGCGCCTTAGTAGTTGTTTAAAACACATGTTTCAATTTCATCATGAAGTGCTGCTGTGCTACACGATCGCACAATACGTCCATATTGTTTGGAATCTACGACAAAATTTCGGTTGAAAGAATGTGCCAAGTGTCAACACTATTCGTCATTTGGTGCGGAAATTTAAACAAAGAGGTGAAGTTATAGAGAGTTTATGAACGTGTTGTGGAATGCTCTGAGACGTTTATGAGCCATCGTTCTCAAGAACTGAGTATTCGTCGCACATCATTACACACTATTTTAAAAGAAGACTTGTATTTGCGGCCATGCAAAATTCAGTTAATCCAGAAACTGCAACCTAGAGACTAGAGACCATAAAATTTATCGACAATACAGTACTGCAATATTGCAGCTTAATACCCAAAATATCGACTTATCGACAAATAAAAATGAGCAATGAAGCCCACTTCATGGCAGAATTTGTTAATAAGCAGAATTGCTGTATCTGGGCATCATAGAACCCTCGTGTGGTCCACGAATGACCACTACATCCTCGTCTAATCACAGTTTGGTGCGATGTTTGGTATGGAGATGTCATTGGACTTTACTTTTTAAGGTCACCAAGGTCACCAGATTTAACGGCTCATGACTTCTTTTTATGGTAATTTTTATAAGATAGAGTTTATGTCAAGAAACCAAATACTGTAGATCAGCTAAAGAACAATATTACGGAAGCGATTGGAAGTACTCCTCTGGAAACCTACCAAAAAATGATGGAAAATTTAGTCGGGAGGGCTCAGGTTTGCACGGCTTCTAGAGGCGGACATTTTTCTGATATTATTTTTCATACACAATTTTTTAGTTGCTTAGTTTATAAAGATGAAAAAAATGGACGTATTTTATTTCTAGTAACAAATATTCAGGATACAATTTAGTCACTTACATATTGCCCACCTTGTATAATTTGAATAACGACAGACCCACTCTGGCGCCTTGTCATTGGTAAATGCACAACTAAACGCGTTTAAATTATAAATAGTTACCAATTTCTCATGGCATTTACAAATGTTACGCAAAAAAATGAACAATTACATTGTTTATAACATTTGATTAAATCCGATTACGAACTTTGCGATGCGAAGTGTTTCATTCCACATATATTTGTCTCTGTTCAAGAGTGTCAATAGAAATTGTAGACAAGGTTAATAGCCATTTCTCAATTGCTACGTTATAGTAGGTAGTTCTGTTGTATTTAGCAGCAATTTTTAAAATCGCTTTTATAAAAAAGTTCTAAGAATAAAAAATATTTCATAAAAAAGCAATCAATACATTTTTGTTTTGGTATTGATTGTTTTCAAATTGTTGATGGGTATTTTTATTTGACACATTTTTCCGATGTAAGTATTTTGGTTTCTTCTATTTACGTTCTCACCAAATTGGTATTATATAAACTTACATATTCATAATTTCATGCCTATTTTTCTTTGTTTTGTGATTGGTCATAACAAAATTGACTCTTCTTTTGAGCAATAATTTATCTTCAGCAAAACTTCTTCCTAAGAACCTCGAGCGATTCGGAGTAATTTCTTTAAAATTTAAATTTATTACTAAAGTACACAATTTATTGCATTGATAAAAATTCAATTTCTGTACTTCTATATGCTGCCACAGAGGCATCTTTTATGAAGCTTTAGGCATTTAAGATGTAGTTGTATAGATAATACCTTTTAAGTTTAAGGTGGACCTCATTTCGAATAAGGGGCTCTGTAAACTGCAGACACAACCGAAAGTAATAAATACTAGTAAGGCGAAAAAAATTAGAGTACGTGGTTTATATTATGGGAAACAACGAATACTATGGGTTCTTACAACTGATTCTAAAAGGTCTAGGCTGTAGACGGATGTCATGGGTCAAAAAGTTTATGCGTTGATTTATAATTACCTATGGATGAAACAAGGGTGCGTTATCCCACACCTGAGATAAAAAAGCAATGGACTAAATAGAAGAATTGTTTACAAAAAAGGTGAAGACAACTCCATCGGCTAACAAAATTGTTGCGTCAGTGTATTCGGATATACGTGGGATAACTGTCATTGATTAACTTTAAAAAGGAAAAACAATCGGCGAGTATTATAAAACGTTTAATTGATAAAAAAACAAGAAAAAATGTGACAATGCAATGGCTTAATCGACCGTTATTGAGATGGGCAAAATCAATAAGTTAGGGCAGTCATACACGTAGCGGTATATCCCAGCGGTTTGACCCCACGAGCAGCATTGCGAAGTCATATTTTTTACAGCATGAGGGGCAGACAGCAACGTGTGTCTGGAAGGAGAGAACTAACCAACGCGATCCCAAAATCAATCGCATTTAAAGCATTGGGTAATTTTTTAATTCCTATTAATTTAAGTTTCATTAATCAAACAAAATCAAGTAAAAATCAGCTTCTCTTAATTCACGTAATAAGTTAACGTACCATTTTCTTTTAAGTAACTACTTTTACTCCATTTTTTGGCATTTTTTATTTTTAAAGTTAATGCCAAATCAAAACGGTAAACTCCGCGATTAGGCTCTGCTGTGCACAGCTACAATACACGTACCCTATATTAGCCAAATTTAGCCCCATCAGATTATTATCCATTTCCAAACTTGAAAAAATTGTAAAAGATTTGCTAAAAATGAAGAGGTTCTTACTAATACTTAGTATTGACCGTCGTTGTGAAAAGTCTGTTGAGCTAAAAGTGATTAATTTTAATAAATTAAGATATATTTTTCTTTTTTAGACCGGTCACTCCTGGGACTATCCTCATTTATACTGTTTTGTAAGTAATTCTATATTATCTACACTGATATTACTCTCTGAAAACAGCAGTTGTTAATCAGACTCCCTTTTAAGGCAAACATTAATGTATGAGTAATAAATTTACATCAAACGTTTAAGGTAAGATAAGAAAGCAGAATTTTATTTTAATTAGTTATACGACACGATAATAGAGAAACAATATAACCGAAGTATTATTAAATTTTCTGAAGTAGTGTTCCAGTCCGTATATTTTAAATAATGCAGACAGCAACAGCAATAACAGATAGTAATAGCAGTTGAATTGCTCATCCTAGCATTAATCTTTATAGTGCCGTACAGCGTGTTTAACTCTCCTACTCGTTCACATTCCGTTTGTAACGAAGAATCCTTGACATTATTTTTTAATTCCTAATATATATATATATATATATATATATATATATATATATATATATATATATATATATATATATATATATATATATATATAAGACAAAGCAGCCCACCACAGGTTTCAAAATTACACATACAAATTTCACAAATTGTAAACGATAAATGATTTTTTACTGCATTTGATTCCAAATGTAGGTAATGTTTATTTTAGAAATCTAACTGTATACAATCTCGTCTTTGTAGGAAAATACCAAAAAATTAATGGATTAGTGACAACATTTGGGCATTTTCTAACTACAGAGGCAGCTTACAATGCTTCGAGCTCGATACGAGTAAAACAAAGGAAAAAAAAAGAGATTAAAACTTTTGGTTTAGTGATGCCAATAAAGTATTTATCCGATAGTCCGTTCAAAAGATGGAATGATCACGTGAACGGCACGCAGTCTTTGAATATTATTCTTCCCAACCAACGTCACAAGTCCGATTTACACCACTCAATAAAAAAGTACCCACCCTCGATGCCTACAGTTTATATTATCTCTGGTATGAGTACAGTGTAAACTGTCCTCCGTTATTTCAGTTTAGAAGGCGTGGCATCGTACGATTACGCCAGACAGTCACTGATCACGCGTCCTTGAATTCCTTTTTTTGAACGGATCGGGTATAGTTACTTAAAAAGATACTGAAAAAAAGAGTTAGATAAAATTTGGTAAATAGCTGTGATATATTAGAGACAGCCTTCAATGCTTTGAGCTCGAGACGAGTGGCAAAAGGGAAATAAATTAAGTTATCCTTTTCACACTTCGCTCTGATTGGTGGATAGTTGACACATGCACATCTCACATTCCTTAAACAAGGGGGCAGATATTTTTTCTTCAGAAAATTCAACATATAATTCATGTACAATGTCCAATACCTATCTTTAACTATATGAAGTGTTTTAAGATTTATCACAAAAATTAACAAAAAAAAATTATTTCACAAATTCAGAATGGCGTCAGATCAGGAGATCGTGCTGACCATTCTATCAAACCGCGTCTTTTTATCCACCGATTTGGAGAAATCACTGTATGGTGAACCAAGTATCACAGGAATAGAAAAGGAACAAAGAAACAAGTGGCCGGGAAATGTGTCGAGAATAGAGAGTAAAAGAATTCCAAAAATGATAGGAGGAAAAAGGAAAAAAATACAGGCAAATATAACAGATGGCAACTCAAAAACTTGACAAATAGTAAAGTCGTTAACATCAACAAAACAGAAAATTCAATTCTACAAAACGGTAATAAGACCAGTACTTCTTTTCAAAAGTAAGACATGAATACTTATGATTAAAAAAGGCCTTAAGAAGATTTATAGAGAAAAAAGGTAAATGAAGATTGGAAGAGAAGGAAAATAGTGAATTATTGGACTTACATCGTGAACAAGTACCACAAGGTACCAGAGAGATAGCATATACATTTACTTTCCTGCATGTTGTAACTGGTTTCGTTCTCACAACATTGGATGCTTATTAGTTCAAAATTTAAAAAGGACATATTTATGAAAAAGTAACAATCCAACACGTAGTTAAAAACCAGTTAATAGTCGTGGGCTTACATTCTACGACTGGATAATCTCTTAAAATTTCAACAATAACACAAAATTTTAATTCGATGAAATAACAACTAGATTATTTAATAGAACTATTACCAATTTATCAGCAATTAGAAAATTATTCTTAATCGACCTTGGATAAAAAAACAATTTAAAAGGTGTGAATTCAACATACTCTTTTATATATAATACTATGTTTACAAGCAATTTTACACGTGTTACTGTAAATTGTTTGTTTTTATAATGTCCTATTATTTAATTATGATTGGATATTGGATTATGTAATATATGTATTATAATTTAAATTCTGTAATAACTCTGTTAAAATTTGAAATTACTAACTATTATTCTCTAGGTGTAAAGAGAACAATAAAGCTGTAATTTATTAATTTTACTTAGTGCGTCATTTAGTTTTTATATTTTCGCCGTGATCTTTGTCTCTTTGTCATTCCGTGGAATTTTGTAATCGAATTTAAACCTATTTCCCGACTACCTAGAGCTCTGAAATTTTCAGAATAGCTAAGAACTGGATGACAATGCAAGTTTCAAGTGTGTTTAGGCATATACATAGATTTCGAAATTTATACTGAATTGTTATTAAATATGATATAAGTTGTGTATAGATATTATCATTTTGAAAGTTTTTAAATAAGTCGTTCGTAGCCTATTTGAATAAGCGTCGGATATGAGTCCAGGTGACAGTTCTGTTATGTTATCATAATGGGATCGATTACGCGAGAGAGAATTTTTTTCTGTTTTTTTTTGTTCTACATGTGAAAACAGTATTTATTATTTTAACTGTTAATAAAATAAACTCATTTAGAAAATTTTTAGAAAGTTTTTTAGACTGTACTGTGGACTATGCCGTAATCTATCTCGGTAAAGCGCTATTTGCCAAGGGACAGGTTGCACTTAGTAATAATTTAAATAATTTAATAATAGTAATATGACTTATAAATCACCAAAAAAAAACTTTCTACTATAAAAAGTTCTTTTTATAAATTGTGATTATTTTTTAAATACCTTTAATGTACAGAATTTTCATTTTTACAGTTTTATTATATGTATAAATTATCCTGAAAGGACATTGTTACTAAAGTCAAAATATTAATATGTATTGTTATTTCTTTTTCTCTACTTTTACAGTTACATAGACACACACTAGTTCAAAAAGTTCTCTTGTTTGAAAATGCTTATTTCCACTTATTGAGTTTCATAAAAGACACAAAGAAAATATTGGAAAAGAAATCGATACGTCGATGGTCAAGACGTTAATATATTGTATATAACAAGTTAATTGCCGACGTTGATGCTTTATTTTGAAATTTCCCACGAATAAGTAAAGATTATTAATGCTTAAAAAAATTTACGAATGGGCTATCAATAAAAAGCTCAGTAAGGAGTTCATATGCAAGTCACTCATCTTTTTTGCTGAGATGAACTACTTTTTTTAAGATAATTGTGTTAGTGTTGAAACGCTGACTGAATTCTTATTTGCCACATTTAAATTTTTTATACGCTGTATGATTTTTTTTAGCTCGCACACTATATAATTCTATTTAAATAAACTATTACCTAATAAATAAGTCAATATACTTTTATCTCTATCACAGTAGGTGATAATAAAATGATTAAATTTACTTAAAAACTGCTTCAATTTTAATTTTTAATTCTGTTTTATTTGTACTTGGCTATTTTAACATTTGGTAATTCCGGAAAATTATAATACTTTATATTATATATATAAGGAGAAGTTCCCACTGACTGAGATATAGACGCATGCACAGCCGTAACCGTAGAAACGTGAAATTTTAACAGATGTTTATTTTTATAATGGTAACACCCACTAAGGATGAATGTTCCACAGGGGATGTTTTCCTGAACAATCCGTGGTTTAAAATTACCTTCCAGTAATCGTTCTTTATTTTTCTTACTTCCAAAAAGCATAGAATAAGACTTTTTTGCATTTAATTTAAAATTTCGGGCTACTGAATAATCATATACTATTTTTAGATCTTCATTTACCCGAATATTTGCCTCCATTGCTGGAGCGTAATCAAACACAAAATATAATTGAAAATCATCAGCGAACGCCTGTACATCGCAATGTTTTATTATGGAAATCAGATCAAAGGTGTAAATTAAAAATTATATAGGTCCCAGTACTGACCCCTGAGGGACCCCAGTGTTAATAATTTATTTTTTAATTTAATTTTATCGTATGTTAAAGTTAGATATAAATTTTACCGGCTTCCACATTTATTTAAGAACGTCGAATAGGTGAATATTCTCTTTATGCTGCGAATTTTTTTTTAAACCATGCCAACAATATTACAAGTTAAATTAGTTTCGCAAAAGTTAATGGCTTCGTGATTAAAATTATGTGATGTTTAGTGGTTTTAATTTTTAGCTCTTATCAGTCGTTTCGAATATGTTAGTGCGAGTAAAATAACAGGTATATCAACAATTCCAATTTAATCTTTGTGTAGTAACAATAAACCAGTTCCAAACTTTAATAAAAAATCGAAAGTAACTACTTAGTAATGCGGGTCAAACACCTCGGTTAATCAATCTCACTTTTTAACAGAAAAGATAGGATTGTTTTAAATATCCGATGCGGCTCAATGGGATATAATTAAGCACGTAGCAACAGCCAGTCAAACGGTATGTCTAGTAGACTGCGAATTTAAAAATAACTCGGAACATTATTTATTTGATAAGCGTGATGTAATCGTAGAAAGACAACTCACTTTTTTGGCCATGTGGTTTTTAAATTTAGGCAATAAATGTCACCAGTAAATTTAATAGCCACTATGGAATGGAATAGTTAGCTGGTTCTCGCATCTTCCAAAAATAGCATAGGTTACTTTTTTTGTAAGAAATACAAACTATTTTTAAAATTTAAAAATAAGAAGACAAAAATGACATTGAGCAGAATTTGAAAAAATGTCACATCCCACAGGACTGGAACCTGCGATCTTTACTTATAGTCGGTAATACCTCTAACCACTTCAGCCAAAGATGCACAAATGGTTAGTCTTGATAAATCTCATGTCACATATGACGTTAATGATAGAGAAATTATTTGCTAAATCGACGTTTGGAACTCCTAACCGAATAAAAATATAAGATAGGCACAATAACGTCAAGCATACACGTGCTTAAAGAGAATTTGAGTAAGTTTCATATGTGTGATGAATTGAATCAAGATTATCAAAAAGCCGACTAACGACTTATGCATCTATAGCTGAAGTGGTAAGAGGCGTCACCTGCTATGAGAAGAGATTGCAGGTTCAAGTTCTGCTGGATGAGACATTTTTTCGATTTCATCGATTTTTTGTTTGTTTAATTTCTAAATTTCAAAAATAGTAAAAATATAAAATATATTTGCATAAATCCTACAGATTCTTAATAAAGTACAAAGTATTTTTATTTGACAAATCACCATTATCCTCACCAATCTGTGATATTTATCACTAAAATAGCTAATATCGGACTATCTGTGCATTCATTGGATCGACTTTTTAAGGTACTTATGTAATACTAGCTGTCCCGGCGGACTTCCTACCGCATAACACTGTCGTGACCTTTTTTCACTATTTTGCTTTCAATGATTTTTTTTATTTTATCATATTTTCTCGTTATCAGGTTTATACTATTTTTTCGTTGTATTTTATAATTTATCGATTAAATATATTAGATATCCACTTCGCCACCTTACGGTGGCTTCATAGTACTTAATTTAGTAAGAATTTCTCGTTTAAATATGTGAGATAATAACTGCGCCACCTTACGGTGGCGTCATAGTATTTGATTTAGTAAAAATTGCTTGTTTAAATATATGAGATATTAACTACGCCCCCTTACGGTGGCGTTATATTATTTATTTTAGGAAGATATTTTTTGGCTTTATTCTTTTAGTATTTTCCCATTTCTTTTAGTTTTTCGTTTATTTATTTATTTATAAATCGAAATTCAACATTATCTATTGGGTTTTCTCACAACGTAACTGTTCAATAATCTAAAAATCAAAATACAGTGCCATCTACCGGGTGTCTATCTAACCTAGATGTCAAAGGTTTATAGAGTTACTTCAATTAACTTAAACTGTCATCTATTAGGAATTCGTAGAACTAAATAATAAATGTCACTTTGGGGATATTGTCACTTTACCGTCAAAATATACAAAAAAAGTAAAAAAATATTAAAAAACATTTTATAGTGGACCAAATAGTAAATCTAAACCATTCTCAAATCCATTTAAATACATACAAAAAAAATTATGAAATTCGGTCCAGCCGTTTAGAAGGAGTTCAGTAACATATACACACGAACACCAGAAATATATATATAAAGATAAATATATAAATACAAAAAATCAATAAATCCTAATTTTACATTTTAGTTTACTGTTTTGAATAAATTTCGCTAAGTCGTTTAAAAATCAGTTCTTTCATTGAAACTGAGTATTTTGGAAATTATACGATAAGGTGTTTGGTGCGTTCTCTTTTCATCCGTCGACAAAATCTTAACTGAAATGTTACCCTACGTTCCTTTATTTTCAGTTGGTTCGTTAAACTTTTATCTCTATTTCATTCACCAATTAAGTGTAAAAAGAACACGGGAAAAACCTGTAGTACTATACAATTAAGGATTTAAATCGAAAAGAAAGATAGTTCAAATATCATTCCAGCTGTATATATCATTCCAGACAAGAAAGAAGTAACCTACAAAAGAAATTTATCATAAATCACAAAATTAAAGAAAAAAAGGGTGTGACAGTCAGTCAGTAGGACTGCTGGTAGAAGTTATGCTTCTATGCACGCGCCCAGGTTTTGAATTTTGTATGGGAATGATTTAGCGAAATCCTTATATGCTTAAAGCATTAACCTACTATACTATAAATCCGAACTTCCGTGTCCATTTTATAGGTTAAAATGCAATTTACAGTAAAAAAATTACTTCGTATAGTAAAACTCTTCATGTTATAAAATATATCGATCAAAATCACCCTTGCACCAACCAGGTATTCATGCCAAGTCATAAAAAGTTAAACTCGAAAATTCTCAAAGAAGTTACCTATACGCTTATATAATGTGATGAATGAAAGAATATTTTTAATATTTATAATAATATTGTGGAAATAATCAAAGAATACTTATAAAATTCATTATGATTTTCCAAAAAGTTATAAAATACATTATAATTTACCCAAAAGTTAACTGAAATACATTTCTTAAAAACTGTAGTCAACAACCTCAAAAGCTGGGTGCAACCATGTGCCGGTACTATAGACTACAATACAATACTAATTACTGAATACTTGTTTATATTAGTAATATAAGATACTAAACTTAATATGTATACTTACATGACAGAACAATAAAATAATCTGTCAAACACAATGAGAAACGTCACTATGATACTAAAACATTAGCTGAGACTGTTTTTCAATGAACTAAATGTTTAAACGGTATTCAAAGGACTTATAGTTATAACTAATAACATGTGGTAAATATATCATCTTTGTTTTTACTTACCAATATACCCATATGTGTTATGTCAATGTCTCTCTTTTACTCACGCTATCACATATGTAACGTAATGTAATGATTTTGCCTATTTAATCCCATACAAAGTTCCAACGCCGTTCGCGCGAATAGAAGTATAACTTCAAAAGAATTGTTTGTCAAAAAAATGTATTTTTGATTTTGAAGTTATCCCAATTATTGCTATAGAAGATTTTTTTCCGTCTACAGGGCGGTAGTTTTCATTAAATCCAAGATTTGTGTCTGTGTCTAACCAATTTTTTCAAGGAAAATGAAGAGGTAAGAAACCACATACTACATCAGCTTATTTGTCAGAAGATAAGGTTATTGATGGTTGTCTTTATATAATGGAAAATTGTCTTACTGATGAAGACATTGTAAAATTTAATGATTATTTCATTGATTATTGAATTGATAATTCACGTCAAATATGGATGTGCCATGAAGAACGTTATCGAACTACAAATTCTGTAGAAGATTGGCAAAATAGACTCAACAAACGGATTGGAAAAACACATTTCAATATATTTGAACTGATGAAAGACAATGTATTATTATAATAATGTATTCCTACAAAACAGTGTACATAAATCCTCCACAAAGATCAAATACATTTTGTTAATTAGATACACGGTTAAATGCAGTTGTTAGTAGTTTTGTTGAAAATAGACAAAGTTTTAGTGAAAAATTGGATTAGAAGTAGGTTTTAGTTTTTTTAATTAAGTATGGAACGTTTTCGAATATTTGTTTAAGATATTTAAATATTTATTTATTTTATTTTCTATGTTTCCATTATTTCTAATTTAACATTACCACGATACCTCAAAATTTATATTTAGCTTCCTCTTTAAATAGATACGCGCGGGAATTCGGAATCATTAATTTCATATGTATAAACTTAACGAAAGGGGAAAATTTGTGGAAGCACTCGAAACGGGAACGTCCGAAACGGTCGTAAACCATTGATTCTCAGTATGGATTTAGAAGCAAAAAGTCAACTATTGATGCAGTTCTGTTTATTGTGAATGAGGTGGTCCAAGGCCTTAAGAAAGGGAGAATGTTGGAGTTACATTATGTGACCTCTCTAAGGCATTTGACTGTGTCTCTCACAACCTTCTTCTAACAAAAATGGTATAAGAGGACTTCCTCTTGAGCTTTTTAAGCTCCAAGTAAATGATAAATGATAACAAAACCAAAAACATTGTTTTCTCTACCAATTATAACAATAATAATAAAACCTTTCTACAGACTCCCAGAATCAGAAAAAAATTCTCTAAATATTGCTCTCTATATATCACATCACCTTATTATTATTATTATTATTATCTAACTTTTGGTGAACACTGTACATCAATTTATGTGTAAAGATTTCTGTCCACCGATGCAATGTAGTAATCATTTTATTAAAACTTATGTAATATCAAACGGGTAATAAAAAAACTATAAAATTCTATCGATATGAATGGAACAAACTGTAAATCTTAAGTTGATAATATTTAACCGCACTATAACATAACGCATTAAAGTATATAATAACTACTTTAACTATAAAGTTAAATCATATTGTTTATATTCTGCGGGTTTGATGTGTTGACACAGCGAGTTAACGATCAATAAAACAATATTGAAATATTCGAACTCCAGAATCAAGTAGCTGTAACCAATGTAATGGTGTATATGATCAGAAGAGTCCATTCAATTGAAAGAGTCGAAGCCGAACAATATTTATCGTAATCGTTGTATAATAATCAATTTTGCCTGGCTGATTTATTGTTTTCAACTCAATAAGCTTGTTAACGATAATGTACCGACAAAAACCGTTAAAAGGTAATACTCTGGCAACTAGGGGGGTGTCCTGTTAATCAAGAATGTCTTACGTAATAAAAATTTAATTGTTTAAACAATTATAACTAGAAAACTAAGAGAGATTGTAAAATCATGAGTGCATACAACCACATGCTGTGGTTAGGGTAAAAAAAGGTCTTATTTATTGGCCTCCCACTGGGCCCAAAGATTCTTTAACCGACATTTTTTTGCAAATAATTTTTTGATCTGTATGAAGCGGGTTGGTATAACGATCTCCCTGGACTTACTATGGAACGAACATATTGCATCCATACCAACTGCAGCAGGAAAGAAATTAGGCTTTCTGTTTAGAGCACGGAAATATTTTTCTCCATCCAACTTAGCTACTCTTTACAAAGCCCAAATACGGTATAATCTTGAGTACTGCTCGCATGTATGGGGTTCGGCGGCTCCGTCAAGGCTCGGAGTTCTTGATGCAATACAGAGAAGAGCAGTTCGACTAATAAACGACACCAGTATCACCAAAAACCTAGCCCCATTATCCCACCGAAGAGCAGTGGCTGATCTTTCCTTGTTTTACCGATACATAAACGGATTTTGCTTAGAAGGACTCCGCTCTATAATGCCTCTACTTGCCAGACCAGCCAGAGCAACGCGACGTAACCAACTCCATGCACCCTTATACTGTTCAATGGCCGACATCGAGAACGGATCGATTCGATCGTTCCTTCATCCCGAGGGTCTCCAGATTGTGGAACTTCTTACCTTCCCACGTCTTCCCCACTCATCCTAACTTGCAGGCCTTTAAATCCCAAATTAATAAATTGTCTCTTCTGCCCCAATAGATGTTCTCGGTACATTTGTATTTAGGTCTATACCTACAAGTACATCCTTATTAAAAAAAGAAAAAAACAAACAAAAATGAGCTATAAAAAATAAAAATCTGTTGGTTACCCCGAGATATTGCAAATGTAGTAAGAAAATATTGCAAAATATCACTCCTAATGTTTTTGATCGCAGATTTTTTATCGGGTTCTAATAAAGCTATCATATTTCTCGACCTCTAATTCTGAAGGCCACATTATGAGCTTGAAATAATATAAATGTCTCTAACATTGTTTTTACTTGTGCGCCAAATTTTTACATAACAATTAACAATCGCTAAGTAATTTGTTTTGGCAACTTTTCATTCAGTCCAGGATATGATCTGTTAGCAATTCTTTTTATATGCATGGATTTGTTTAAAATTTTGACATTAGGTAGAAAATAGCTTAAATATCTAAATCTATCCTATGGCAATATGTGATTTTTACTGGGGGTGGTAACCACCCCAACTCGGGGGTGGGAAATATTTATCAAAAAAAAAAACATGGTAATCGCTAGAATAGTGAAGTTTAAGACAAAAATGTTCTTTAGAGTTTTTTCGAAAAGTCAATACTTTTGGAGTTCTTGGTAACTGAAAGTTCTCAAATTAAACGGCAAACAAGCATGTTTTTAAACGATTTTTCGCGAATAACTCAGAAAATTTACATTTTATCGGGAAAACTGTCATAATGTAAAATAAAGCTTATAACAAAAAGATGGATTCATTTTTTTTTATCGCACACTTAATATTAAAAGTAGACGTCTATACATCAAATACAAAAATCCAAAAATATGACGTTGAATAACCGGAAAAAGAGAAGTTTTTCGTAAAAAACTTATAGAAACTTTCTGTTTTAAAGATCTTGAAAAACCCGTTCAAACGACCACTAGTAAATGTGATTTGCATCAAAATGAAGGTAAGTTATAACTAAAATAAAGTCCACTTCAAAATTCTCCCGATAGAGAACGACCTTCACCGAGCTGGTTAATGGACCAAACCTATTTTTTATGTAATTTAATATATCAAAAAATATATTTCATATGGGTTGCCTATCGAATTTCAGTCCAGGATATTTTTAATTAATTTTCAAAAAAAAATTTTTTGAAGTGATAACTTCTTATGGGAGGTAACTGATTTTTAGCGTAACGCGTTGAAAAAAGCGTTTATCATAACGCGTTGTTTATCGTTGTTACACGCAGGCTCACTGAAACATAATAATAATAGAAATAGGTAAATATTAATATTAATACAAATATCTTTATTTATTATTTATTTATTGAAGTGATAACTTCTTATGGGAGGGTAAACTGATTTTAGCGTAACGCGTTGAAAAAAGCGTTTATCATAACGCGTGGTTTATCGTTGTTACACGCAGGCGCAGTGAAACATAATAATATCATTTCTCTCTCTCTCTGTCTCTCTATGCTTTTCCCAATGTAAGTTTTAAGTATATTTGAATTTACCGTGTTATACGGTATTAATCTGTCACTAAATACAATTCATTACTTTTTGGAACTAAACTGAACTGAACTGAAAAAAATGTAATAGTAAAAACCGTAACGAAAAACCCGTCAACTGAGACGTGCATCAAATACATTCTGGAAGGTATTATAGGTACGTAGGTGGTTCGATGGTCCACTGGTAGAATGCTCGCCTGCCATGCGGGCGGCCCGGGTTCGATTCCCGGCCGATGCAAACTTTTTTGTATATATCTCTTAACTTCTACCTTTTTTTTTATTTACTCATTTATTCAAATAACAGGTTGTCTAAGAAGAAATGACAGTCTGATTAGCCTAATTTTAGCATAAAAAAGACGTGTTTTGGTGGTTTCATTTGTGATAAATCTTAAAAAAATTGATTATAAAGTGTGATTAATGTTATTATTGATAATATGGATAAGAACTTAAGTTTTAAGTGTGTATTAAATAGCAATCATGCCGTTCCACGTAAAGGGTTGTTGTATTGCGAATTACTACGTGACTGATTAGAAATTTTGAACTGTCATAGTAAAAAATTTTTGTATCGTAATTAGTGAAAATTATAGTAATAAATTTTTTTTCAGAATTTTCAAAATATTTAAATTTTTAAATTTATACACATTATCATATTAATGTACATAAAATTTAAGTAATAGACAAAGTTTTTCTCAAGTTAAAAAATTTCAATATTAAATAGTTCAACTTGGATTAGTTATCACTTCTGCCGCGCGTCCTATGACGCACACTTTTTTTAAATATTTTACCGGTTTGGTTAATGGATAAATTCTACACCAATCGAAAGTATGCAGCCCATAGTAAATGCAAAAAATAAGTTGCCCATATTTTTCCTGTCACAATCCTTGGGTAGCCAGGTATAAACAGGTAAATCGATACTAGTAATTTGCACCGGTCTGGTTAATGAATAAAACTTTTATAAAAATAAAGTTTATTTAATTACAAACACGGTTATATAGGGTTCAAAAAACTCTAAAGAACATTTTTGTCTTAAAATTATTTTTCTAGCGATTTTTTTTTGATAAATATTTTCCACCCCCGAGTGGATTTTCAATAAAAAGTGCGGTAACGTTAAGGATAAAAAACTACATTGGAAATCGCGTCAGATCGTAATATTTTGTTGCCGAGAATATTCAGTTGCACTTTGATCCACTACTTACGGACCATGAATACATTAATTATTACAAATACAGGTATGGCCATAAATGTAAGGGTTGATATTTCTAAAATAAATCTTTGATATCATAACTAAAATAAAAGCTACATTAACTTTTAAGACTGTAAATCTTATATAAGAATGCTTTTCACAAACAACATTAAATGCCGAATAAAAAATATTCTTTCGTATACCAATTCCTTATAAAATAATTTCTATCTCACCAAATTCTGTAGGTCACCTCAATTTAATGTATTACCTGAAAAAAAAAGATAGAATAAAAAAAAAGAAAAAACAAAGCAAAACAATCAAAAAACCAAAGCAATTTTTTTAAACACAAGAGAAAAAGAATTATAAAGAACTAGATATTACGGATTAAATAATTTACAAACGGATTAACAATCTGAATAACAAATTTGTTTAAATAATTCGAAGAAT
The DNA here is from genome assembly GCA_964028335.1 of Altica lythri. Classification (NCBI taxonomy): domain Eukaryota; kingdom Metazoa; phylum Arthropoda; class Insecta; order Coleoptera; family Chrysomelidae; genus Altica; species Altica lythri. Next base: position 36,728,809 of record OZ034805.1, read on the forward strand.
AACAAAAAAAAAATAATTACATAATCTAAATATTTATTAATTGACTCATCACGACCTCGTCCCAACTAATAAAGATTTTTTTCTACACTATTCGAGAAAGTCGAATTACCACAACATTAACATAACTTTGTGTTAAATATGTAATAGTTGCATTTGGTACATGTATTAGTTATGCAATCAAGTATAAATGCTATTTATATATTTTATTGAGTAGTTATATGGAATAAGAATATACATAGGTATATACAAATAATGGTTATTTGAATTTTTTACAAATTAATAACACTGCTTCATACTGCACACAAAAATCATGTATGTTAAATAAATATTGAAATTAATGTACCACCAACACCACATTTTCGCGGTTTTACAAATATTATATTACTTAATCTTCTATATGAAATTGAAAATCTTTACTTATGTCTATGAAAATTTTGTTATTATTATTCGCTCAAAGTTTGTGCGGATTGACTACCTAAGCCAAAACTTTAAAGCTAAGGTCTGTAGTAGGATCTATATTATACCAGCAAGTATAGACTGTTCTATTTAATTATTTTACGGAATCGCGGCATGAAAGCAAACATGTAAAAATGTAGTTTTTTTGTAAACCAAATAAAAATAATAACTGTAAATCAAACAGTAGTAGATGATTTCATTTTATACAGTTTTTTTATGTTTTAATCTTACTAATTTTAGCAGAGTGTGAAACGGTTACGTCCGTACTGTAAAATTATGAAACAAAATCTCACTGTAATTGTGAAAGCAACGCTTTGAATTTAAAGTTCGGGAGAGGTGTTGTGACAGAAAAATCGTCACAAAAATGAGCAACGCATTTTGTTTCTATTTTTAAATAAGCCAAAGGTTCTTTTGCCACTTCTTCCCTCTGTCATTCGGCTACTACTTTCAAGTACAATATGCTTGTATGTGAAAAACACGTACTTATTATTGGCTATAATTATCTTATAATAAATTATTATTTCATTATATTTTTAAACATAATGGTTAAATAAAAATTTCTTAACTTGTAATTAATTTTATTTTGCGTTAAGTTTCACCTCTTTGGTTTAATGGAATCTTTTCTGGATTGCTACATATAAACACTTGATATTTTCCAATAAACTCAGATAAAATATGTATCTACTTACAAAAACTTTCTTTTTTTGGTAAACATCCAATTAATCGCTAAGTAAATAAGATCCTTGAAATTTTTATTTCCTAAAAAATACCAATTAAATGTTAAAACAATTTGTTGCGTTCTATCATCATTTTCGAACATTTCCTACTTCGTGTCATTGATTTACATTTAATAGCCTTCAAGTTATTTATTATGATACCTGATTATAAGCAATAATTTTAATTAACAATGCAACTGGGTCTTTGACATTTACCGGAAGTTCAAAAATTTTAACTTTATTACAGGTTTCCCACTAATCAGGGTAAAAAAGAAAATAAAACAAGGTAACAGCTGTGTGCTAAATTATACATGCAATTATTACACTCTATTCAACGATTAATGAAAATGACTAATTTTTATTCGATTCATTTACATAATAAAAAAATATAAAATGATGCACTTCCGTAAAGACATGTTCTCTTCCTCATCGTTTTTAATTTTTTCTCAGTATTAAAATAAATATAGTATAAAAAAATTAAAAAACTCGCTTTTGAAGCACATCGAAACTATAAAGCAATTATGAACAAAAAATATTATTTTTACAAAAATACCAGTGTTTTTCGTTCATTATTGTTTTATAGTTCGATGTGATATAAAAGCGTGTTTTTTCAGTTTTTTAAACTATATTTATTCTTTGTTTTTTTTTTCGAAGTGGATGGAATCTCGACCGGTGAATCCGGTGGTCAACGTCAGAGACGACAAGCGCCTTAGCCCGCTCGGCCAACAAACTCACAAACAAACAAATAAAGATACAAGTGAAGCTAATAAAAGCGTGTTTAAAAACATATATCTTTACCTTAAATACGAGTAAAAATATTCCTTCCCGAATTATTCTAAAATATCGAACAGTCCACAAAAAAGGTCTGCAGTTTTTTTATAAACTCACAGTTTTTTTCTTTATGAATTTTATAGCTCGTTAACAAAAAATTATTATGAAATTGGTAACTCATAGTCTTGTAGAAAAAAAAAACTGATCCACAAAAATGGCCTCTTATGTTTTTTCAATTAAATTAATCATTTATAAGATATGGAGTTATGGAATGCTATGATAGAACTAGGAATTCCGAATAAACTTCTCAGTTTGACAAAGATCAGCATGGAAGGCTCCGCAAGTGCAGTACGGGTCGGAGGGAAGCTTTCAACCTTTTTCACTATAAACAGGGTGTCCCAGAATTAAGTACGGAAACTTCGTATACGTATTCCTTGATGACAAATAAGTAGGGTCTTTCCTATAAAAAAAATTTTTTTAGAGACTCCTGTCAGAGCTATAACCCCTTAAAGAGGGGTGGTAAAATGTGCGCTACTTGATCGCGATACAAGATACGCAATTGACATGGTCCTACTTTTTATTCTTTTACTCCAAACCGAAACGATTTCGCAAAAAACGACAAGGAACAAAAAAGTTTCTAAATAATCAAAACTTCCTAAAATAATTTTTTGTTATTGCAAATATTAATTGCTAAGAAAGTTACAAAAAAAATATTAAGAGGGGTTCCTTGATTTGCACCCTTAGAATGGGGTGGGCAGGTGAAAAGTGGCAGGAGAAATGCGTCTTTATAAAAATGATGTTCACCCAAATTTTTAATTTTTTATCTTGGACCAATCAGAAGATATTAAATTAAAACCGTATTTTACCGCCCCTCTCTAAAGGGTTATAACTCTGACAGGAGTCTCTAAAAAAAATTTTTTTATAGAAAAGACCCTACTTATTTGTCATCAAGGAATACGTAAACGAAGTTTCCGTACTTATTTCTGGGACACCCAAACAGGGAGACGCCATCTCCTCACTCCTTTTTAATATAGTTTTAGAGAAGGTAGTGAGGGAGGCAAAAATGGAGACACTTCTTTTCAGAAATCGGGGCCCGCGTCTAATATTGGCCTATGCAGATGACATAGACATCATTGGAAACACAACTGTGAACGTCAAAGAAGAATTTCTAAAAATAGAATCTGCAGCGAAAATTGTAGGCCTAAAAATAAATGAGAGTAAAACCACGTACATGACCACATCAAGAACGGAGCGTAGGGATCGAATAGGACAAAATGTGACGATGGACCAATATAACTTCGAAAGAGTCCATGAATTTAAATATCTATGTGCCACTATCACGTCAGACAATAACATGACCAAAAAAATTAACATCAGAATACAAAGTGCCAATCGCTGCTGTTTTGCATTACAGAAAATAATAAAATCCAAAAATGTATCTCGGGCGACTAAAATAAGAATATACCAATCCATTGTAAGACCGATTATTATGACGTACGCCTGTGAGACCTGGACCATGACGAAACAGAACGAAAACAGATTGAGGATTGCAGAGAGGAAAATCCTACGGAGTATATACGGACCTACACGGGATGAAACTACGCAACAGTATCGTAGTAGAAAAAAAAGGGAAATAAAAGAACTATATGACCAACCGGATATTGTAAAAATAATTAAAGCGGAAAGACTGAGATGAGCCGGTCATGTCAAAAGACAGGAAGATGGAAGAGCTGTCAAATTAGTATGGGAGCAGGCCCCGACCGGTAGAAGACCATTAGGAAGACCACGGCTACGGTCGAGAGACAACATAGCATCAGATCTTAGAGCTCTGAATATCACGGAAGCAGAAGAGCTAATGATGGACAGAGTCTTATGGAGGGAATTGTTGAGTCAGCCAAGACCCATCCTGGGTTGTAAACGCTACAGAGAGAGAGAGAGATTTATAAGATATTCATCGTCAAACTTCAATTCATTTTAACAATTTTGTTTATGAATTCCAAAAATTTCAATTTTATTTCGGGGAACTTTATATAAATTTGAATTTCTATCGTTAAAGTAACTCATATAAAATTTCTCATTTTGAATGTTTTTTACAGCTTGTTTATTCTGATAATATAATAATTCTCTCATAATTCAAAATTCCATTGGTGTTGTTAGTGTTGATAGCGAGTGTTTAAAAACCTTTTTTTAACAAAATATACACGACATTTTTTGTTCCATGGAATTTGTTTTGATTTCGAATACTTCTGTTACTTTTGAGAAATTAACACCACCTGTATTTTATTTTTTCTGTTTCTGTGTAGGGGTATCCATTCCATCTACTTTGTTTCCTCTTCAGTTATCAACAGACCTTTTGCTCTTGTTCTTTTTTCTATTCTTTGTACAATTACTACGATTTTTGTTCACTTTCGCAACTGGTCACATTTACCAAATCATCAGCAAACACTAGCAATTTATCTAATCTAAGCTATAAATATAATATATTTAAATGAGCAATTCTTGTATATATATATAATTGGAATCTCGGAAACGGCTCCAACGATTTTCATGAAATTTAGTATATAGGGCGTTTCGGGGGCGATAAATCGATCTAGCTAAGAATCATTTTTAGAAAATGTCATTTTATTCGTGTTTTATCGATAATCAACTTAAACTGAAAAATATTACTCTTCCTGACATCTATTGGCGAATAATAATACTATTTTGTGAGCAACTAATTGCTTTAACGACACAACAACAGCTAAAGCTATTCCAGCAGATGGCGTTGTTAAGTAACACGAAGTCAATGAGTGTTTGCTTTGAGGTTAGACTAAGAAAATTAATTGTTTATTTATATTATTTGTGTCTTCTTAATGCAAGTGTTTACTTAAAAATGCCTAAACGATCTTGGAAGAAAACGTTTATAAACAATCTAACTTCACAAAGCCGCAACTCGTCTCAAGAACCGCCTAGAAGAGCATCGTCATCAAACTGATCAGGATTCTCATACTTCTCACAGTGAAGACTCATTTCAAGGATACCGTCATAAAAATAATCAGGTTTCTGCTCGTCCCACACGTGCTGCTAAAGTAAGATGCTTGCAAAATTTGACTGACATTACACGAGCAAAGCTCGGTCATCCAGGTACTGGTTATTAAGAAGTACTGTACCTGACACCTGACCTATTTAGCTTGTATCTCTTATTACCATTTCAAGTACTAAGTTAAATAGTATAGATTATAGAATATCTCCTTGCGTCACACAGACCTGGAATCTTTCCATTAACATGTTATTTATTTTGACCTTATTGCCTGTGGATCTAAAAGTTACCATTATCAGTCTGATGAGTTTTGAACGTATATAAAATGCAGTGTTTTATATATTTCTTCTGTTTTTCGCGTAAAATTGATAAATAAGGTCAAAGTAGGTTTATTTTTTTCAAACCCTGTATATCTCTTAACACGAATATGTTGTCTATCGTATTATTCTTTCCAAGTTCGGACTAACTTATCTTATCTAAGTGAGTGTTTAACGACGGCTGGTTATCGCTTTCATTGCATTGTATTACCTTGTTTTGATCTTTACAGGTTTGGGTTTCATATTTTTATGGATTCACAAAGTTTAGTATTCTCCAAATATTGTCATCAACCGAAGCTTTTGAAAAAATATAGTTCTGGCTTTCGCTTTGTCAGCTTTCTTATAGACAGGGCATAATATTGCTTTTGTCAACTCTTATCTATTTCTTTTTAAGAATAGTGAATTCAAATACTACAGGGTACAAATTTTATTTTTTTAGTAAATCTTTAACATTTTATTATTAAAATAGAAATAGTTACAATTAAAAAATCGTAGGTAACTGCAGTGCGAATAAATCTGTGTCTTAATATATCTCCTTAAAGATATTGCATGCAGTGTCCCAGTTTTTGTTTTATATTTTTAGTTCAACTCAAAATTGTAACCATGACCGTAAACAGCGAAGTCTTTACTGTGATAATATAAACGTACCTAACAAAAAATTACAAGGTATAAGCCAACAAATTATATTTTAATCAATTAAATGCCAATGGTAATTTGAACGATAAATTAATAGTCATTAAATCTCTTTTCACGTTTCGTTTAATATCTAAAAGTGACTAAGGCAAAAGGAATGTATACAATTTCTATGATTGTTGCACAAATCAATACTGAATAATTACATAACATTAGTAAATTGAAAAAAAATAATTTTACATCTGTTTTATTTACTTTCACTATACACTTATGTTTATAGAAAAAAAGTTAAAAAATTATTAATTGCTACTATTATGTGTAATTTTTATTATTAAAATCACCAACTTATAAACTTTTACTATGTTTTAATATGAGATTTATTAAATCCCACGTATTTCCATAAAGACCAGGGGGGAATGGTAAAAAATCAGCTAGATTTGGCTGATGAGAGGGAAACCGCTAATTTTTGTTGACAATTTAGCAAGGAGCGCTGCGGGCTACAAATATGTTAGCCCTCGCCCATCTACCAAGCTAACATTGTCCGCAGTCGTGGACCTTATCAAACAGCACTCTCACCAAAACTTTATACGGTGCTGGGATGAAACTATGAACTGCAGACTGGCCAGAGAGTTATTACCTATTCCTGGCGAGGAAAAAGCAAAAAAATTTAAGGCATTGACCGGACAAAATCTCCGAACAGTTGTGGGAATCTTGACAGGTCACTGCCAATTGCGACAACATCTCTTTAGGATGAAATTAACAGAATCGCCGCTATGCAGAGGCTGCGAACAAGAAGAGGAAACAGTAGAACACATAATGTAAGAGTGGTCTGATTTTTCTAATATCAGAAGATCTGTGTTGGGCGAGTACTGGCCTACACCAGCCGATGCCAGGGAGATCCCCCTCTGAAGCCTCATCACCTATTTTAAATCACTAGGCCTGGTGACAGCCCTGAGGTGAGGATATCCCTACACACGGGAGGATGCACAATGGGTCATATGTGGCATCAGTGCTGGCTGAGCACTACCTCGCCCCTCCTTAAATTTCCAGATCCAGATCCAGCCCCTGATTTTAAATAAAAAAGAACATATAATTATCTCTTATAGATTCTGAGATTATTCAAAGTTGACCGACATTTACAAGAAAACTATAAACAATAGAAGCGTAATTCTCAAATAAGCATCTTTCAGTTAATTAAGATATATATTTTTTTATTTAAATAATTATTGTTTAAACAATTATGCAGATTCAAACTAAATATAGAAATAAACTTTTTTTATTAAAAATGTGCTGTAATTTGAGTATAAGAAATAAATGCAATATTTTAATTTGATGAAATGATATTCATGCTTATTTGTTCAAGTTACATCGGTTAAAAAAAAATGATAAAAATCGCTTCAGTAGAAGCTGAGAAAATAGATTTTTTGGTCCTCCGTCCAGAAACAATACTATTAATTAATTCAAAATCGTCCGGAAAATGACATTTTCCAGCCTAGGCCGGCAAAGTATCTTTTAGATTATCTAAAGAGATGGCGCTATGAGTCATCAAAAATACATAATGAATACTACAAATTTTAATTAAATTTATTTAAAAACAGCGTATAATATACTAAACTAATAACTTTTTCTAAAGGTAACCAGGATTCTAATTTATATTTAATTTCTCTCACAACTTTTATTTTAAATTTGACATTTATGTTAATTTACAACTACTTGTCATTCGATTATGAAAATACATATTTCGATTTTATTTTTGCTCATTAAACTAAAATAGTTCATTGTCTCTGCTATTTTTATATAAAATTATTAGATGCTTCCTCTCTAATTTTATTTGCTATTATTAGAAGATTAAATTTATCTGACTGTCTCCCACAGTATATAAATTATTCTATATTTTCAATATAACAATTTTTACTGTGTTGCTTATTAGCAAATTATTCGTATGTATAAAAATTAAGGATCTTGAAATCGATTATCAGAAAATCATTCCTTATTAATAATTCTTTTAATAGTGCAATATATGTCAATAAACATCGAATCTTGTATGTCATAAAGTAAAAAGTTTTTGAACTTTTAAAAATATTAAAAATTAGTCGGACCAAAAAATAGTGTGTGTTACACGTCCGGGAAATGTTTTGCAAGTGCTCGTATTGTTTCGCCTCGGTGCTACGCACCTCGGCTACACAACTTTACTCGCCCTTGCAAAATGTCATTTTCCGTCCTTGTGTCACAAATAACTATTTAACCATTTTTTTAAGGGTTGTTACAATGGTTAAATAGCTGCAACTACAATAAAAATGCACTCAATAAATTTTTTAAACCGATAAATATATTTTTTAATCCATTTTTGTCAAAAGGTGTTTTAAGGGTTAAAAATTTCCAATAAATTAAAAATGTTACATTTAGGGTATTTTATTTATTAGTAGGTATTTAAATGCATAATTAAAATTTTTCAAGCTAGTGTAACTTTTTTATGTTACTTTTTAAAAAAATATTTTAGTATAATAAAAAATTTAGTTTTAATCTACACCAGAATCAAATTTTAATTGGAAAAAAAAACTCATAAAATAATAACCGCCCTGATGTCATCACTTTACTGATGGTTTTCAAAACCAGAATAATTAACTATTTTTATCCTACCCGAATTAATATTTACGGAGTAATTATTGTTTATCAGCAAAAAAATTGCTTATAATTTTAAACAATTATTGTGGCCGTCAAAATTAATTGATTTGAATTCAGCCGACGACATTGCTCTTTCATTCGTATTTTTTTTAACAATTTAAATTGTTTATTTGTATTTTTACATTTTAAAAATTTATCATTTTTTTTTCGAAAAATCTGAAATGCAAAATTATTATTCTAAATCTATTTCATAGATTTTAATGATTTTTTTCTTTAAGTTTTTCTTGGCAAAATATAAAGGTCCTAGCGGGCGTCCATAAATTACGTAAGGGTTTTTTTTAAATTTTCTGTACCTCCCTCCCCCCATGGTGAGAAATCGTGAGATTTTATTCAACCCTCTTCCCATCCCCCAATCTCCAGTGAGATTTTTCAAAATGCTTTGTGCTTGTATTTACGACTAGTTAAGACTAGTAAAATCAATATTACTGAGAGCTATAAGTGTAATTAAGATTAACTAATAAAATACTTAAATCGTAACTACTGCGATTAAAAAAAGAAGATCTACTCTAAATCAGTCCATGGAAAATCCTGCGTGGTCTCAAGAGAGAGTATTGGAACCAACATGTCGAATTATGAATGAAATTAAAATGTAATCTTAAGCATGTACAACCTGGATAATGGATCAAAATAGTATATTTTTTTTTTTGTTTCAATCCGAAAAAAAATTGCGTGATATTTGCCGAGACACCCCTCTCTCCAACGTAAGATTAGATGAGATTTGACTCGACCCCTTCCCCCCTTAAAGATCTCACGTAATTTATGGACGCCCCCCTAAATGCATTCTAAAGGGTTGAAAAAAATTAAATAAAAAATATTCTTTTTTATCCTTTTTGTAATAATTATTGCAATTTTGCAACAAGGGTAATAAAATTTCTTACTAATCCAATCTTGTAGAAAATTTAATTACAAACATTTTCTTTTGTTATAACTTTTTTCCAAAATTTATAGTTTAAAAGTTATAAGCAAAAGAAGAAGAAAAAACTGTAAGTTTTTACTTTTATTTTTTGAATATTTATCAATGTTGTGCAACTTTTACAGAAGGAGGATAGTTCAATTATTGTTATATAAGTCGTTTTCAACCAATTTCAACAACCAACTCTAAAATGCAAGTGGTATAAAAATCGTTGAAACTGGAATGATTAGGAAATAAAATCTCCTCATTCTCTTTTACGATAAAATACGTTCAAGAATATAAAAATATCATCTCTGCCAAAGTTTATATAATACGAGTATTTCGTATTTCCTAAAATCACTGTAGCTTTATAATATTGTATAGGTACAGGTAAAATCCTATTGTTACCACTATACACATGAACATTCGAAAAACTTGTTTTAACCTTTAAGAAGGACATGAAAGAAATAGGGTAGAAGCAGCGTTACAGAAATAGGACATTTCTTTTAAATCCGATGAGAATAACGATCTTTCTACAAATTGAATAGACCGAATAAAAGCATGTAGTCAGTAGTCACACACAGATGCTACTACTTTTAGGTTTAGGTAATATTTGTATGTATTATACCTACCTTTTTAATCTTTATTTTTAATAAATTTATATTTTAAAAGGTGTTTTAATCTATATATGTATATAAAACTCAGACTGACTGACTGACATAGTGATCTATCAACGCACAGCCCAAACCGCTGGACGGATGGGGCTGAAATTTGGCATGCAAGTAGATGTTATGACGTAGGCATCCGCTAAGAAAGGATTTTGACTAATTCCACCCCCAAGAGGATAAAATAGGGGATGAAAGTTTGTATGAAACTTTGTCAATTTTAAACCGATCGGGCTGAAACTTTGCATGCATTTGCATATAGCTACTATGACGTAGACATTCCCTAAGAAAGCATTTTGATTAATTTCCCCCTTAAGGGGATGAAAGTTTGTATGACACTTTGTCAATTTTAAACCGATCGGGCTGAGATTTTGCATGCATATAGCTACTATGATGTAGGCATACCCTAAGAAAGGATTTTGATAAATTCCACCCCTATGGGGATTAAATAGGAGATGAAAGTTTGTATGAAACTCTGAGATTTTGCATGCATATAGCTACTATTACGTAGGCATCCCCTAAGAAAGGATTTTGATAAATTCCACCCCTAAGGGGATAAAATAGGGAATGAAAGTGTGTATGAAACTTTGTCAATTTTAAACCAATTAGGCCGATATTTTGCATTTTGACAGTAGATGGCGTTAGTAGTATTTTAAAACGCGCTATCGTTGTGTTTTCACTGAGTTACATATACCCGATGATGAGTGGCCGCCGTATCTTATAGTACATACTATACCTAAATATTTTTAGCGGATTATATTTGACGTATTTGGGTGTTCTTTTCTTGGCATATTTTGGATTGCATCTGCTTTGTTTCGGTTTAGTAGTTTTGGTTATAGACTCTGCTTTGTATTTGGCATTTGTTTTGTTTTCGTTTGGTTTAAGTATAGGTTAGATAACGAATAATATCCCGTTCGAATTTAAACGATTACAATTTTCCCTAAAACTCTGCTTTGCCATGACAATAAACAAGTCTCAGGACCAAACTCTCAAATTTGCGGGTATTGACTTAAGAGAACATTGCTTCTCTTATGGACAGTTTTATATTGCTTGCTCACGAATAAATTCACATAGTAGGTTAATAGTTTTAGCGCCTAATGACAGATTATAGAATATTGTGTACAAAGAAGTTTTGTAGGCCCTAATTTTTTACACACGCTAAACAAAAGTAAAGCCGCAAAAACTATACCTAATTAATAATAATACTTCTTAACTTCCTTCTTAATCCTTATCCAAATAAATAAGTTATTTAACACATACACATATTATTGAACAAAATTAACCTTTACAGTATTTTTTTCAACCAAAATGTAAAAAGTTTTTATAGTTTTAAAATAATAATAGTCTAATACCACTTGCGCATTAATGTGCGGGGTGTGTGGAGCGGTATTACTGTAGTCAACATCTTCAAAAACGTGAAAAATTAAAATAAAGGTGCTAAAAATATGAGCGATAGCTCATTGGATTCGGAATCACCTCTAGAAAAATGTTTTTGAAGAAAAAGTGTGCAGGCAAAAAATTGCAATTGTTATTAACAAAATAAGATGAAAAAAAAAACAGATGTTTATGTTTTTGTTAATAACTCGAAAAATATTAATATTTAAGCAATTTTGAAAAAAGCTCGTTAAAAAGGAGGAAATTTCCGAAAAAAGGCCGTCCTCCCGGAACTCTATATCCATTATTTATAACTTTAATTTGACGTTGAAAATGGGGCTTTGAGCGGCTTTTACGGAATACGCGCGCTACCGCTAAACGGTGTTTATCAGATAAAATATTTTTTTTATGACATAAAATGTTATTTTAAAAATTTGAAAAAATTCCAGTATTTTCCTAACACTTGAAAGAATCTAATTCAGTTGGAAAAAATATTTTATCACTGTTTTTCAAAAAGTTATTCAATTGTTAACTAACAAATTTTTTCCTAATCTCTGTTGACATAAACAATGGGATAAAAGGTATAAATAATTGGCCTAAAAATTTGAAAATTCGTGGAGCCCTTTTCATATGTATACTTTACAAGATCCTGCAATAAATCTTTATACAAGTTTATTAATTTGTTAATAATACTTTCTAATATCAGACGTCACGTTAACTGTAGCGCCAAATAACTTGCCAATTAAAAAAATTATATATCTTTTAAACTATTGGAGATATGATAAAGGATATTTAGGAGTTTTTTATAGAAAATAAGTTTCTCTTTCAAATAATTCTAAGACCAAATTCGTATTTATTGTTTATTAGATACTACATGCATTTATTTGGAAAAATTCTATATTTTTCTTTACTTTTTCGCTATATTTTGCAATAGTTATGAAAAATCATAATTAACAAATTAATAAACTTTTATAAACATTTATCACAGAATCTTGTAAAGTATACATATGAAAAGGGCTCCACAAAGTTTCAAATTTTTAGGCCAATTATGTATACCTTTTATCCCATTGTTTATGTCAACAGATATTAGGAAAAAATTTGTTAGTTAACAATTGAATAACTTTTTGGAAAACAGTGATAAAATGTTTTTTCCAACTGATTTAGATTCTTTCAAGTGTTAGGAAAATACTGGAATTTTTTCAAATTTTTAAAATAACATTTTATGTCAAAAAAAAATATTTTATCTGATAAACACCGTTTAGCGGTAGCGCGCGTATTCCGTAAAAGCCGCTCAAAGACCCATTTTCAACGTCAAATTAAAGTTATAAATAATGGAGATAGAGTTCCGGGAGGACGGACTTTTTTTTCGGAAATTTCCTCCTCTTTAACGAACTTTTTTTAAAATTGCTTAAATATTAATATTTTTCGAGTTATTAACAAAAACATAAACATCTGTTTTTTTTTTCATCTTATTTTGTTAATAACAATTGCAATTTTTTGCCTGCACACTTTTTCTTCAAAAACATTTTTCTAGAGGTGATTCCGAATCCAATGAGCTATCGCTCATATTTTTAGGACCTTTATTTTAATTTTTCACGTTTTTGAAGAGTTGACTAGAGTATATGGCGGTAGCCCGCTGCTGCTGGCCGACACGACACTGTCGATAGACGCGTAGAATCTTGAAAATTGGAGAATAAATTTGTTTTATTACGTAGTGGTGTACTAAGAAATGAATTTTTTTAATTCCACCCCTAAGGATTTAAAATAGGGGTTGCAAATTTGTATGAAACTCGGTGGCAAAAAACTAAAGTCCACGCGGATGAAGTCGCGGGTGGCCGCTAGTGTAATACTAAATTTAAATTGACAATATCATCGACTATTAGTTATTAATAAATTAAAACTTTTGAAAAATTAACTTTTTAGACAGATTTAAGTATTGAAACAAAACCTTTAAACATATACTAACAAAAGGCATCATTCTAAGCGCGAAACAAGTAACGACAGAAAGATAAAATAAACTATAGCTATAATCTTTGATTGGTCTTTGTTTGGAGAAGTGTAGGATGCGCATGTACGAACTATCCATTAATCAGAATCAGGTTAGGGAGAGATAGCATACCGTTTTATTTTATCTCTCTATCATACCTATTCTCGCACTTAGATTTTTAAAGGCTACTTCTAGTTACTGTAAGCACGAAGTGCTGCACTGTTGTAACACAAGAACAGTTTGAAACTTGGGCTCTAAGGAATATTAAGTTGCTCAATTGGACTTAAGTTTAACTTAAATGTTCGGTACTAACCAACGCAAGCGCATAACTTTCCTTGACATTTGAGATTATTTCAATGATCCCCCGATGTGAATTAAGTGGAGCCAACCTTACAGAAATAATGAATGGACAAATATTAGGTTCTCTCTTTCCCTGTATGAGATTTTTTCATTCCAGTACAAGTTTCCATTGCCATATAGACCACATTTCTTTGATAAGCAAGCATCTTTGGATACAGCTTAAAATTGGTCAGTGCAAGTAGCTATGAAGAAGCGAATGTATGTATAAAATATAAAGTGGAGCTCCCAATATTAGGATAATTAAATATTTTATTATAATTTTTAAATATAGGTATATAATTTCTAAGACTACATTCCCAGAACGTATCCCCGAAGAAAAATCCATATCATATTGAAAAGTGGAATTTTCTTCGGGTACATATATTTCTTTGAGTAGATTTCGGTTGCTATTTTTAGTTTTAATTTTTGCATCAGATAGGTTTTTGTTAAATTTTGGTTTGTATTGTTTGTGTTGTGATTAGAAATTGATATTGATTCAAAGGAGTACCAGTGGAGGAATTTTATATCAATTGGCGCCCAGAACGTAGAGCTTCGGCACTTCGTCACTTAGAAATTGTTTATTATTTGTCAGATGACCAGCTCAGAAATTTGTACAACTAATTTGATAGTAGGTGTGTGATCACTAGTGACACTTTAATTAATGGGTTCGATTTACAATTTATTTGTAAAATAATACTATTTAACTATTTTAATTTCCTGTATTTTCAACTTTTTTTGGGTTTGCTAAAGTAGTTTGCAAGTTCTAATTTATCTTCTATCCAAAAATAAAAAATCTTTTCTCACATGCTTCATGCTCAAGGTAACGTTTCTGAACAGAAACTTTCAAGATCGACCACCAGATATATGGTAAAAAAATTAAGTGATAAGGTAACTATTAATAGAATATTAAAATTTGTTGCTAATTTCGATTGATAACAACCGGACGTGCTATTAGGCAAATATTGATAAAATTAAAACTAAGTAGATATCTTTAACAAAGAGGTCGTTTAACTATTTAAAAGTAAGATTATGTCATCGTGAAATTTTAATAAAAAATAAGTAGGAATATTACAGGTATTTTAGTAGATAAAATGGAATTATGTCAAAATCTTAAGTTTTATAAATACAGAATAGAGATTAAATATAAATAAATCCGGTGTAGACATTAAATCCGTTGTGTTGTTTCCTAAATAGAAAGACAGCAAACGTCTTATTTAATACTTGCCTTCATTGCTTTTTGAAGCAGTATTTTTATTAAAATAAGAGAAACCAAAATAAATATCTTGCTGACAGTATAATATTGAAACAAAATATTTCCATTGTTTGATATCAATTTATTATGAAACAGGTATAGAAAATATACAAATGATCTAAGGAACAATGCTTTTGTTTTAAATATTTTTTAAAAGTTTAATACTTTTTTTAATTATTAACATCCTTTTTTTAAATGCTTTATAACAAATACAGGCAAAAGTTATTATAGTCCATTTCACCGTTTTTGGCCGATTTGATATTAGAAACCACTGAAATAAGATTAAACTGTCATCGAAGTTACCAATGGCGGAGAGTTTTTTTTGTCTAAATAAGGTCGTAAGTTTCTGAAACTATCAGTGTGGTTTGACATCTACAAAAATATGACATTAATAATTATTAAATTCAACCCTTCAACAACGAGCCGTACATGAAGGTTACTAGGAATGTGAATTAAGTCAAGACTTCCGTATGTAATACTTTTTATCTACCGGTGAAACAAGATGCAGTTACGTAAGTGCTGTATTAAAAAACAAACGTCCTCATTTAAATTTCCAACTTGCCTGTATCTGAGAGAGGTAACTCTAAATTTACTTCGAGTATGATTTCTGTCATCGGCCAAAAACGGTGAAATGGACTATACAATATTAGCGACAAGTCGGTCAAGTCAAGTCAAGTCGGCAGAATCACTCGTATTATATCTAAAAATTTAGTGCTTATTTAGTGCTAATTTAGTGCTGATAACAGATATTTGGTGCTGTGATAGGGGGACTAAAAATGAGAACACTGCTAACTTTTCATTAAGCTCGTGACCGCGCTAAAACGAAAACTAATGGAATTAAAAGGCGTCACTATTTGGTGCTCAATTAGTGCTGCCAGTACAGCAAAAGATTTTTGAAAAATATTTTATTTTTATTTTTTTTCAAATCAACTATACTGCTAATATAACGGCGCCAGCAGTCTTGAGAGCTGAAAAAAGACTCTAAAACGGAAACTAATGTAATTAAAAGCCGTCACCATTTAGTGCTCAATTAGTGCTGCTAGTACAGCAAAAGATTTTTGAAAAATATTTTTTTTTTATTTTTTTTTTCAAATCAACTACTGCTAATATAACGACGCCATCAGTCTTGAGAGCTAGAAGAAGACTCTAAAACGGAAACAAATGGAATTAAAAGACGTCACCATTTAGTGCTTAATTAGTGCTGTCGGTACAGCAAAAGATTTTTGAAAAATATTTTATTTTTATTTTTTTTTTTCAAATCAACTAGCGCCAGTGAGTAGCGCCATCTTTACTCCAAAAAAGTCTCTCTAGTCGGAAAAACTACATATACGATTTATTGTTTAAATCAAAATAATTTATTTTTCATCGGAAGTTAATACCGAATAAAATTTGTTCTCTGTGCCAAAATTTACACGCCAGAAATCTCTTATTTATCCGTAGGAGAAGAAACACATTAAAATTTAATCAAAGTGAAAAGTCGTGCTTGTTTTAAGATCAATGCTCCTATAAAACGTGTTATAGATTTTTCTTTGACCATATCAAATACAGCGTTCGCGTGAATAACACTCACGTGAAAAATGCACCAGATAATTAGATTTCCTGGAATTTTTGACGTCATTCTAATGTACCGTACAAGTTATGTCAGTTCTATTGCCAAACAAGTTTTCTATGGCTTCTATTACTAGTATACTTATTTATTTTCTAGAGGACAGATCAGTGCAGGTTTAAAATATGACTCATATTTACTGATTTTACACACAAATTAAAATATGTCTTGCTTTATTTAAATTTTTAGAAACTCTATTAAAATTTTAAAGTCTAAAAATTTATATAAACTCAAGCAATATATTAGTGCCTAAAAGTTTTAATTAACTCTACCAATATTTTAGAGTCTAAAATCTGGCTTATTAAGTATTTATGAACTGGTTTTGAAGTTCTACTTCTATTTATGCACTGGATTTGTGTGGGGTTAAATGGCAAAAATCATTACATATGTAATGGTGTGAGTAAGAGAGAGACAGAAACACATATAAGGTATCAGTACATTGAAAAGAGATAGATATACAAAAAACAGTCTGAGCTAATGTTTTGGAATATCATAGTGACCTATTACATTGTGTTTGACAGATTATTTTATAATTCTGTCACGTAAGTAAACATTTAAAGTTTAGTATTTTATATTAATCATAATATTCAGTAATGAGTATTGTATTGTAGTCCATACTACCGTCACATGGTTGCATTATATTTTGCACTATGGGGTTTTGTAAACACTTTTTTTGTACATTGATCGTTTTACTGTTTAGTTTTCGTGTTTGAAGTAAGGACACACATCAACTGGTCTTATTTTTCTAAGTATTTATTTAATTGAATACAGTTAATTAAAAAAAAAATATATTTCTACTTGCCTGTGTTTGTAGTTATTAAGTTTTATTAGTTAACAGTGATGCCATTGATGTATATTTGATGGCGCCGAGTGATGATGATATAAATGTGAAAATTACATGTGCGAGTTGTAAACGATCTCTAAAAGGCGAATTAAAATGTACCAAATGTGAAAAACAGTATCATCCTGCTTGCCTAGTTCGTCTAAGAGGCGCAAAAGTGGTTGGTCAAAATTTAATCATCTGTCCATCATGTGCTGAAACTGAAAATGATGGCGACCATGCGTCATAATATAAAATACAGTGCTATTTGTTTGGTCGAGCACTTTCTTTTAACAGAAGAGGTTCAGCATCTAAGGGTCTTTGGTTATCACCCGAGCCCTTATTTTTGTCGTGTACAGAATAAACGTGGTGAAGCTATGATTTTGGCAAAACATGGTATGGAGGTAAATCCTTTAAAAATGATCGAAAACTTATCACTTGAAGGACGAAACATCTGGTACTTACGACGAACCTCGTCTCCAGGAAATGTTATGCAAATTTGATACAAAATCAGTGTGTACTCGGTACTAGGAGGTTTTTGAGGTCGCTGAACACGAATATAATATAATTTTGCTAAATCATTCGCATAAAAAATTATGAATCCGGTCGCGTGCATAGAAGTATAACTTCTGCCGGCAGTCCCACTGACTGCCACACCCTGTTTTTGTATATTCAGCTCTTTAATTTTCTTATTAAGTAGGTAATCAGAAAAAATTCAGTACAAAATTAGCGTTGGTGCTTTATCATTTTTTTTTTGCTTAAAACTGAACTTCGTCCGATTGTATTTGGTATACTATTACAGAATAGAATCAAAAAAAATTATATGACTTTGGATACAAAATGGCGGATTAAAGAACCTATTTTTAATGCCCTAGTTATACCAATGGAATATAGTCCAGATTATTATTCACATTAACTATATATATATTAGTCTTTTAAGTGTATATAAATGACATGTTTATTATATAACATTAAGTAAAATATAAGAAAAAAAAAACAAAAAAAGTTTTTGGTTTACCACTTAATTACAATAGTAATTTCCTGTTTTAAAATATTTAGGTATATCGTAGTTTAGTTTATATTATTAAAAGATAAAATTTAATAGGTATTCTTGTAGAATAATGTAGAATAAAGTGTTATTAAAATTAGATTAAACTTGACCTTAAAAACTTTACTGTAATGTGGTTGTTAAAAAGACAATCAAAACAAATAAAATTTGTTTTTGATCTTTTATCTTATTACAGGTTGGTGGAAAAGTTTTCAAAGCAAAAATGAAAGAATGTGTATTTTTTGAACATATATTCCAATGATCCAGTAATTTTATACCATCTCTGTAATGATTTTCTGGAAGCTCTGCAAAATACTGTTCCTCTGCTGCAATAGCTTTTTCAATCGAAGAAAAACGACTCCCACGAAGGAACCCCTTTTGTATACCAAAAAACTGATGGCATAACCTTTTTCGCCGATCGTTCTGACTTCACCTGTTTTAAAGCTGAAGAACCAGCTTCAGTCCACTGTAAACATTCTTGTTTTAGTTTAGATCGTGATCCATCCATAGCTATAAAATATGCAAAAAACGGTTTTATTCGGCTTTAAACGTTCTAAATTGCACTAAGAAAGTTGTTGATTCAGTTTTGGTTACACTGGTTGCTTTTTATGAAGTACTCGTTCATCTAAGATGCCTATAAAATCAACAATTCCACGCTTAATCAAACTTGGATATTTAAAAACAATATCATAGATTTCTGGTGCAGTTATATTTTTTGGACGTCCACTACCACGTTTAAACTCTAAAGCCCATCTATGCACAGTTGGAAATGAAACAGCAGATTCCTTTAACACTTTCAACATTTTTTATATGAATTTCTGTTGCTGGTAAACCTTCCAAAACAAAGAATTTTATCACTGCACGATATATGATTTTTTCTTTTACAAAACACAGTGATACGTCAACTTTAAATGACTTGTAAACAAAGAACGAATTGACAAGCTAAAACAGAATTTTATGTGTATTCAAATGGAAGATGAAATATTAAAATAGCGTATTAATTTTGATTCCTCTATTGGTTAATAGATGTCGCTTTTAAAACATGTCAAACAACCCTTAGAAAATAATACTAAGCAGCCTTTAACGAGTATGTATTTCATACCAGTCATAGATTTTACTTATTACTACTATGTGTAAAAATCACTTAAAAAAATCTTTGGAAAAAACTTTGAAGTTCTCTGTACCAGATTTCGCTTCGGTTTGTAGACGTTTTTTGTGTAGTTTTGTGAGAACTGGTGAGCAGCGATTTAGGAAGTAATCTACCGATCTACCGTTGTAATTTTCTTTCATATTTGTTTAAGTTTTTTGTAACTTTATTAAATAAACACTTTTTAAATTTGCCACCAACTTTTTAAATCTACCGATTTTTACTTAATTTGTTTTTGTAACAATTGATCGATTTCAGAAATTTTAGGTTGACGACGCAACTGGTGAGCGACAACGATGCAGACCGAAATGCGAACCGAGAGCTTCGGCGACATGCAACAAGTTTTTGCGATAGTGATCCTACTATGCTTATATTTAAATATTCTCTACAACTTCTTTGTGGCATCAACTATATATATTTTTTTCTTTTAAAGGTGAAAGTTACTATTCTTGTCTGTATACGGTGCCCAAGAGGACAACTTAATTTGACAATTAGTATAAGAAATATGTTCTAATTAAATTGTGACTTAGGTATGATTTGTTGCTTAAAAAAAAGTGGCATCATTTACATTTAAAAAAAATATTCTTTATTTTAAAAAATATGTAAATTCCTCAATAATTTAAATAATTAATTAAATGTAGATGTACTGTATAGCACAGAATTGTGTATAAATTTGAATAAAATACACAAACCTATACTGTCACCAAATTTTGTCCACTGTAGTCAGTGTAGTCCCTGACATAGTTAAATAAACAGTTAATCTATCAACAGTATCAACGTTTACAAAATGTGCTGGTCTGTGAACATCTAATGAGACTTTCCAGATAAATTTGTAATTATTTTATTGATAACAAAAATCTAAAAATAGATCCGTAAAATTAAAATAATTTTCAAAAGAAACTTAGATTTTCCGGTAAACATTCTCACGGAAAATCTGATCACTCGCATAAAAGCTTGGCGTGACACATTAATTTTTAAAATAGCAATTTAGTTATAACGACAACTCGGTATTTAATTAAAAAAAGTTTTTTCATTTTCCGTTGGTTTAATAATATAACAAAGCAAACATTCGCATTTCAAAAGTCAATGTAATTATCAAAGATATTTTTGCAATTGTACCCCTTTTTCTATAAATAAAATTATCTCCGAGAAGTAGAAAATAACTTAGACCTTTTTTTAGTGTGCCTCGTTTAAAAAATGAATTAAAACAATCTATTTGTATTTGCAGAGATGCCAAGTTTTTAAACATAAATCAAATCTAACTTTTGAAGAAACCAGTTTATGAAGAACTATTCTATCTAATAATATCGATTTTTTATGATTAATAACTCTGGATGTGGGTCAAATAATTCAGTCAGAGTTCAGTATGTGAAACTTTAAAACATGTACATTATTGAAATTTTAGAGCTCAGACAAACAAGTAATGGCATTAAGCAGAAATTGAAAACCTGTTACATCCGGTAAAAATCAAACCTACAATCTCTATCTTTAACCGATAGCGCCTTAGACCACTAGGCCACCGATGATCCTAGCGGTTAGTCTTGGAAGTTAAAAGGAATTAATTCTGAGTAGCAGTCGGAATGATGAGAATTAACAGTATTTACTTAAAGGTGGTTTCTCCTAGAAAAATTTCAAAAGTATCGTCATTTAAATTTCTATTTGAGGCGATACAGGGGACGATAATTATATTTTTGATAATTAATAACTTTAAATGTGGGTCAAATAATTCTCTCAGAGCACAGTATGTGAAACTTTCGGTAGAAATCAAATCTACAGCAACTATCTATAGCCGATAGCGCCTTAAACCACTAGGCCGCCGATGATCCTAGCGGTTGGTTTTGAAGTTTTAAGGAATTCTAAGTTGGAATTATGAGAATTATTGGTATATACTAAATGAAGGTTTCTTCTGGAAAAATTTAGTTATTTGAGGCACGGGACGATAATCATTTGTTTTTTGATAATTAATAACTTGTGGTTCAAATAATTCACTCAGGCTACAGTATGTGAAACTTGGAAAGATGTAATACATTACCTACTGAAATTTTAGAAATCAAATAAACAAGTAATGTCATTAAAGACAAATGGAAAACCATTTACATCCGGTAGAAATAAAACCTACGATCTCTATCTATAACCGATAGCGCCTTAAACCACTATAACACCGATGATCCTAGCGGTTGGTTGTGGAAGTTTCAAGAAATTCGTAGAAGTCGGAATTATAAGAATTAACAGTATTGACTAAAATAATGGTTTCTTTTGGAAACATTTCAAAGTATGGTCATTAAAATTTCTATCAGTTATTTGAGACGATTCATGGAACGATAATGTTTTTCTTTTATAATTAATGACTCTAGAAGTGGGACGAATAATACACTCAGAGTATAATATGTAAAGCTTTGAAAGATGTAGTACATTATTGAACTCAGACGAACAAATAATGAGATTAAGCAAAAATTGAAAACATGTTACTCCCTCTCTATCTTTAACCGATAGTGCCTTAGATTAGACCACTAGCCCACCGATGATCCTAGCGTTTAGTCTTAGAAGTTCAAAAGGAATTAATTCTAGGTAGCAATCGGGATTATGAGAATTAACAGTATTGACTTCTGGAAAAACTTCAAAGTATGGTCATTTAAATTTTTATCAGTTATTTGAGGCAACTCAGGCGTTGATATTTGATCATTAATAACTCTAGATGTATATAAACTACGTATTTCATTCTCAATTCATTTTGCTCATTTTTAACGCTTTTTTCTGTCGTTCGTTCTAAGTTGTCTCCCAATAAAGCATAGCTTTAAAAAAGACGAATGACTAGATAAAAGAGAAGTACTTAATCTCTTTCTCTAATTTGGTAACTTTTTCAAAATAACAAAAAACGAGACAAAAAAGCTGTTTATATACTTTTATCTCAAATTACTTCAACCTAACTAATTAAAATCTTTCCATAATTAAATTAATTAAATATATGTTCACCTAGTTTGAATATTAGAATAAAAGTAAATGGAGTGTATGTTAAATTATAAATGGAGAATGTTCATTATCACGACTGCTACCATATATCCACTAAATATGAAAGGGCAATAATTGCGCATAATGCGATGATAATCAAATTTTACTTCAAGAAACAGTTACTGATTTGAGATATTCCGGGATAACATCCTGAAAGCAACAGAAATTGCGTTCTTGTTTGTTCAAAATCAGAGTAGATGTCCTGACCTAAATCTTTCATTGTTTGATGAACTATTAATATTTGAAGTGGTGATTTCCATAATGGAGCTATTGGTAAAATTTATTCCACCAAAATAGAATGAGAATTGATGGTTTGAAATCGAAGGCAACAAGAACAATCGAAATATTTCAACACAAAAATTTATACCTTAGAGCAGACTTTTTATCTCCGTAAAAGGTATTAAGAAAATCCCAAGTGAGGCGGTGCTAGCTCTTTTTAGAAGCAATCACTTATATCTTATATTGATTCGATATTCTGAAAGAATAGAACCTTTTGTACGTACAATGGTAAGATCGAGAATTTTTTAAAAAACTTACATTAATTTCTTTTAAATAAATGTTTTTCTAAATATAATACGGCCCTCTTGCTGGAAATTTTCCATAACTTCTTAAAATTAAGCAGAATAAAGCCTATGTGCGAAAAGACACATCTTTATTACCACGTGCTTTTCTGGTGTAACAATATGATTGGCCAATCATAGTCATTTTCTTTTCCCTGTGATACATGGTAACTTCTCTCCTATAAATACTTATTTCACTGATTTTTACTCACTTTTGATTTAGTCTAGCGACAAATCTCTACTTAATTTTTTTTAGTTCTACCGGCTTTTAAACTTACGTGGTAGTTTGTGTTCCGAGAGTTACATTGAAGGTTCAGGTAAATTTTCCCGATATGGTTATAAATATTACCTCCTTCAAATACATGATAATTGTGACTAGTGAGTAGACGAATTATCGTTTTATCTTTACCTGTTGTCTACGAGAGCTGGGATGGTGATTCCTTATTCTCGAAATATCTAAAAAGCACTTTCGATGCCAACAGTAAGTTATCTTTATTACTACCTATTTCCGATCATCACGAAAATACAACTACTTTCGTTATATGTCTAAGAGAAAGAAAGAAGTACCTATTTATTTCTTTTGATTCATTTTTGATTTTGTTTTATTTTATACAAAGAACTACAGTGTTTTTACCAGTGTGCAGTGCTGTCTCTACCCTTAAAAGATCTGTGATTTTTTTATTATAACAGGAATGGCATAGCTAACTAAATTCTATTTCTTTTAACTTCTATTTCGTTTCAACAAAGTATATCTTTACTTTTTTTTTGAGTAACTACAGATAGACAGCAACATTTTATCTTAGCTGTTATCAGTAAATGTGTATGAGACAGTATCTTGAGATTCACTTAATGTGAATATGTTATGTATTTTTCTTATTGTGATATCTGTTTTTATGTTTTATGTCTTATTTGTTTTATATCTTTAACAACTAAATAAACTTTGTTAAATTTTCCTAGATATATATTTCTCATTAGTCTGTGTTGTTTTATATTTATTTTTAACTTTTTATTAAAAAAAACATAACTAAATTCTGATTAATCGTAAATTTTCTTGTAAAACAAGTTTTCTTTCAAACCACAAAGGATAAGTTAAGTGTAGTAAGTATTATCTTTATAATTGTGATTTTTTGGGCACTAGGTAAAGTATGTAATTTCTAATTTTGTAATAATAATCTACCCGGTTACTTTAACTACTTACATATATTATATATATATTTTTTTCTGGGTTTCTTATATTTTCCAATCATAGCATAAAAAAATCGTATTTTTTCTAATTACACTAATTAATTTGAAGCCCAAAATATTTTAACAACTTTTTTAAAAATATTAATTTAGCTCGAATAACCCACGACTCGCTCTCCACCAAACAACTGAGTGCCGTTCGCATAAGTGAGCCTTTCAACATCAATATATAAGAAAGGTTACAATAATATTATGTAGCCAGTTAATTAGGTACATTACTAAAATAAGTTTCCTGATGTATGAGAACGTTATCTTTTCTAATGCATAAGGTAGTAGAGTGGAGATCAATGAAGTGATTGCATTTTAGTGTTAAAAAATTACCCATTTGTCCGTTTCCTTTTATTCATGGTTTTAGAACAATAGACGAGGTTGCAGACATAAATTACATGTGTTAAATCTTTTTTTACAAACGTTAACATGACAAATGTTTGTCCTATCGACTTGATTAGCTTTTTTTCACATCAAACAAACAGTGCCAAGCGTGTTTATAACCTGCAAGGTCTTAAACATTTCCTCAAAAGATATATTTAGAAATTTTGATATCTCTATTTTTTTAATTTTATTAAGAATGTTTACTATGTCAGTTAATTATAGAGATTTATTTTTATTTATTTTTTCAGTACACTGATAATCAGTATGAACGCATCTGATTATTTATACACAAAAATTACAATTGCAAAATTAGTTAGATGGATTTAAAATGTTTGGGTTTAATCCATATTAATTGTACACCGGTCAATGGTATAGCAGTTGGAAATTAACTCTTTACAATTTACAACCCCCCAAAACTAATAAAAATAACATGAAAAAAAACTTTTTCCTACGACCACATTGGAAAGTATCACACTCTCTACCCCCACACAAAGTGCTACTATATCACACATGTGAGGAAAGTTACTTGCATAAGCAATAAAACAAGTTTTTCTGATTTACATTTACAAATGTAAAAATTACAAATATAAAACAAAATACAAACGGTCAAAAATTATACAGGGTGATTTTTCCCGATAGCACATTAGACAATTACACGGAATAAATATCTAAGAATTTGTAATAATACCTTAACAAATATTCAGTTTTTTAATCAGAGTAGTTTTGCCTCAACGTCTAATGTGCCACAGAATAAAATGTATAAATTTTGTGATTGAAAGAAATATCTAACGCCTGGAATCAAATCAGTGTTTACTTTTAGTTTTCTAAAGACACTCGTTTAAACCATTGAGTTAACACGACACATGTAGTTCGTTCCATATTTGAATTTTGGAAATTTTTACGATATAATACTACATCGATATAGAACCCAAAAATATGCTTAGATTTTTTTGTCTGTCTGTATGTTTGTGCGCCCATCACATGAAAACTACTGATACGATTCGAATGCGGTTTTCACAAATGTATTTGTCTTCTTTTAACTTAACATCTGGTGTATAAAAATTTCTCCCCCCAACCCTTTAACAGGGTGGGAGAAGAAACCTTTCAATAATGTTTTTAAACAAAATTGTTAATTATTATCTTACTTAGGTATACAATATTTTTTATTTATTTTCATCATTTCAACCATTAATAACGGTCTGAAACATTCTTAGTGAATATAAAGTCATATATCGGAATATGTGTACTCATACAAGCAGGAGGAGCGATTTGAATTTAAGTTGGCAACACTCGCGTTTGTTTATTGGTTAATTTGGAGGCAAGTTTACACTATAAAAATTTGCCACTTACATTTATCAAGTAATTTGTGACATTTATAGGTTATGTTTTCAAAGTGTGAAATATTTATAATGGTGACTTTTGTTAATTGATTTCTTTTTTTAATATAATTATTGTAAGTTTACTTTGTGACCATCTTAGACCATATATAAAGTGTCCATAAACATTTATTTTCAATTTTATTTAAATGAAAGAAATGTATTTAAATTTGCCGCCTTGTAAATTTTCTAGTAACTTATTTGGCTGTAAGTCTGGCTTTTCAAATCACTCCTCCTAGTTTTTAAATGAAGTATAACTCTAGATGTATTACGATAACATTGTTCATAAAACATCGAATTGTTCGAAAATAAAAAAAGCTATGCTCCAAAATTTCTCTAAAAAGTGCTATTGTTAACTTCCCGCTAAAAAAAATTAAATTTTTTTTTAAAATCGGGAAGTTATTGGTTTCACCCCGTTTTTCGAAAATCGAGTTTTCATCGGATCTCAACGTTTTGAGGTCTTAGGAACCTCCCCTGACTATTTTTACGAGGGTGTCTGTATGTCTGTATGTACGTGTGGATGTGTGTGTGGATGTATGTAAACCTCTTATAGCTTTTGAACGGCTTGACCGATCGGAATGAAATAAAAAGCATTCCAAAGAGTTCCATCTAACTTAGATTCCCTGTAAGTTTGAACCGATTCGAGCCGGTAGATTTCGAGAAATTTCAAAATAACCGAAAAAAACAATTGGTAAAAATTATGTTTTTTGGGCATATCTTTTTGGCTATTGCATCGATCAATTTCATAACCTAATCAGCTCTTAAGCTTAAAAAGCCACGTCGAATGCTGTTTTGCAAATTAAAATCGGTTAATTTGTTCGTGAGATATCGTTGTCGAAAAATTTCAAAAAAAGTGTTTTTTTTTCAATAACTTAGAGATTTTTTGACTAACCGATTTTGCACTCCCGGTAACGTTTTTAGGTCTCAAAAAACTGCGTCGAATGCCATCTTGAACATCAAAATCGAATAAGGCGTTAAAAAGTTATAGCTTTTTAAACATTTCAAAAAAAGTCAAAAACGTCAAAATACGTCACGTTACTATAGCTTTGCGGTTAAAACTAGCGGGAGGTTGCAAGGATGGCCTTTAAGGTCAACCTCTTTTCGAATTTTTTTTATTTACAACAACTCGGTCAATTTTAATGCTACATCCATCCAAATACACTGAAGGGTCAAAGGGCCGGATATACGTTATTTATGCAATATTAAACTTTAACTAGGTACGTTTTAGAGTTACAGAAAAAATAAAAATAAATGTTAAAAAAAGGTCAGTTTGTAATCTATGTAGGTGTAGTCATTATAATAAAAAAATATTTTATTTCATCCTATCCAGTAGGTAAATAAACTTCCCTATAATCAATTTGGCGCCGGTAAGTAAAATATTACGGTATCATGTACTGTATAATGTGTTGCCTAGCAACTCTGCTCTGATTGCTTAAGAGAAGACAATTACTTTTAATTTTTGACATTTAAAAACACTATAATGACTATAAAATTAAAAAAAAAAATAATTAATTACTTACTTTTTATTTTATTTTAATTTATAACACGAATTACCAATTAATACAAAAATTTTAAAATATTTGACAGTAACTGACAGTTAAGGTAATTTGACATAACTAGTAGAGTTACAAACTATTTTTAAAATTTTTATGACTTTATAAAAACAGGATGAAATAAAATATAATACGATACATGGTCGTTAGGTATTATTACAGTACTCGTTTTTATTTCCAGACTCGGCTCCTACGTCGCCTCATCTGTAAACTAACTAGTACTGTAATAAGTCACCTACCGACCTTGTAACGTATAATACTATTATTCATACTTATTTCACAAACACTACTTTCTAAAATGGCTAAGCTTTCATAACTTATAAATAACACCAAATAAATTGAATCTTAACGGAAATACAGTTAATTTCAATCGTAGTAAACATGACGTTAATTTCATTGCGTTTTTTTTTCAAAAATACGAAAAACCGATCCTTCTTTTGTTCGTATCTCAATAATTACAGTTTATGCGAAAGTCTTTTCAAGCTTTTTTTAAAAATAGTTTATGCGTTATTTTTTCCGATAAATGCAGCAGTTTTCCTCTATTTGACTTAAATACACGAAAATTAAATATTTTTTAAAATGTCACTTCTCCGAAAGCTTTATTACACTTTTTTTTGGTAAAACCACCGTATATAGATAAGAATAGAGGGATCATTCTGCGTGGCGCCCTTGAAGTTCTTTAATCCACATTTCGCTCCAGTTTGCAGACGTTTTTTGTGGAGTAAGAACTGGTAAGCAGCGATGCCAACTCTACCGATTTTTCGGTTGATCTACAGATTTAGGAAGTAATTTAATTTAAAGTTTTTTTTCTTACATAAACACTTTTTTCGCAATTTTTTTTAAATCTACTGATTTCTAATTACTTTTATTGTATTAATCTACTGATTTCAGAAATTTTAGGTTGACAACGCTGCTGGTGAGCGACAACAATGCAGACCGTAAGCTTCCGCGGCATTGAACCAGTTTTAGCGAGAGTGATCCTACTATTCTTATCTATATACGGTGGTAAATCCCTTATTTTTGAGTTATTTGTAAAACACTGTTCACAAACATGTTTTTTTATAAAAAAAAAAAACATTTTAGCAGCAAATAAAGATGTGTATTATATAAATTTGATTGAAATATTTCTCAATACGTTTCGTAGGTAAAAACCCCCAGTTACTGGAGTAACAGGTAGCTGTAATATTCATTTTCACCATTCTTTCCGACAAAGTGCATAGACTTTGTCGCGTTTTATAATATTGTTCCGAGCCGGTCCGGACATGTCTCCCAGACAGTAAATAATTCGAGAGTGTTCTGTTTTAGATGTAATTTTAGACACGCTTCTAGAAGGAATTAATTTCATATATAAGGGACCGCTTTGGAATTGTAATTATTGTAATAGTTGGCGATAGACAGTGATTAAAGTGCGAATTGTTGTACGAGGTATTTTAAAGACGTAATTGTTATTGTATCAAAGTTGTGTAGATTATTTTAAGAATTTGTTATTTATTTGTGTTTATCAATAAATTGTTAAGTTTGTCTGCTGTTTATCACTTATCCCGAATCCACATAGAGAAAAATATAACAATATATAGACCTTATTTATTTCTTCAAAGTGGTCTCTACTAATTCTGAAAGTTCTATAATTCTTTTATTACCAAACCGAATTATAACACGACTTTTTGTAAAATTTCAGCAAATTATAATATATATAAATTAATAATCAATTATCTTGTTAATTGTTAAAATTGCTAAAAATACAAAAATTTGTTAGGTCAATATTCGAGTCAAAATTTATCTAGACTTTGCACTTTTACTTTTTATTCTTTATTTTTTATTTTTGGACATGTTGTGTACTCTAATTTATATTTAGCTTCTTTGTTACAATGACTTTACAATTTTGGTTTATTTATCGACAATGTTACAGTAAATATACGTATTAAAAAATATTAATTTTTATCTATACAGAACAGTCAAAATTGGGTATTTTAGCTAAAACACATTTTGTACTCAACCACTAACGCAATTGGAATTCTGAATCAGTCCATTTATAGTAGAGCGCACGCTTGGGCAGTTCTGAACTTAAAAATTCCATTAAAAAATGTAATGTGTATACTTAACTTAATAAAATAATAAACTAAGTATGTTAACATTTTTTCATATAATTGGTTAATTTTACAGTAATAATAAAGTTTTAGAAGTGAATTTTCAGGCGGATTTCATCTATATGTGTTTGTTATTTAGAAATTAGACAGTATAGAAATAAAATTTTCGTAAAAATGTCACATCCGACAGGACTGCGATCTCTATCTATAGCCGCTAGCGCCTTTAACCATTTGGCCACAGATGCGTAACGGTTAGTCGGCGTTTTGATTCAACTCATGTCGTATACTACACTTTATCAATTCCTCCTTAAACACATCTATGTTTTTCTAATTTCTTAATTTCAAAATCCCACAAATAATGTCTCAAATAAGTTTATGGTTTTATGTTTCAATTGTCGATTTGACAAATAATATCTTTCTCATTGATGCTAAAGGAAAAATCGAGTAAATATTCAACGTGACATTGGCTGAATCAAAAACGCCGACTAATCACTAATGCATCTGTGACCGAATGCTTAAAGGCGCTTACGGCTATAAATAGAGATCTTCTGCCGGAGTTGAGATTTTTTTACTTTCGTCTTAATGTCATTTCTCAAATATCTCACTAATTGTTTTTTTACGTTTGAATCCATATCCATGTGATTACGCGTAAATCAAACTTATTTGTGAATACTTGAATTCTTTACATTCATTTAAACGTATTTTTTCATAATGTTAAAATGTTGATATCCATAAAACATTTGTTAACTTTAAATTATAAACATTCTTCTATAACTAAACAAAAAATGTACAAACCGTTTCCGTTTTTATAGTTTTTTTCATCAACTCCGCTAAAACGCTTTTTTTTTCATTAAATTGACCTACGTCAGAAATTAATTATATAAAAATGTGACCATTTGATTTTATTTATTTTAGTATTGTTTAATTTTTTCTCAAAATTAGTTTATTTTTAAAAGATTTTATAGAACCTCCTTACAGAATCCTTTTCTATGAAATTGGCCCAAATTAATATTTTTGTATTAGAAGATCAAAAGAATAGTAAAACTAAGTTTTTTTTCAAAAAGGAATTGTATGATTGTATGTAATGAAATATTTTCCAGAACTTGATTTTCTATTTAAATATGCTTGAATTTCGATTGTTGTAACGAAGGAGTTAAATTATTGTAGAAATAATAACCGTTAACTACCTATTTACGATTTCAAACAATCAACAAAAAATAAAACATAAAAACTGTTGGTTTAAATAGTATCTAATAAGAAAATAAATATTAAACATAAACAATTTTTTAAAATATTTAAACATCAAAGAATTCTAGAATTCTTACTTTCTTTCTCTTGTTTTTTTTTATTAAGTAAAATGGACAGTTAAAAACATCTGACAATCAAGATTCTAAAAACACAATTATAAATTTAAAAAAAAGTTACAGTAAATAATATTTTATAGTATTCTTTTTATTAATAGAACTCAAAAGTTATAAAGAAATTCTAGAACAATTTTCACACCCTAGTGTGAAAACAAATCGGTTGCGCAAGCCCGTACTGAAAATTCATTCTCTTATATTCCCCTAAGATCTTGAAAGTATTTACCAACCTGTAGAACATGCGAATCGACCTCATTTTCCAGATCAGAAATTTGAACGCCATCGAGATCCGAGTACGAAGGGCCACTACAATCAGAAACTACACTGGAGCCACAACTATTGCCCGAATCTTCCATGTTTAAGTCGGCATGCTTATATTCCGTACCCATAATCGCACAAAAAAATCAATTGGAATAAACACTGGTCGGACAAGCGGCTGTTTCGTAAAACCGCGCGACACTTCACAACGGATTTTTTTTTAATTTCTCACCGAATTTTTAGTAAGATCGTTGATTTTTTTAGTTTGATAGATGTAAAGCGGGTTTGTTTAAATTTGCTTCTTTTGTAATTGGCCTACCTCACTAGACAACTGGTCGCGCCGCACTAGTATTTAGAGGTAGATTCGTTGATTTCAGAACGGCGAGAACACACGGTCGCTAAATTGAAATAGGCGCCTGCGTTTTCTATACTTCGACGTTTTGTGCTGATTAAAGAACTGCGATGATGCTAAACCTCGGAGAATGTCAGAAATATTTAGATTATTCTGTACTAGAACATTCTAAAAAATATATTAAAAGCAGGTATGAAAAAAACAATTAAATTGTACACACTTAATATGACTAGAAAAACAGAATAACAAATAATATGATACAACTATTTTGTCCATATTTACTTTATGATATAGATAAAATCAAAGAACACCATAGTTTGAAAATATAGATAGATATAAAACTGCATTGTAAATATCAA
The DNA here is from genome assembly GCA_964028335.1 of Altica lythri. NCBI lineage: Eukaryota > Metazoa > Arthropoda > Insecta > Coleoptera > Chrysomelidae > Altica > Altica lythri. The sequence goes on from OZ034805.1 coordinate 36,761,065, forward strand.
ATTGCTTATTAATTTGTAGTCTATCCTGTCAACTTAAAAATTTTGTATGCAGTCAAAAATGTTTTGAAATTGGGAAAGAAATGAGAAAACAATATTTGATTTTTAAAATATATCATAAATATGGAATAAACGAAAATAATAATATCTGAAAAATTCACTTTTCACTGTAATATTTCATTACAAAATTTTAAATTCAAGTGCATTTTGGAATCATATCTAGAGACAAATTAAAAAAGGAAAAATTCTTGTATTTATTCTTCGACATTATCTATCTATATATCTTGAAAAATGTCAAATTACAGATGCGGTACTTGAGATTGAATAATTTTTTAAGCTATACTTCTATTCTTGCGCCTGGCGTTGAAAATTTGTTTTGGATTAAATCGGCAAATTACATTACGTTACATATTATGTAATTGTGATTAGTTATAAGTCCTGTAAATACCATTTAAACATTCAGTACATTGAAATGAGATAGATATACAAAAAAACAGTCTGAGCTAATGCTTTAGTATCATAGCGACGTATCACATTGTGTTTGACAGATTATTTTAATATTCTAAGTATACATATTAAGTTACTAATAATATTAATAATAATATTCAGTAATAAGTATTGTATTGTAGTGTATAGTACCGTCAAATGGTTGCAGTATAGGTTATATTATATCCTAGACTATGCAGTTGAGGTTGTTGTGTAGATAAACAGAATTTTTATGAAATATTTTTCAGTTAACTTTATAATTATAATGTATTTTATAAATAATCTTTAATTATTTCCACAAAATTATTATAGATGTTATAAATATACTTTAATTCATCGCAATATATATGCCTATAGGTTACTTCTTCGGGATTTTTCAAGTTTAACTTTTTATGACTTGACAGGGTGTCGACAAATACGCTACCTACGTTACTTGTTCTTGAAGTTTCGTTATTTAATGCTAGTTTTTATATCACTCTCCTTCTTCGATCTTTCTTGATTAAAGAGACTCTCTTACCCAATTGCCAACTTATAGGCTAGTCAAAATATTTGATACTGCACACGTTGGCGGCGTTAACCTTATACTTTATACAGTTTTTAGTTGATATTATGTACACGATATATATTTTCTCAATAAATATTTTTAGATTTTGATCGGTAAGTGATATTATTATACCATATAAATTTTTTTTGGTTGTACCTTGCATTTTAACCTATAAGATGGACACAGATTTAAAGTATAGTAAGTCCATGCTTCAAGCATATAATGATTTTGCTAAATCATTCCCATACAATTTTCTAAACCCGGGCGCGTGCATAGAAGTATAACTTCCACCGGCAGTCCCACTGCCACACCCGTTTTTTATCTAACTATGAAAATTTTAAAATCTCGTTATTATATCTAGGAAACGAAAATTTGTAGTGTTAGTGTTTGATTGCCAATTTTGAAAGTAGCTGTGATATGTACTGCTCAATATTTTTCGATGTACCTCTTCTAAAATTACAGAAATAGAATATTATTAAAATCAGTTTCTATTTCATATATTATGATAATAATTTTAAATAAATATATATTAACAGTATTAAACAAGCATTTTTAGATTTGCGTAAATATATCAATGTTTGTTTTACAGTTAGTCAAAAAAATAGATTGCCGTAAACATTAAGATTAGTAATTACTTAGAAAGTAGAAAAGACTTAGGTATAGAAAAAACAATTTTGAAATAAAAAGTTGTAAAATACAAATTATACGGAAACACACTGGATATACAAAGAATCTTTTTTTTTCACTGGTTTATTGGTTCTTCATAGCGTGTGTCCTCTGCGCTGCCTTTTGGTTACTTCCCATTATCGTTAAGTGAGCGTATAATTCTTTTTGAACACTTTTTCGCTTTGTTTTTTCTGTTTATTCTCAACGCTACATTTTGATCTCAACACAGTTAAGCGTATCATAACTAGAAACAAACAAAATATTTCTTTAGAATGTTCCGAAATATTCTTCCATAATGTTCCTTATTTAAAAGGGTGCCATAACAGTCTCTAATTAGATATTATAGAAAGCAATTCATTTATTGCTTTACGTTCCTGTCGATTAATTATCATTATTTTTCTTTTTCACACAAACGTGAGGTTTTAATTTTTTTTTTATAAATAAAAATTTAAACAGTCTTTATTAAAATTTGTTAATAAAAAATATCACGTATACCAATAAAAACTTAATGGTCGCTACTTGTTTTTATTTTCGGTTTTTGAAACGAAATGAGTTTATTTAAAAATTTTAATTTTCATAAAACAAAAACCAAAAGAAAATTCGTTATTTTCATAAATTGCGTTTTTTCCTTCCTTGTTTTAATAATCTACTTTTACCACATGCTTGTCAAGATTTTCTTGGGGTATGTCTTTCCATTCTGACAATGCTGCATCAATAAGCCTTGCATTGTTTCGATGAACTGTATCCCATATTTTAAGTAAGTCTCACAAATATAAAACAGTATAAAACTTTGGTACCATTCGTTTCAAGACATTTTCTAGCCACTCTGTTTCTATAGCAGATGTATTATCGTGCATACAGATAAAATATTCTCCAATTTCAACTTTCCAAATCTAACGATTGGTTCTGTTACTAAATCAATATCCTTCCGACGGGTAAAAGTATCTTGAGGTCGGAAAAATTGACATTTTGTTCCAAGCTCAATACCTCCCCACAACATTATAATTATTTTTTATATATTGAACAAATATGGCAGCCTTAAGTTTCGCTAGTATTTCTGTAGTTTTGTGATCGCGAATTCAATAATCGTATGATCTTAGGCCAATTCTTGTTTTATCCGAAAAAAAAAACATTTTTTTAATTTCCGAGTTACTATTGAAGGCATCATTTCAGCTGGTCAATTTTATTTTGTCAAGTTAACTGTGGCATCTGTAACTGTAGAACTTTTGAGCGCAAAATATTCTTATGCTTTCAACTGAAACGTTCACACTTGCAGCTTCCAAAACTTGTTAGTTACAACTCTGGAAAAAAAATTAATGGATTTCTTCAAAGCAATTTGGCACATAAAGCGATATTAGTCTGTAACTGTGAATTTTTGACGACTTTTTCTGTGCCTGTTCTTAAGAGTTTTTAGTTTCAAGTACCTTGCATTCCTTGTACAATAATAATAATAATAATAGTTATAATTTTTCCTCTTCTAGTCCAACATGAGGCATGTTTTAATTTTTTTAAATTGCCGGAGAATCATGTTTTTAGAGCAAGCTGTATCTCTAAGTAAGATGGATATAATTTTTTTATTATAAAAAGGTTATTAAGATGTATATACATATATATGAATAGCTTAATAGCACAATTTTTTGCCAAATTAATTAAATTAAAAAAAAAATGTTAACTTTAACCGTTAGTGCTATATTTAAATGACTGCTTTTGATAACCTTTCTTCTTAGTGATATGTGTAAAGTATGACTTGGCAATGTTGCATTCAGTTCGCTTTTAGCGCACGGTATGTATGTTCGAGATGAAAATGGAAAAGTCTAGTAAAGTGAGTTGATGGTTTTCGTCTGGATTAATTCAGCCGTTCTAGTTTTCTGTGGACTATACGTAATTTTTACCGCATTCAACAGTTTGGTTTCATCCCATATTACCGATATGTTCACTGTTTTTATTGTTCTTCGTGCGTAGTTTTTTTACGTATAGAAGTATTTATTTTTAAACAAAAGAAAATGTTTGTTTGGATTTTTATTTTCAAAGAGAGAAAGCTATAATATGTTTTATCTAACTTATATTTAAAATACCTTTTCTTACAACTGTATTTTATAAAATGCTACTTTATAATATTTGTTAGATAATACCGAAAGTATAATATGCCAGACAAGTCACTTCTCTTTTAAATAAATTTAGTCTAATAAATAAAACACTGTTGATTTTTTGTGCAGTAAGTGGAATAAGATGCAATTTTCTGCATTCGATTTATCAGACGACAGGAAACTTTGTGACTTTATGTGATCATGTTATATTATAAAAATGAATTTAAGCTTACTGTTACGAGCCGGTCCAGACCTGTCACCCAGACAGTGGTGTGAGTGAGTCGCTGTTCTGAGAATCTTCGAATATTCTAGTGGCTGTTAGAACGTCCAAATAATTCGAGAGTGTTCTAGATGTAATCTCAGAGACGCTTTTAGAAGGAATTAATTTCATAATTAATGGACCGCTTTGGACGGAGAAGAGGAATAGTAATTGTAATAGTAATGCGATAGACTGCGATTGTAAAATAAGTGCGAATTGTTATTTTAGAAAGACGTTATTCAGTAATTGTGACTGTATCAAAGTTGTTTAGATTATTTTAAGAAATTGTTATTTATTGGTGTTTATAAATAAATTGTTAAATTTGTCTGCTGTTAATCACTTATCTCGAATCCACGAAGAGAAAAATATGACAATACAAAAACATTCATTGTTGAAGTGCATTTATAAAAATTAATAAATAAAACATTTACAACTCGTTAATCATTGATGGAAAATATGGAAATGACTTCATTTTGTTACTCTGTTTTTTTTTGGGACGCTGAGAGCAAATATGACATCGACAGCGATCTCTGAAGTACTTACTTAGAAATCAGGAAACCAACTTTTTATCTCGTATCCTGGAGTTTTCTGTAAACTTAACTCTCAATACTTGGGATTTTTGCTGTTAAGAACAAACCTGACAGTGACGTACCTGGTGCTCAGAAAACCTACCGATTACGTTATCTCTTGGAGTTTTCTGTTTGTTAACTTTGATTGTATTCATATACACTAGTAAAAGTGTCAAGAGCCGAGAGATCGTATTTACTACGACTTCTGTTATTTCTTCTATTGTATCAACTTAAATTGGGAGCAACAAATTTAGAATACATTTTATTGATATTAGTGACTAAAAAGTGACTTTAGGAACAACCGAAGTTTCGACTAATTTTATAAATATTAAATACACTCGAGTAGACCACCAAAAAAGGTTGTTTTTTTGAGAACACGTTATTCCGAAGATCGCTTTCTATGGTTACAGCGGTCTCAAAACCCCTGAGTATCGAGTTTCAGCTAATTTCATAACAAATTCACAGAAAACTTAAAGAGGGGACGTAAAAAGTAGGTTTTCTGAACACCTGATACTTCGGAGATTACTTTCAATGTCATTTTCGTACTCAGTAACCCAAAAAAGAAACAGATTTTGCTAGTTTTATGACGGTTTTATAGAAAACTTAAGAAGACGAGGTAAAAAAGTAAAAAAGTCAGATTCCTGGTCTCCAGGCAACCTGAAGATAGCTGTCGATGTTATATTCGTTCATAGCAACTCAAAAAACCTCCGAGCAACAAAATTTGATCTCGTTGCTTTTAATAAATTACCGAGTTGTACATTTTTTGTTTACTAATTATTATAAATGCATTTTTACATGTACCTACAAATACATTTTTCAAATATTACATGATCACATTTGGTCAAAATGGTCAATAACTTTCTCTAATCACTGACGAATTCAATGCACAAAATTTAACTGTACATTGCTTTATTTCATCGATTAATTATGCTAATTTTGTTTTCAAACACTTTAATTCAGAAATAACGTATAAAAATATCTAATTACGTTCTTCCTCACATCAGACTAATCATGTAATTACAGAAATTTATCAATTATAGGTATTCCTTATATAATTTCTTATAGACGATAATATCTAATATCTGCTAATGACAATCAAACTTAATTAATTATATATTTTTCAATAATTTTTATTATTATCTATCTGTAAAGAATTAGAATAGTAATTTGATGAAGATATTTTATTTTATTGACAAAGACTAGAGGTGTTCTTTTGACAAGCAGTTGTTTTACTCTCGAGCAGATAAACACTGTAGAAATTTTTCTTACTGTATATAACAACAAATTGCTACATCAGGATAGTGAGCTACTTCTGAAAAGTTTTTAAAAATCCCATGAGAAATATCTCAAATACGTTTACTAAGTGAGCTACTTCCTTATTTATTAAGCATTTTGTTTTCACTAACTCGGATTAGCTTAAATATTAACTAAGGCACTGAAGGCATGAGTATTATCATGCGCCATATTACACACATGGTCAGTGATTGCCAGTTGTTCACTTCGTGTCATTCTTCTTCTCATTTCTGGCAGTAAAAAGACACAGAACGCATGAGTATTGGAATCCACAGTCAGTAAGAATTGATCGTCAATATTGAATTGTTATTACATGCTCTAAATTAAAAATCGTTTGCTTTCAATTAAAATAACCAATTACATAAAACAAATATTTAGAAATAGTTTTTGTCATGTCTCAGAGATGTATCTAATCAGTTATATTCCAAGAGTAACTCTGTGTTGCAACAATGTAATGGTTGGTTGAAAAGTTTTGAAAGCGACACCGATTAACTAGCAGAGGAATAAAAATTTATACGTTATTTTAATATTTCATCTTCCATTTGAGTGCACTAAAAATTTTGATTTGTCAATTCATTCTTTGTTTAAAAGCAATTTTAAGTTAACGTATCAGTGCATTTTGTTACATTGTAAAAAATCGAATATCGTACAGTGATAAAATTATTTTCCTATTTATAAAATTCTTGGTTTTGGAGGGTTTATCAGCAACAGAAATTCATATAAAAATGGTAAAAGTGTTAAAGGAATCTGCTCCTGCATTTTCAATTATGTATTAGAGGGTTTCACAATTTAAACTTGGTCGTAAAAGCATCGAAGATGAACCACGTAGTGGACGTCCAAAAAGTGCAACAACACCAGAAATCATTGTTTTTAAAGATCCAAGTCTGACTAAGCGTGAAATTTCTGATACCAGAGGCATCTCAGATCAACGAGTACTTCATATTTTACACAAAGGATTACATATGAATAAGCTATTCGAAAGGTTAGTGCCGCATTCGTTAACAATTCAACAAAGACAAAATCGAAAACAAATTTTTCAGCATAATTAAAAACGATTTAAGCAGGATAAAACCGATTTTGTGCGTCATTTTATAACAATTGCTACAAGCCGGTCCGGACCTGTCGCCCAGGAAGTAGTGCGAGGCAGACGCCAGTTCTAAGAATCTGGGAATTTTCTAGTGGCTTTTGGACCGTTTGGAAGATTCGAGAGTGTTGTATGTTCTGGACGTAATTGTGAAGATGCTTCAAGAAGGAATTGATTTCATATATAAGGGACCGCTTTGGACGGAGCAAGAATGGTAATTGTAATAATAAGGCGATTGACTGCGATTGTGAAATAAGTGCGATTTGTTATTTTAGAAAGACGTTATTCAGTAATTGTGAATATATCAAGTTCTGTAGATTATTGTAAGAAATTGTTATTTATTTGTGTTTATCAATCATTTGTTAAGTTTGTCTGCTGTTTATCGCCTATCCCAAACCCACAAAGGAAAAATATAACACTATGGATGAGACTTGGATCTACCTTGGAACATGATTCTAAACTGAAACAAGAACGTTTACAGTAAAGTGAAGCTGGTTCTTTAGCTCCAAAACAGGTGTAGTCAGAACGATAGACAAAAAAGGTTATGGCATCAGTTTTTTGGGATACAAAGGGGCTTCAGTTGATTGATTATTTTGAAAAGGTAAAACAATTAAGTCTGAATATTATTGTCATTTTTGGAGCAGTTGAATAAAAAAAATTCGAAAAGAGGTTGACCTTAAAGGCCATCCTTGCAACTTCCCGCTAGTTTTAACCGCAAAGCTATAGTAACGTGACGTATTTTGACGTTTTTTTGAAATGTTTAAAAAGCCATAACTTTTTAACGCCTTATTCGATTTTGATGTTCAAGATGGCATTCGACGCAGTTTTTTGAGACCTAAAAACGTTACCGGGAGTGCAAAATCGGTTAGTCAAAAAATCTCTAAGTTATTGAAAAAAAAACCACTTTTTTTGCAATTTTTCGACAACGATATCTCACGAACGAATCAACCGATTTTAATTTGCAAAACGGCATTCGACGTGGCTTTTTAAGCTTGAGAGCTGATTAGGTTATGAAATTGATCGACGCAATAGCCAAAAAGATATGCCCAAAAAACATCATTTTTACCAATTGTTTTTTTCGGTTATTTTGAAATTTCTCGAAATCTACCGGTTTGAATCGGTTCAAACTTACAGAGAATCTAAGTTAGATGGAACTCTTTGAAATGCTTTTTATTTCATTCCGATCGGTCAAACCGTTCAAAAGTTATAAGAGGTTTACATACATCCACACACACACACACACATCCACACGTACATACAGACATACAGACACCCTCGTAAAAATAGTCAGGGGAGGTTCCTAAGACCTCAAAACGTTGAGATCCGATGAAAACTCGATTTTCGAAAAACGGGGTGAAACCAATAACTTCCCGATTTTAAAAAAAAATTTAATTTTTTTTAGCGGGAAGTTAAAAATTCGTGAAAAAAGACCCGGTTTACAAAAGACAACCATAATTTTACATCAAGGCCATGCATGTGATTACACAAGTTTGTTGACAACGGTTAAATTGAACGAATTAAAGTACGAATCTCTTGAATATCCACCAGATTTGGCTCCCTTCGATTATGACTTCTTTAGGAACTTGAAACAATTCCTTCGTGGAAAAGGTTTTTCGTCGAATAAAGAAGCTATTTCAGCTGTGGAACAATATTTTGCAAAATTTTCAGAAATCATTACAGAGATGGTTTAAAACTATTGGAATAAGTGTGTTCAAGCTGCGGGAGATTATGTTAAATAAAAAAATAAGCACAATTTACAAAAAGAACTTTTTATAATAGAAAGTTTTTTACTGATTTATAGGTCATATTTTGTGTCATCTCAACAATGCACAGCATCCCTGATTTTGCAAAAATATTAAGTCATACAACGCTGTGATTGATCATAGAGAAGATTGTTTCCTTGTTAACAAAATCAAGGGTAGTTGTATCTAAAAACTTTCTAAAACAGTTTATTTTATTACCAGTTAAAATAATAATTACTGTTTTCACATGTAAGAACAAAAAAAAAGAAAAAATAACTTCTCTGTCGCGTAATCGATCCCATTATGATAACATAACAGAACTGTCACAAGTGGACTAATCCGCCGCCTAACCAACTACGCTACGAACGATTTATTTAATAACTTTCAAAATAATATTATCTATACACAACTTAGATCATGTTTAATATCAATTCGGTATAAATTTCGAAATCTATGTATATGCCTAAACACACTTGAAACATGCATTGTCATCCAGTTCTTAGCTATCCTGAAAATTTCAGAGCTATAGGTAGTCGGGAAATAGGTTTAAATTCGATTACAAATTCCACGGAATGACACAGAGACACAGAACACGGCGAAAATATAAAAAACTTTCTAAAAATGTGAGCCGTCACGGGACGCCTGGCAGATGTGAAACATCGACATTATTGTGTAAAAGTAATATGCAGAAAAGAACAGATTGTGATAGGAACTAAATATGTCATAATGATATAGTTATTATCCTAACAAGTGCGGAAAGTTATACTTTCCCGCACGCGAACTGCCGATGCCCGAACGACGCGAAGCGGAGTTCGGGCAAGCAGTTAAGTGCGGGAAAGTTAATTTCCGCAAGAGTTAGGATCAATATTTTTTCTACAAGCATAAAAAAGATACTTTATACATTTTTTAAATTTTATTTTATTATTAATATTAATATTAAAAGTACAATTTATAGCTTTTTGTAGGCTAATTGCCGAATTAAGTTGTTGCTCCACAGTTGGTCTACTGCTTTCACTGAAGGATATAGCTGGAGTCATGTTTAATTGGCACGCTTCCTGCGCTTCTGGTTGTGGTTCATTTAGTGTTAAAATTTTGTTGCATAGGTTCTTTTTCTTTATTTCGGAATCTTCTACGTATCCCTCCGCAACGGTGGTAGATTTCCAGCCGCCCAGTCTCTTAATATTTGTAATTTCTTCTCCAGAATCAGCCAAAAATGTCGCAGAAGAGCGTCTGAAGCTATGACCTGTATAGCACTGAGGATCCGGAAGCTTTAGGTAGGCCGCAATTTCAGAAGGCATTTTTCCAAATGAGTTGATTCCTACACATTGATTAGTGCATTTGCCTTGTTTAAATTGTACAAAAAAACGACGATGAGGTGTGTTTAAAGGTCTCAATGATGCATATTTTTTAATAAGCTTAAAATATCTACCGTTGTTTACTTCTTCCGAGATTACAAAAGCTCTGGATGTGTGATTTTTCGAATCAGTTATTTTTATTGTGATGTAGTTTTCTTTAACCTCGATGTTTTCTAAGGTTATATTTGTGAGTTCTACTCTTCTGCAAGCTCCTGCTAAACCGAAGATAGTGGCCACTTTAATTAATAAATAAACATCATCTGGAGCTTCGACCATAAATTTGGCAATATCTTCTTTATTGAAAACCTTGGCTTTTTTTGGGGAAAAGCCTACAGATTGTTTTTTTAAAAATGTAATTAATTTGTAGAAGTTGCCAATATCGAAATTTTCTCTTAGTTTCATAACAGCCTTTATCATTGAGAATCGGGACCAAAGAGTATTGGGTCTTATAACTTTACTTAGTTCTAAAAAATAAGCCAGTAAAACTTCCTCTTTTTTTAGATTGTTGGTTCCCTTTTGACGAGCCCACTGAACAAAATGATCATACTGCCTTTCATACCTTTGTTTGGAAATCGCAGGAAGGAGTTCTAGGTTGGCCTCAGCAGCAGCCTCCAAAATACTGTGCGGAAGGTCTTCATCGCAATTATCCATTTAATTTTTTTGAATCAAAACTTTAAAAATTACCTGGATTACTATTCAGATACTTGAAAAGATGCAATTCTGACAATTAAATCTTTCATAGTGTCAATAAATACACGACTGCAGCTATAGCAACCCTACTTAAACAGGTGAATTTGTTGTTGCTTTGAATAAGGTTTACAGGGGTGATTTAATAAATTATGATTTTTTTAAAAACAAACATTTTAAAAATCCCTATTTTCATGTAAAATAATCTTAATTTTTTTTACTATTTGTATGTAGTCCAACAAGATAAAGATAATAATACAATAATTTGTCAAAAAAGTTATCGAACAACATCTCTAATTAATAAAAAAAAATGCGTGCGGGAAAAAATCTTTCCCGCACGCCGTGCGGAAAAAAGTATTTCCCGCACTCCGTGCGGGAAAGAGATATTTTCTGAATTAAAATGCGTGCGGGAAAGTGTTGTTTTACGCATGCTTGTAGAAAAAAATAATAATGAAATATCTATTTCTTGTAGGAACTTTGCAATAAATTTGTCATCAGAGTTAAATTCACGATTTTTTTTTGTAATTTTCACCATAATTTTTATTTATATCAAACTAAATACATATATATATATTGAAATGGATCCTTCCTTCTGGAACACCCACTTTCAATAAAATTCTCGGTCGTGGATTCAAGAATTTTTAAATTGATTGTCCTAAAATAAATTATAGAAATTATAAATATAAAAAAATAATTCTTTCTAAATCTTTCTAAATCTTTCTTCTTCCAATATTCAATTCTTACTCTATATCTTCCTCTTCCAACTACTTTCAAACTCCTTCTTGCTGCTGCCTTTCCATCTATTTAATACCTTTCTGCTGCTCAACTCTTTCTCTATACCTTCCTCTTTTCTCCAACTCTGACCTTTCTGTATCCTCTTATCCAATTCCAATTACCTTTTATTTATTTATAGACTCTTCTTATTATATTTTACTTATATTCTTTTTATTTCAATTTAAATCTCAATATTTCTTACTAATTTAATCAAATTCTATGTATTTTTTTAACTTTTTATTTTCAATGACTTTTAAATTCCAAATCTTTTGACAATCCAATCAACAATCTCATCAATAATCTAATAATCCCTTAACAACCTAACATATGAACTAAACAAAACAAATACAATATCAAAAAAAATACTTAATCCAGACAACCGATTTAAAAATCATGAACACGTTCCAACATTTCACTGAAAGAACCTGTCCCAAGAAGAAAAATCCATATCAATTTCCCCCAAATTTGATTTGACTTGGTGAATTACTTCACCTTGCCAAATCAAATTTCCTTTCAGTAGGAAATTTTTCTTCACCATCAGTTGTCAAGCTTTTAATTTAGAATATTTCAATTTACTATAGAATACACTACCCCTAGCATATCAATTCCCATCACCATATCTAATTTTAACTTCTTCTTTTATTTCTATTTTTTTTTATTCCTCCTTCTTAACTTTTATCAAAATATAATTTTTTTAAAGTTTTAGATTTGTTCCCCCGCTTTTGAAATTTACCTATACATATAATTTTTTTTTTTTATAGACTCCCCCTCCTAATATTTTCCTATATATATTTTTTTTTTCTAAATTATGTGACTTTACCCCTTTCCTGATATTTCCCTATATATAACTTCTTTCTAAATTTAAATACCTTCCCCCTTTCCTGATATTTCCCACGATACAAACTTTTAATAAATTTAAATTTCTTTCCCCTTTCCTGATAGTTCCCTCGATACAAACTTTTTATGAATTTAAATTGCTTTTCCCTTTCTTGATATTTCCCTCGATACAAACTTTTTATAAATTTAAATTGTTTTCCCCTTTCTTGATATTTTCCTGTATATAACTTTTTCCTAAATTTAGATTGAACAAAATTCCCCCAGAAATAACTCAAAAACATCTTCTTAAATTTTTCAAACACAAATATTTCATCTTTACTGGCAAAACATATTAATGCCTGCCCATCTAACATCTCACGCAGGTATTTTCTTAATTCTTCATGATCTTCACACCATTTTAACTTATTTTTCACTATTCTTATGAAAATTTTTAGATGAATCTTATTAATATTTCCATTAAATTTATGTTCACTTTTACTTATTTTCATATTATTTTGATTTTTATTTATTTTTCTTCTTTCCATTTCTTCCAATAACATTTCACATTCTTTTTCTTGTACTACATTTATTTCTTCTACTTTTTCTTCCATCTCATATATCTTCTTTATTGTATTTTGCATTTCTTCTATTACATTTTTCTTTTCCACATTCTCTTGTTTTATAATTATCTCTAAGTCATTTAATTTTATATTTGTATTAGCATTAATTTCTTTTATTTCATCTTTTCATTCCTTGTTAATAATTGTTTTAATTTTTACTTCTTGTAATTCCTCTAATTCTGTTTTTCTCATTATCATTTCAGTTATTATTTCTGTTTTTGTTTCTTCTAATGTTTCTCTATACATTTCCATTTGCTTCTTTATCTCATTTTTGACTCCTTCTTTTATAGAATCCATATTCTTATTCATGTCTTTTTTCATTACATCCATATTCTTGTTCATTTCTTTCATTTCTTTTTTCATAGACTCCATATTATTGTTTATTGCTTCAGTATTTTTGTTCATGTCTTCTTTATTTTCTTTTTTCATAGCATCCATATTCTTGTTTATATCTTTCATTTCTTTTTTCATAAAATCCATATTAGTGTTCATGTCTTGTTTTATTTCTTTATTTTCTTTTTTTATAGAATCCATATTCTTGTTTATTGCTTCCATATTTTTATTCATTGCTTCAATCTTTTTGTTCATGTCTTCTTTATTTTCTTCAGTATTTTTGTTTATATTTTTTAACATTTCCATCATTTGTTCCCATGATGAATCCCTTCTATCCCCTATCTTACTATCCTGATTACCCTGATTATCCTGTCTATCCTGTCCAACCTGATTACCCTTACTTCCACCCTGACTATCCTGAGCCTCCTCCTGACTCTCCTGATTATCAATATTATCCCCTTGCTCTAACATTCTATCTGTAATAACCTTTCCCCCTCTTAATTTCATACAACTATTTATTATTTATTTAATCTTTCACTCCGAATCACACACCTTTGTTTTTTTTATAAAGCAAGCTTGACACCTAATAGTAAAGAAAAATCTCCTACCCTCAGTGCCGAAGCAGCCACACGTTCTGGGCGCCAATTGAAATGGATCCTCCTTCCGGAACACCCACTTTCAATAAAATTATCGGTCGTGGATTCAAGAATTTTTAAATTGATTGTCCTAAAATAAATTATAAAAATTATAAATATAAAAAATAATTCTTTCTAAATCTTTCTTCCTCCGTTTTTCCACTCTTTCTCTATTTCTTCCTCTTCCAACTACTTTCCAACTCCTTCTTACTGCTGCCTTTCCATCTATTTAATACCTTTCTGCTGCTCAACTCTTTCTCTATACCTTCCTCTTTTCTCCAACTCTGACCTTTCTGTATCCTCTTATCCAATTCCAATTACCTTTTATTTATTTATAGACTCTTCTTATTATATTTTACTTATATTCTTTTTATTTCAATTTAAATCTCAATATTTCTTACTAATTTAATCAAATTCTATGTATTTTTTTAACTTTTTATTTTCAATGACTTTTAAATTCCAAATCTTTTGACAATCCAATCAACAATCTCATCAATAATCTAATAATCCCTTAACAACCTAACATATGAACTAAACAAAACAAATACAATATCAAAAAAAATACTTAATCCAGACAACCGATTTAAAAATCATGAACACGTTCCAACATTTCACTGAAAGAACCTGTCCCAAGAAGAAAAATCCATATCAATATATATATATATATATATATATATATATATATAGATAATAAAATTAACAAATACAAAATTTGGATACAAAATAAAGTATATTATCGCTTATAAATAATAGTATCACAATATTTATTGTACGTTTTCTCAGATTGCTCACAGATGTCGTTAGATTACAGAACGAAAATAAATTTAAAACGTGATTTTGTTTAGCTTTTTATTTAATTGCCTTAAATTCAATAATCTTAAAAAAGGAAATTATTAAAACACAAATTTATATAGAAGTACGTTACTATATTAATATAATTGTAGTTACTTCATAATTTTAGTACAAACAAAAAGCGATAGTAAATAAAAAAATAGGAAAATGATGAATTTAACTATGAATACAACTTTATCGTTGAATAACTTTTAAACGGTATTTAAGTAAATTGGAAATGTATTATGATTTAGGCACGGGTTAATGTGAATATTAAGGGCTGGTTTGGGTCTGATAATTTTTGTTAGGTCATAATCTAAAAATTTGATGATGGGTGTTTGGAGAACAAAACCAAATTTGGGAAATAACGGACACCCTAATGTATATAAGTAGGTAGGTACTCACTCGTTTTTATTCAATATTTTTTCATCACTTTCTTTATTCGATTCTGAAGGTCGGCGACATATTGTTCACGTGCCATTTCTTTACCAGGTTTACAACCAAACACCAAGTCACATGGTAGCCTCATTTCTCTACCGAACAGGACCTTCGCAGGCGTTTGGCCAGTTGATTCGTTGATGGCCGATCGAATTGCCATTAGAAATAGTGGAATATGTCGATCCCAATCCTTCTGACAATCTGACACCACTTTTGACAGATAGTTGGTTATAGTCCGGTTCATTCGTTCCACCATTCCATCAGACTGAGGGTGCATCGCTGTGGTTCTCGTTTTGTGGATGCCTAATCTTTGGCAAACTTCTTGAAACAGCTTGCTCTCAAAATTTCTTCCTCGGTCTGAATGTAATTCTAATGGTACCCCAAATCGGCTTACGAATTCTTCAACCAATATATCTGCTAAAGTGGTAGCTTCCTGATTGGGAACTGCATATGCTTCAACCCATTTAGTGAAGTAGTCCATTACAACAAAGATGTACTTGTTTCCTACATCGGTCTGTGGAAGTGGCCCCAATACATCTACTGCGATTCTTTCAAAAGGACTTCCAACCAGGTATTGCTGCATTTCCGCCTTCGGTTTTCGGTGCGGACCGTTACTGGCAGCACATGTAGTGCATTTACGACACCAATCTTTAACATCATTAGATACTTTATGTATCATCTTTGGACATTTTTAGACTGTCACAAAACGCTCTGTTCGTTTTATCATTTTACCTTGCCTAAGGTTATATACAAGATGCAAAGCTACCACTGAAGTACCATTTTTGGAGTGAAGATGGAACCACTTGCGACTGTTTATCAGTTTCGCACTTGACATCTATAGATATCGTTCAATTTATAGCAGGGATGTCTCTTGATTAGTGACTTGAGAGACATAGCCTGTACTACACTGACGAGCTCAAACCAGAGCGAAACACGTGTCTGTAGTTTGGTTTTGCCCTGATATAGGTTGAATGATATTTATATCTATTTATATGGCAGCATCCAAGGTGTCTTTTAAAGTGTTAGAAATTTCTAACCGACACCATTTCAGTTCAAAACTGAAATTATTACTATTGACAGTATGGCATTAGATACTTTATGTATCATCTTTGGACATTTTTAGACTGTCACAAAACGCTCTGTTCGTTTTATCATTTTACCTTGCCTAAGGTTATATACAAGATGCAGAGCTACCACTGAAGTACCATTTTTGGAGTGAAGATGGAACCACTTGCGACTGTTTATCAGTTTCGCACTTGACATCTATAGATATCGTTCAATTTATAGCAGGGATGTCTCTTGATTAGTGACTTGAGAGACATAGCCTGTACTACACTGACGAGCTCAAACCAGAGCGAAACACGTGTCTGTAGTTTGGTTTTGCCCTGATATAGGTTGAATGATATTTATATCTATTTATATGGCAGCATCCAAGGTGTCTTTTAAAGTGTTAGAAATTTCTAACCGACACCATTTCAGTTCAAAACTGAAATTATTACTATTGACAGTATGGCATTAGATACTTTATGTATCATCTTTGGACATTTTTAGACTGTCACAAAACGCTCTGTTCGTTTTATCATTTTACCTTGCATAAGGTTATATACAAGATGCAAAGCTACCACTGAAGTACCATTTTTGGAGTGAAGATGGAACCACTTGCGACTGTTTATCAGTTTCGCACTTGACATCTATAGATATCGTTCAATTTATAGCAGGGATGTCTCTTGATTAGTGACTTGAGAGACATAGCCTGTACTACACTGACGAGCTCAAACCAGAGCGAAACACGTGTCTGTAGTTTGGTTTTGCCCTGATATAGGTTGAATGATATTTATATCTATTTATATGGCAGCATCCAAGGTGTCTTTTAAAGTGTTAGAAATTTCTAACCGACACCATTTCAGTTCAAAACTGAAATTATTACTATTGACAGTATGGCATTAGATACTTTATGTATCATCTTTGGACATTTTTAGACTGTCACAAAACGCTCTGTTCGTTTTATCATTTTACCTTGCCTAAGGTTATATACAAGATGCAAAGCTACCACTGAAGTACCATTTTTGGAGTGAAGATGGAACCACTTGCGACTGTTTATCAGTTTCGCACTTGACATCTATAGATATCGTTCAATTTATAGCAGGGATGTCTCTTGATTAGTGACTTGAGAGACATAGCCTGTACTACACTGACGAGCTCAAACCAGAGCGAAACACGTGTCTGTAGTTTGGTTTTGCCCTGATATAGGTTGAATGATATTTATATCTATTTATATGGCAGCATCCAAGGTGTCTTTTAAAGTGTTAGAAATTTCTAACCGACACCATTTCAGTTCAAAACTGAAATTATTACTATTGACAGTATGACATTAGATACTTTATGTATCATCTTTGGACATTTTTAGACTGTCACAAAACGCTCTGTTCGTTTTATATATATATATATATATATATATATATATATGTATTTTAATTTAAACTCCAGGGCAATGATTAAAACGTCCACAAGAGACTTCAGCCTCGCCAACCGTACAGCCCGCTGTAACTCGACGTCTCGAAGACCATCGGTTAAGGTTTGGACCGCCAGGCACTCCAGGAAATCCTCCACTGCATTTGGATACGCAAACCGTACCATTCTTGCCACTTCTGCCTCAAACTCCTGGATAGTTTCTCCATTTTTCTGCTTCCGGCTCTTCAACTGCACTTGGTACACTGGTTGTAGATGACTTTGGCCATAACGCATCTCGAGACGATTCACCAATATCTCGAAGTATTGTCAACCTCATCTAGTGTCAACAAATGCAGAACGTTTAAAGCCTCGCCTCGCAGAGCCATGGTTAAGAACAATGCCTCTTGCGGTGACCATCGATTCGCTCTGGCCGCTGCGTTAAATTGTTTCCGGTAATTTGACCATCAGGCAGTTTTCCCGTCGAAGGTTGGGGGTTTTATCATCGTTCGTACCTAGGTCGCCTCCCCGTTTCCTCGTCGTTCGACGTCTGCGTGGCCGGTTTCCATCCTTTCTGCATCTCCGTCGCCGTGGTGGATGGTTTGGTTTCGGCGACAAGCTTCCAGTTCTCGTTAAAGCTCTCTTATTTCGGACCGTATTTGCTGGTTGATCTCGTCTCGCAAGTTGGAAACTTGCTGATTTTGCTCGTCCCGCCTGTTAGCCATTTGCTGATTTTGCTCGTCGCGAAGATGCGATATTTGCTGGGAAAACGAACTGGATAACTCTTCTGATAGGGTAGACATCCGTTGTGATAGCTCCTCTTGCTGGCTCGTCATTCGTTGAGACAGCTGGAAAAATTGTTGTGTTTGTTCTTCTTGTCGACTCGTTATTCTTTGCGACAGCTGGGAAAATTGTTGCGATTGTTCTTCTTGCAGACGGGAAAGTTGTTGCGTTTGTTCTTCTTGTTGGCCGCCAATCGTTTTGATAGCTGGGACATATCTTCGCGCTGGCTGCTCATCTGACTGGACAACTGGGACAGTGATTTTTAAATCGGCTCATTGAACTGCACAACGTCAGGGTCCAAATTATTACTTAGGTAGTATTCACGGAGCCTATTCAACAATACAGATTTGGTCCTAGTAGTCTCCAACTCCAATTCTTCGAGCTCTCTTAGAATGAACGCGAAACATAAATCGAACTTAATCATTATACACTAGAAAGAGAGAGAACATTCTAGAACAAATAACCTGAAAATAGTCTTTCAAGTAAAGGTCCTTTTCTTAATCGGTTATCCCGTTACAATATTATTGAAAACTTGTGGGGAATAACTAAAAATTATAATTGGTAGGAGCATGTCATTAAGTGGAAGGGGACGCTTCAAACTGATGCTCCATAGATTTGAAAGAAAACAATGAACCATACAGAAAAAAAGTATTAAAGAGTGATTGTACAGAGAACTTGATTTCGACAGAGAGGATACCTAGTTATAGCAATTATTACAAATCTAGAAGATTCTGAATTTAATGATTAGTGTTATACTGATTAAAAAATATTTTTAGTGTATCATATTTGTTTTTTTTAATTTAGAATTTACTACAACAAGAAAATGACATTAAGAAGAAATTGAAAAAATGTCGGCTGGACTCCAACCTTTACCTACAGCCGATAACGCCTCTAAACAACAGCAACAGATGCATTAGTTGTTAGGCGGCACTTACTTTGTCTTTAAACACATGTATGCATAACCTTAATGAGAGAGAGAGATTATTTGTAAAATCGACAATTGAAACATCAAACTCCAAGTAACTTTTTTTGTAACCTCCCTTTCATTTTATTCGGTTAGGATACCCGAACCAAGGATTTTTAGTAAACTTATTATTCAGAGATATCTCTTTAGAAATTACAAAAACAAGAAAATGACCCTAAGGAGAAGGTCTAACACTACTTACATTGTTGCTGTTGGACTGCCTTTCAGTGCTCCAGTTCAAGGGCAAGCAAGCTTTTGAACCTTGCTCAGTATGTTGTCGACATCTTTTTGTTTTATCTTTAGTCACTATAACAAAGACGCATATGTGAGGGTTGATTTTAGCACCATGTTATAGATCCAGTAAAACATTGTAGCATTTTTAAAAACCAATTAATTAATTTATCTTTTATTATTTCTTTTCGAAATACAAGCCAACCCTGTCGTTGAAAACTTTCCATAATACCATAATTCCTAAAATCAGTTAGGATGGCCTACGTGATTAAATGAGCGTATAACTTACAAACGATGTTCAGATCATATTCCAGAAGAATCTAGAAAGAATCCCAACCAATCATATCCCTTTTCTTAATCACGTGCGTTCGTAAAAGTCTATTTAAGGCACACCCTATGCAATTGGGGTGGAATGGTCTAACCATCCCATAAGACAATTTTTTTTTTATCTTTTTTGTAAAACTTATAAAGTGAATGTGTTCCGGGTGCGGATTATTACAACAAGAGTTGGTAATTTCTTTGAAATGGTTTTACAATTACCACCTTTTTTTATACCTGTTGAATGAGACTAGAGAATAGTCGAATTTTTTGGAAAGTAAACTAGAAGCTGAGTCTCAAGATACCTTAAAAGCACTCCAGTTTCAAACTGTAAGTTTTGTTTATCTTTAACTCATTACCGCAAAAGAAAGTAGTTTATTTCTTTGGAGATTGGATTTTCTTATATTCAACATCTCGACTTACCGTAAAGCAATATTTAATTCTTGTGTTTATCTTTAAATCATTACCGCAAAAGAAAATACTGTTTATTTCTTTGGAGATAGAATTTTCTTATATTCAACATTGGACTTAGCGTAAAGCAACAGTGTAGTGCCGTCTTTAGTGTAAAAAAACCGGTGTTGTGTTTATTTTTTATTTATCTTTTATTTCTGTATTTCTAACTTGTATGTGTTCATAACTATAACTGAATAGTGTAAGTACTCTCTTAACTCGAGTTATAGTCTAAGCAACATGTACCTTTATGGGTGGCTTTTTAGTATATTCTCCGAAAATTATGATCAAGGTGTCATGCGATTTGGAATATTATGTTGAAAGTTTTAAGAAAAAGTCCCGTAAGAGGCAAATAAAAATTGCAAAAGTTATAAACAAATTAAGAAAAAAAGTAGTGGTTTGGGTTTTTTTGAATATCTTGAAAACTATTAAAGATATTCAAAATTTGAAAAAAGATCTAAAAAGAGGAGAAAATGCCATAAAAAAAGCAGAACAGAACAATTAAGATATTAGAAAAAAAATTAATTACCTTTATGCAGTTATTATCTTTTTTTGCTTTTTAAGTAAAAGTATGGAATTTCTAATTTAGTGATAATAATCTGCCGGGTTGTTATATTTTTTTTTATCTTTTTTCTGGGTTTCTTTTCTGTCCCATTTTCTTTTTCCTTTCACTTTTCTTTTTTTACCATTTAATGCCAAATTTTCAACATCATTTATATAATTTTTTATTTAGCTCGAACGAACCCATGCTCGCTCTCCACCAACCAACTGAGTGCCGTTCACAATTGTAAACCTTGAATCGAACCTTTAATATCTTCCGTTACAACGTTACAACCCCACATTTTGCCTTTGATCAACATTAAAGTGGTTACCGCCTCTTAGTTATGTTTTCAAGATGATTGTTTTAGGTAAATTTTTAGTCTTACATATTGGCAACATACTTATCCTTCCCACCAGTTGTTGTATTTGTAATATTAAAGCTTAGAGGACATGTGCCATGTGCCTTTTAAGTTCTGTTTCCTGGTAAATGTTACAACCTTAGACTTTAGAGAGCTTATGTTAAGCCCTAGAATCAAGGTCCATTCCGTGACTACACTTACATACTGTAACGGGATAACCGAATAAGAAAAGGACCTTTTCCTAAAAGACTGTTTTCAGGTCATTTATTCGAGAACTTTCTAGATGTACTTATTAGGGTAGATCATGTTACTCGAAAATGCTAGAATGTTCGTTTTCATTATATAAGGGGGTGTATTAGCAGTTAAGGAGATTTCAAATAGTTCGAATAGTTTATTGTCAATCTAAAACTATTTAGACATATTCCAGTAGAGTTCAAGAACTCTATTGTTACAGTTTTGTTAAATAAATTGTGTTAAAGTCCCCATAAGTGTTTCAATACTATTGAATTTTATCTCTTGTTGTAGTATTAAATTTGCTGTGAGTTAGGATAATCAGGTCATCCCCATAACTCTTTTTTTCTTTTATTCTTAAGTTTCGCTATCAGCTCGTTCGTCCATGACCAAATTCCACAGAAGCGGTGATAAAACTTCCCTGAGGGCATCTTGTAATGTACTACACGACTCTTTAGCATGCAGTCTATCCACCTGTAGCTTGTTTCTTCTATACCTTTTGGACGAATTGCCTTTGTGATTGGTTCAAAAGAAGTATGGTCAAAAGATATGTATAGAGGGTGCTAAACATCACTTCTTTGTTTTCCAGAAAGTAAACTACCCATTGTACAAGGTGTATTCCTTCTCTATAAGCAAACTGGTCTTTGTGAATTTAATTTTTAGCCAATATACCATCCCTAATGTACCTATCGAGCAGTTTTTTAAGGTCTTTAGTACAAACGGCATCAGACTTATTGGTCTTAGACACAACACTCAACCTATCCAGGATAAGTATGAATGTTAACCTAAGTGATCTCTACATTGGAAGGTCGTACTCCTAAAAATCTAGATGTTATTGGTGTTACTTTAGTCGAATTGTTTTCGTTTGGATCATATCATATGTCTCTTACTAAAGATCTCGAACTTATGCATTAGTTTCATCAGTATTTAGGGCAACATCATAAGATTACTGATCAGTTTAACGGTTACATTTTTCAATGTTATACTACTAACTTTAACACAAAGTTCTTTGATTGTATAAAGAAGATTATTTAACACAGCTGATCTGTGTATGAAATACAAGTTAAAAAAAAATGAAGTTTGTTGAATTCTAGGTTTAGTACTTTAATCAATAATTTACAGATTACTAATTTAAGTGCAAATATGCATTAGAATTCAATTGTCACATATACCTACATATTTTAGACCACCTATAACGAAAAATTTAAATTTATTTATTTAAATGGTGTATTAATGGAATTGTTTGTTCTTATTATCCTTCAACAGACTGCTAAACAAATGCAAAGAATTGGTAAATACATACTATATATATATTACATCATATGACTTAGATGAAGAAATCATATGCAGAATTGTGTAAATATAATTACTAAAATTTAGCAATTATTGACGTTTAAAGTGTTATGTTAAAAAAATAATTTACAATTTAAAGCATTAATTTTATTCTCTAATTATATACAGTTCAAATAGTTTTTCTCTTCTCTATTCTATATTTACTTTCATAAACCATCGAGTTTGTTTGGTGGTTCCAGTTTATCAAGATTTTACTAAGCATTTTTTTGAGGTCGAAATTCACGTTGGGGAAAGTTAGAGTAGTTTTTGTTAGTAGGGCAGTAGCATTGAAATCAATATGGGATTAAAGAAAATATATTTTATATATTTTTACGAGACAACTCAAAAACTATTGTCAACATAATAATATACAACAAACACACATCAACATGGTCTAGGGATATCTATTAATAAAAAAGTAATTTAAATTTTTAAAGTGAAACTTTTATACATCGTTTTTTGGTCTGTGTTAGTGAATGTCGCATGTCGGTCGACCGCCGAGTTTAATACAAAAATGTACGGTAGTGAGCTAGCAGATCTGCTAATAAAAACAATTCTACCTATTCGTATTAATACGAACTTCGACTGCATAAGTATCTACGACATGTAACGTCGACGGTTATATTCTACCCATTCGTATTAATACGAACTTCGACTGCGTAAGTATCTACGACATGTAACGTTGACGGTTATATTCTACCTATTCGTATTAATACGAACTTCGACTGCGTAAGTATCTACGACATGTAACGTCGACTGTTATATTCTACCTATTCGTATTAATACGAACTTCGACTGCGTAAGTATCTACGACATGTAACGTTTTAAAAATATTACAGTCGTAAATAATAATTTTTGAAACAGAAAATATGGAACTTGAGCAATAAATTATGTAACATATATTAAATAAAAATATCTTTTAAAATTAATCAAAACACTTTCACTTTTAAACAAATAAACTTTGTAATTCTCCTACCCTTGTTATATATATTCATCTCATTCTTTCGTCGATTTACTGAAGTTTTCACTTCTATCGTGTGTGAATCGCACACACACCTTTTGATTTTGATTTTGATTTCGATTTTGATTTTGATTTTGATTTTGATTTTGATTTTGATTTTGATTTCGATTTCGATTTTGATTTTGATTTCGATTTTGATTTTGATTTCGATTTCGATTTCGATTTCGATTTCGATTTCGATTTTGATTTCGATTTCGATTTCGATTTCGATTTCGATTTCGATTTCGATTTCGATTTCGATTTCGATTTCGATTTCGATTTCGATTTCGATTCCGATTCCGATTTCGATTTCGATTTCGATTTCGATTTCGATTTCGATTTCGATTTCGATTTCGATTTCGATTTCGATTTCGATTTCGATTTCGATTTCGATTTCGATTTCGATTTCGATTTCGATTTCGATTTCGATTTCGATTTCGATTTCGATTTCGATTTCGATTTCGATTTCGATTTCGATTTCGATTTCGATTTCGATTTCGATTTCGATTTCGATTTCGATTTCGATTTCGATTTCGATTTCGATTTCGATTTCGATTTCGATTTCAATTTCAATTTCAATTTAGATTTCGATTTCGATTTTGATTTCGATTTCAACGCCTATAGTTTGCAGCAGCTGACAGTATAGTGTGCTCCAAGCTATATTATTTGTGTTTAATTTTATTTATATTCGGTCCATTCCAATTTTCCAAGTATAAAATTAAGATTGATAAAGCGATTTTTATACCCTTAATGGAATATTATTCGAAAAATTTTTAGTTAAATGTCTATAGTGTGAAAAAAAGTTTCACTTTTACCGTGGTTTCATAAAACCACACAATGCTTTTTTTAATATTAAATATTTTTTATTCACATTTTTATATGATGTTTAGTCAAGTATTTATTTAAAATTGATAACATAAGAATTATTATTATTTTTTAAATTTAGTACATTGTATGACCCCCACTAGCATTAATTACAGCTCTACATCTTCTTTCCATAATTAAAATCAACTCATCTATCTCGCCCTGCTCAATAACTGCCCATTCTCTTTGAAAACTAGTAATTAATTCCTGCCGATTGTTAAAAAAAGGACGTTGACGAATTGCCCTTCTTTGTAGCATATACCAAGCATATTCAATTGGATTAAGGTCGGAAGATTGAGCGGTAAACTCTAATAAGTCGATTGACTCATTTTCCAAATAATCCAAAATTATACCAGCAACATGAGCAACATAATACCTCCCCATACCATACCTCGATAACTGTGTACTTTCTGAGCGGTTTGCAAACGTGGCAGTGGACCTGGTTGTCTCCAAACTCTTATTCTTCTACTGTCTGAATGAAAACCAAACCTGGATTCATCAGTAACCAATACCCTTGACCATTGGTCTCTAGTCCAGTTTTCATGATCTTGTGCCCAAACTAATCTTGAAGCGCGATTGCCACGTGATAATGGTGGAACTCTTATTGGTCTTTTAGCATCTAAATTAGAGTCATGTAAACGCCTTCTAACACTTTGAGCACTGTAACAATATGCACTAACTGCAGGTCAAAAACCAATTCAGACGCTGTTACTGTTACATTTCTTCTCGCACGTAAAGTTAAAAATCGGTCTTGATTTGGTGTTGTCGCTCTTTGTGGGCCCAAATGCTGTTCAGGAACATTACCTGTATTACGATATCTTTGCCAAAGTCTACAAATAACACTTTGACTTGTACATATGGCCTCTGTACAGCGGTTTGAGAAGCACCAGCTTGTAGCATTCCTACAGCACTTAACATTTGCTCCTCTGTTAAATGTCGTCTTTTCATGATTATTTAAATTAAACCAAGCACGAACAGTGTTTATTTAAGAATAAAATGTTTAAAAGCCCTTAAAGTAAAAAGTAGTTCAATATCGATATTTTGTTAGTTCGGTTTTTTGTTATTAGCAATAAGTGTCATTATATAAAGAACCTGAATAAAATTTAATAAAATATCCCTAGACCATGTTGATGTGTGTAAATTAACTTGAGACACAGGATAGTTTTTGGGTGTTGGTCGATATACCATTTGTGAGCAGTAAATTAGCAATAAAATATACCACGTTTACGAACCTTATAATCCTTCTGATTCTCGAGATACAGCCATTGCTATGCTAGCTTGACTGTTAAGCTACATTCTAAGAACAAGTATTCAGAAAGACGTCAATAAACGCCGAGACGTCGGCCTTTTAAACGGTTTCTGATTTTGATTGTTCTGCGACCTGAAACCTTCCACCAATTAATAACTTAATGACGCTATATATAGAAATATGAATGACGATTATATTGATTAATCTCATATTTACTTTTTGTTACTATTAAAATTTTATCTACATAGGTTGTTTAACATAAAATATTTACATGAAATAACAGTTTTACAGTTCTTTTCTGCTTTGCATTTAATTACTGATTAAAATTAAACAACTTACAAATTATTACAACTATCAAGAAACTTATGATGAATGAATGAAAATTTTGCAAACCTATCTATAAATACTGATTAGTTAGAATTAATAATCAATGATAAAATGCACGTGGCTTTTGCTCAATTTCCGAAATTTAGATGCTGAGAAAGAGTTTTTAAATTTTGTTATTATTATTAATACAGAGTAACTAAACAGCATTTTTTTTTTAAATCTGGTAATTGATAAGGTTCATAAGGTCTTGGCTTCTTTTATTTTAATAGTAGGTAAATATATTTTTTTGTATATTAATTTTATTATATCTGGTTAACTAACGCAGTATTTCCTGTTTATTCGCCAACGCATAAACTCTTATCGAAGTAAATAATATTTTTTAAATACATTTTGGTAAGCCTTGATAAGTAAATATATAATATATAATCAATGATAATAACGCAAACGTAATTAGGTCAGTAAAAATAGCATTTAACTTTGCACTAAATTTCCGATCCAAATTTCTTTTTTTATTAGGTTTCGGATAACTTACTGAGTATAAAATCACAAAATGCTGACAGATCCTGGTGACGCTAGAGGCGCCATCTTGAAAAAAGGTTTTCGGCCGATATCTCGGAAACTATGCACTTTAGAGCAAAAGTCATATTGACCATTATTATAGAAAATAAAATTTTGCATCTTTTGTTTCCAGCAAACTTTTTTGTAAAACTTACCGTTTACGATTTATGGCCCATTTAATGAACCCATTTTTCGATCGCAGCCAATAACTCTTGAAAGATTAGATTAACCAATAAAATGCATCAATCCATTTTTAAAGATCCTTTTATTCTCTACAACTTTTGGTTTAAACTTTTTTTTCTAATGTCCATACTTTTTGAGTAATAGGACGTTTTATGTTGGACTACCGAGCGAAAAGTTGAAAATTTCAAGATATGCATAGAATATAATAGTACAAATTCAACAAATAAATTAAAAAAAATATCCCGATAGTTTACGTAGTTAACAAATAATAGTTCAATTCCTTACCTGCAATAGTAACAAACATTTTTTTATTTTACTTAATTATATTTCGCTGCCGCGTCACCCGCCAAGCGTCGACATTTCTCCATTAAACGTCCTATAACTCAAAAAGTATAGACATTACAAAAAAAAATTTAAAACAAAAGTTGTACATAATAAACGGATCTTTAAAATGAATTGATGCATTTTATTGATTAATCTAATTTTTCAAGAGTTTTTGGCCGCGATCGAAAAACCGGTTCATTAAATGGGCTATAAATCGTAAACTGTAGGTTTTACAAAAAAGTTTACTAAAAACAAAAGATGCAAAATTTTATTTTCCATAATAATGGTCTGTATGACTTTTGCTCTAAAGTGCTTAGTTTCCAAGATATCGACCGAAAACCTTTTTTCAAGATGACGCCTCTAGCGTCACCTGGATCTGTCAGCATTTTGTGATTTTATGCTCAGTAAGTGATCCCAAACCTTATAAAAAAAAAATTTTGGATCGGAAATTTAGTGCAAAGTTGACCCGAAAAAACTGCTATTTTTACTGGCGTAAATACCCTGTTTATGAGTTTAATATAAGTCGAGTCTGCATGGAAACGATATTGGATAAATCGAGTTCTTGAATAATAAAGATATTTTGTGATTTTTTTAATCTTTTATATGTTTTCTGAATTATATATAACATGCTAACTGCTATTTTTAAATCCACTATAATATATTTATTAATGATTTTAATTTAATTTATTTTATTGTTCAATGGAGTTGTAATAAAAAAATTAACAAATGCATGCGTATTGTTTGATACTTATTTTAATCGGTCAAGTGTTAGACCGGTCAAAATCTACATAAAATAAAAAAAACATTGCAAACGCGCATGTAACTACGATTTTTTTATATGTTGTTAGGTCCCTTGAGAGTAGTTAACACCCAAGTTTGCAACCCTGAAAACCTTGTGCTGTGCCCCCACAGTGCTCGAAAAACTGCGATATTTTGGCACATATTTCAGTTGTTTAGAAAAATGTAGGTACCTTAACGAAGAGTTTTTCAAGTACGTGTTCTGGTACTTTAATAAAGATAACTAAATTTGCTACCCGTGTGAAGTTGGCCCCGATTTTTTAAAATTTCATGTTTTTCTATATGGACCTGTTTGTCCATTGTTTGTCCATGTTTGTCCACCCTTTAGATAATTTTTACCAGCAAGCAATCAAAAGATACAGCCAAAAAAAGTTTACGGGGCTAACTTCACGTTTTTTCGAAAAACTTCAAATTTGAAATTTGTTCACACCATACGTTTGTCCATCGTTTGTCCACGTTTGTCCACCAATTAGATCATTTTTACCACCTAATTAAACGACTAAAAACACCAAAAAACGTGATTAATGGCCCATACATGGTAGTAACTTCCCTATATCAATATTTTTAAAATTTTTGTATTGCATTCGTTTCTCCATCGTTTGTTCACGTTTGTCCAACCTTTAAATAATTTTTATCAACAAGCTCTGAATAGATACAGCCAAAACAAATTTACTGGGCCAACTTCACATTTTTTTGAAAAACTTCAAATTTGAAATTTGTTCATACCATACGTTTGTCCATCGTTTGTCCACGTTTGTCCACCAATTAGATTATTTTTAACACTTAATGAAACGACTAAAAACACCAAAAAACGTGATTAATGGCCCATACATGGTAGTAACTTCCCTATATCAATATTTTTAAAATTTTTGTATTGCATTCGTTTCTCCATCGTTTGTTCACGTTTGTCCAACCTTTAAATAATTTTTATCAACAAGCTCTAAATAGATACAGCCAATTTACTGGGCCAACTTCACATTTTTTTGAAAAACTTCAAATTTGAAATTTGTTCATACCATACGTTTGTCCATCGTTTGTCCACGTTTGTCCACCAATTAGATTATTTTTAACACTTAATGAAACGACTAAAAACACCAAAAAACGTGATTAATGGCCCATAGGTACATGGTAGTAACTTCCCTATATCAATATTTTTAAAATTTCTGTATTGCATCCGTTTGTCCATCGCTTTCCACGTTTGTCCAACCTTTAAATAATTTTTACCAACAAGCTCTGAATAGATACAGCCAAAACAAATTTACTGGGCCAACTTCACGTTTTTTTGAAAAACTTCAAATTTGAAATTTGTTCATACCATACGTTTGTCCATCGTTTGTCCACGTTTATCCACCAATTAGATTATTTTTAACACCTAATGAAACGACTAAAAACACCAAAAAACGTGATTAATGGCTCATAGGTACATGATAGTAACTTCCTTATATCAATATTTTTAAAATTTCTGTATTGCACCTCACAAACGTAAATGTCTACTCCTTTAAATACTGCTGGGAACAATGAAGCATGATTATTTTCCAAAAAAAACGACGAAGAATCAAGTACGAACAAACAGCTCAAGCATTTTTACTCCAAATCCAAGTTTGTCCACTCAATAAAAATAAATTTTCACCTTTAACCCGGCATTACACGCGTCTCTACTTTTACCATAAGTACACGCGCACGGACTAAATGACCGCATTAGAAATTTTTATATAAAAAAAACGAAAAACAAAAAGCCCATTGGGTATTTTAGACTGGGGATGGACGACCAGCGAACAAGGTCTAATGCCTGTCACAATGTGCGCCGAGCCCGCTTCTCAGACCCTGCTTAAAATGATGGCTTGCAAATGCAAGAAAGGTTGCTTAGGTTCGTGCACTTGCAGAAAGGCCGGGCTCAAGTGCTCTATCTTATGTTCCGTTTGCCACGGTCGAAATTGCAATAACGCCATCCCTATAGTTATGGATGAGGAGGACGAGGATGAGGACAATCCAACACCATATGCCGACCCGCCTTAACCTCCAGAAAATACTATCCCCCCACTCCCCCCCCCCCATGATCTTGAGTGGTTGAGACCTGGTCCTTCCAAAAGGGCGAGAGTCTAAGGCTCTTAATTTGTGTGAATTTAAAGTTTTAATTTATTACTGTTTTTTGTATTTACATGCATCTTAAATGCCAAATTTGTACTTTTTGTTCTTTATGAATAATACATATATTATTGAGCAGAATGTTTTTATTTTTTAGCGAGAACCTAATCATCCTTTAATATTATAAACGCAAAAGGTTATAAGTATGAAATGGACGCATGGATGTTTGTTAATCTTTCACGCAAAAACTACTGAACAGATTTGGATTTGACATTGACCTAGCAGATTGAGTTTTCCTAGCACTGCGAGAAAATTGTCCATCTTTGAATTGCTGTATTTTCGCAACCAAAAGACATAGAGTGCTCAGGTTTCGCTGAAATTGTAGCAAATTTAGTTATATTTATTAAAGTACAAGAACACGTACTTGAAAAACTCTTCGTTAAGGTACATTTTTCTAAACAACTGAAATATGTGCCAAAATTTCGCAGTTTTTCGAGCACCGTGGGGACAGCACAAGGTTTTCAGGGTTGCAAACTTGGGTGTTAACTACTCTCAAGGGACCTAACAACATATAAAAAAATCGTAGTTACATGTGCGTTTGCAATGTTTGATGTCGATATTGACCGAGCTATGTTTTGATTATTGCTAATTAAATTGATCCGTCTACGAGGTGTGTCTGATTTTTATAAGATCTATTGTGTCTCCCTTTTCTTGCTGTAATTCTTTTTTATGATCCTAAGTGTCGACCCTAGAATTACGGAATGGAATGCATTTTAAGAGTATGTAAATTAAAGTTTCGCCCTCTTCCTCACAGCACCAGTACATTGCTTCATCTAGCAATCTTAGTTTTTTCATGTGTCCCTTAAACATTTCCGTGATAATATACAGGTTGTTTTTACTGAGGTTTAGACAGCTAAAAAATTTGTTTTGGTTATAGTTTCACAGGAGCGTTTTCGGTTGTCTTAGTCCTTCTAAATCGTTCCAGTACATGGATTCTTGTGTGTCCACTTTATCCATAGTATTTTTAAGACTGTACTACTGCTGGTTCCACTGGTTTTAAAATTGGGATTTTGTTGTTTCTTTTTCTTCTATTCCTATGTGTTCTGGAACCCCTAAGGGGGTAATAGTATTATTTTGTCCTAGTTCATTAAGTTTGACTAGGTATTCCCAGATGATCTTTAAACTGTGTTAGTTCAGTACTTTGATGGCTGTTTGACACGGCACGTATTTTCGCTTAAAAAATGCTGGGTACGCACCCGGCTTTCTGTGTATTTGACTCCAAGTACAAAAAAACCCTGCTTCTGTTCCTTCATCTATCTTGTAGGGAATGTGAGAGCAAAAACGATACAACTTGAACTACTAGGCCACTAGGCGATTCACAAGGCCAGAAATTAAGAAAAACAGGGTAACAAGTAAAATAACTACAGCCTATAGAATAACAGGAAAGGGGAGGCAAAGTCACAGTACTGAAACGAATACTTGTGTATTACCAAAACAAATAAAATTTTTCAACAAAACAAAATGAAGTGAAATAAATATATCGGGTGTATACAATATTAGGTTCAGTATTAAATCTGTCTGTATGTTTGTGCGCGCATCACATGAAAACTACTGATCCGATTCGAATGCGGTTTTTACAGATGTATTTGTCTTCTTTCAACTTAACATCTGGTGTATAAAAATTTCTCTTTAACCGGGTGGGGGGAGAATTTTTTATACAACAATCAACACGCCACGCGAACGATATCACGGGTACAGCTAGTTTCTAAATAAAACCATAAAAACGATGGTTCTGAGATTTATCAGAAGTTTTCAAAGTATTTAGTACAAACAAACAAATATTATTATGCAGAAAAAATATACCTCACATTGAAAATATTTTGATGTAGCGATTTCCTTGATTTTTAATAATATTTTTATACACCTTTGTTTACCTACATTTTTTAATTATTTGGATAATCCCTATTGCATAAAAATGTTATTTGTTTTTTTATAATATGACCTTTGCAAAATATTATGCATTTTCAAATAAAATTGGCCATGTAACACTTAACAAATGCAAAATGTAAAATTATTAGAAACTAGCTTTTACCCGCGGCTTTGCCCGCGTGGAATTGGGACATTTACAAATTATTTAATGACTGTCTATTTTACATACAAAAATTTAAATTTAATCATTCTTTAGGTATATCCTTAGTAAAGGCTTAACTACTTTTAATTTTTTTTATTTAAAATTTCATATTTGTCAGTCAATTACGCTACAACCACTGAACAGATTTTGATAATAATAAATCATACAACACCGATTATGTCTATCTTATAATTTGATCTATGACAGTTCTACATTGGACCTAACCATCTGTAGAATATAGTAATTTGTAAGTCATTTGTATATGGACTTGCGATAAAAAAACCACGATAGTGCGTTTTAATAACATCGTAGCACCATCTCTTCCAACTCGACACTTAACCCACCGGACAACATGGAATTACCTATTCCACGGGCTCCCCACAAAATAAAAAATATCATATTTAGGGTTAAGAATGTGCAGAGAGTCCTTGTTACTCTAAATAACAACAAAGCAAGCGGCCTTTACTTACTTTACTCTTAAAATGTTGTGCTCCTGAACTAGCCCCAGTTTTCACTAAGCTATTTCAACTATCATTTAATACTGGTATTTTTCCTGAATCCTGGAAAACTGCTCGAGTACAACCAATCCCCAAGAAAGGCTGTAAAACCCTGCCTTCTAACTACAGACCCATGACTCTTCTATCTATTATTAGCAAAACTATGGAGAAATACGTCAATCACGAGATCCTGAGCTGTTTTCGCCAACAAAGGTCAGCAGCCGATTTGCTAGCATATGTAACTCATGTCTGGAGTGATGCGATCCACCGCTATGGGGAGACTCAAATAGTATCAGTAGACATCTCAAAAGCATTTGATCAAGTGTGGCATGCAGCTCTTTTGAACAAACTGCCTTTATACGGACTCTCGCAAAACGTTTGCAGATGGATATCCAACTTCTCTCCAACAGGCGCATCCAAGTTGATATAAATGGACATTCTTCCAACCTCTACAAGATCAACGCTGGTGTTCCCCAAGGATTGGCTCTAGCTCCTACTCTATTCCTATTACACATTAATAATCTACTAGAAGCCACTAATAACCCGATACACGGTTTTGCATATGATAGCAACCTACACTGCAGCAAAGCGCACAACCGTCCCATAACTCTAGATATTCTGGAAGAGGACCCAAGATCCACAACGGCTTCTCTTATTCAAGATTTGGGAATTGTTGTCGAGTGGGAAAGAAAGAATCTTGATAAATTTAACGCTTCCAAGACAAATAGATGTTGTCTATCCAACAAGAGGCAAACATACGACTCATTCATCACTATGAACGATCAGACACTAGTAGCAAGCGACTCCATTTCGCTGGTTGGTATAACGATCCCCAGGACTTACTCTGGAACGAACATATTGCATCCATAGCAACTGCAGCAGGAAAGAAGTGAAACTTTCTTTTTGAGCACGGAAATATTTCTCTCCATCAAACTCAGCTAATCTTTACTAATACTTGTCAAAGTTGTATCGTTGTTTTGGGTTTCGGAAATTCTCGTACTGCTTGTACTTTATGGTTTTCAATGGTTGTGTGCCTTGGCTGCATAGATAGTAGCCTAGGAATTGTATCTTGTTTTGTCCGAAACATTATTTTTCTGTGTTTATGACTAGTCCATTTTTTTTTTAAATCGTTGGAATGGTTGTGTCAAATGTTGTTCGTGTTGCTCTTCGTCTTTTGAAGCGACGAAGATGTCGTCAATGTATGCCTAGTAGAAATCCATGACCCTTATTACGTTGTCCATGAAACTCTGGAAAGTTTGTGCGGCGTTCCGAAGTCCAAAATCATATATAGAAATTAGAATAAACCAAAAGGTGTAGTGATTGCAGTTTTGAGAATATAATCTTCAGCGACTGCTAGTTGTGGTGCGAAGTAATATGTGACAACGGATAATGATCTTGTATAGTTTATGCGTTTAATACTTGATAATCTCCGCATGTTCTCCATTTTTTGGTAACGGTGATGACCAGGGACTAGAAGAAGGTCGTGTCAAAAGTTTGTATAATAAATAAGGTTTTTTAATTTTTAGAAAGCTCAGCAAAGAAATAACTACAAACCGGAGTACAAGCAACTCGTTCTTTGCGATTTCTTACAGTGCGATTATAAAATCATGTTGTGGGGGTATTGTAAGGATGTTAATACAAACGGGTGTGGTGTGAGGTTCTGCGTAGGGAACAATGATCAATTACTACACTAAACACAGAGAGACACACTGATGAACAGGAATACGTATTTAATATGACACTACTGTTTGATATGTAATACAATACACGTGGAAATATATTAGTTAAAAAGAACAAATTGTCATGTAAATGCGTTTACGGTGAATGAATGATTAATGAATAGTGAGTGACGTTCTTCTCTCTTCGTAGAGGGAACGTCAGTGGCCTCTAGCTGTTGAGGAATGCAGCGCACTCAATGTTGTTGTTACATCCTCCCCCTTTGGATCAGGCGTAATGAAGTGGAGGCTGATACAAGACGTTTGGTGTATATTCTCTTCAGTTAATGGTCGTCACGAGTTTTCAGATTCACCGACTGGATGAATTCATGGGAATCTCGATAACGCTCAGGTAGTCGTCGTTCACGTTGTACTCGAGAAACAGGTAGTGTGTTACTCGTTTCGGGTCGAGTAAGCGAAGCATGTGTTGCTGTCTCATGCGAAGGAACTGCTACGGGCTTCAGAGCAGGTCTCCCTCGTTTGCGAATCTGCTGAATAGGTGATGGATCTCTCTCTTTGTTGACCTCATGATAAGGATGCAAAGCGGATACATGGTATTTGCCCAGAGGAACGTTGGGATTAGTGAGGCTAGCAACCTCATAGGAAGTAGGCGAAATCTTCTTAAGGATAAGATAAGGACCGTCACGTCGCGGCGCGAACTTTGAAGTAAAACCGGCACTACTATTGCTAAGTGTATGTGTGTCCACGAGCACTTTTTGTCCTTCTTCGAACACTACGACGCGATAATGTTTATCAGCATAATGTTTTGACACATCTTGTCTAAGTTCGTTTATTTCCTTGGCACGGAGTAATGTCTCTACATGACGACGCAAATACGGCGTAATTTCCGGAATAATGTTCTCGTTCATAATCACTGCGCGTAAATCGTTATGTACATCTGTGGGTGTACGTAATTCACGAGCGAAATTTAAGTAAGAAGGTGTATAACCAGTGGCTAATGTAGATGAAGTGTTCATTGCAAACCGAACACTAGGCAACATTTCGTCCCATTTGGTGTGATCATTTTGTACCAAAATAGAAAGTCGGACTTTGAGGTCTCGGTTTTTCCTTTCTTCAGGATTATCTGATTCAAAAATGTCAATTATCTTTTTTACATAAGGGTCAGATAATTGTTCTTCCCGTAGACTCTTATTATCAGTTGTAGGGAAATCTAAGGCGATAGTGCAAACATCACATTTGTTTTCCATGTCGGGTTGACAAGGTGGTCTGGACAGTAAATCTGCTATGCGATTTGTTCTACCAGGAATATATTCTATTCGGAGATCATAACCTTGTAATTCTAATGCCCATCGCGCTAGTCGACCACTTGGCGATTTTAAAGACATTAACCATCTTAAGGGTTGATGATCTGTTTTAATTATTATAGGCGAGGTCTCAATGTAGCCTCGAAATTTATTAACAGCATAAACAATAGCTAACGCTTCGCGTTCAGTTGTGCTATAATTTTGTTCAGATGTCGTTAGCAACCTACTAGCATACTCAACAGGTAATTCATTTTCTCCCTCCCCCTGGAGTAGACATGCTCCCAATGCGTATGAACTGGCATCAGTTTTAAGCACAAAAGGTTTAGTGAAATCGGCCTGTCGAAGAATAGGGGCTGTAGTTAAAAGTAGTTTAAGAGTAGCAAATGCTTCTTTCTGTGGAGTTTCCCAGACAAATCTTGCATGTTTCTTGGTAAGATCAGATAGTGGTTTGGATAACTTAGCAAAGTTAGGCACGAATCGCCTGAACCAACTACACGTTTGCAAAAATGACTGAACATGTTTGACAGTTCGTGGGGATGCCATTTCGCTGATAGCTGTTATTTTTCCAGGATCTGGGGCTATTCCATCCGGAGTTATAATATGCCCTAAATATTTGACAGAAGACTGCACAAAAGTACATTTCTTTCGGTTAATGCACAATTGGTATATTTTTAGCTTTTCGAACACATTGCTCAAGTCTACAAGATGCTTATCGAAAGTTTCGGAAATTATAATAATATCGTCCAGATACGCTAAAATTGTTATATTTTGTAATCCGCTGCGAAATCGATCTATTAATCTTTGGAACGTCGCAGGCGCATTCCGTAAGCCAAACGGCATGCGATTAAATCTGTAAATGCCAAAAGGTGTTATAAATGCGGTTTTATCCCTATCTATCTCGCGTACTGCCACTTGATAGTAACCACTTTTCAAATCAAGTGTTGTCATGTATCGAGTACGGGTAGCAGCATGTAAAAGATCATCCATCCTTGGCAATGGATACCTATCA
Source organism: Altica lythri (assembly GCA_964028335.1). NCBI lineage: Eukaryota > Metazoa > Arthropoda > Insecta > Coleoptera > Chrysomelidae > Altica > Altica lythri. The sequence continues at coordinate 36,797,942 of OZ034805.1, forward strand.
GGTACAGTGATCCTATTTAGGCGTCGGTAATCAACACACATTCTAACTTTTCCATCTTTTTTCGGGACCAATACAGTAGGAGCGGCATAAGCCGAATCACATTCTTCAATAATTCCTTTTTCTAGAAGCGTATTAACTTCTGATTTTAAAATATCTGTTTTAATCGGTGTCATTCTATATGGTGGGACCGCTATAGGCGTATCATCTGTCAAGTTTATAGAATGCTCTAAAATTGGAGTAGGTTCATTCCTTTCCTCAAATAGTTCTGCATTTTTGTACAGAAGGCACTGCAATCGATTCTTGTCAGTACAATTTAGTTGTAGGGCCTCATCTTGTCGTAAAGATAAGTCAAGTAAATCAACGGTAATATTACAAGTAAAAGGTTCCTCTATAAAATTATATTGAACCAAAGGCATGTCTGCAAACGAATATTTCATTTGTGGGATATTTATAAGAAGATTGGCATGAGTAATAAAATCAACACCAAGAAGTGTTTTCGAAGATACGTGTTCAGGAAAAGCGACGAAAGTCGTTTGAACAGTTCTATTCAAAATTATTACATCACATTCAAAGATATGGGCTGATGCTATACGGGTTTCACCATCGGCCAGAACTAAAGTCATATCTTTAATTGAATACGAAAGTTGTTGGTCTAGAAAATGACGATAAAGTCTATTTCCTGCTATGGTGCATTTTGCACCGGTATCAACATAAGCACATCCACTAAGTCCATAGACTGTGATTGGAAGAAGAGGACGGCAATTTAAACAATTTGTATCTGCCATTAATAATTCAACTGATGCTGTTTCCGCAGATGTTGTAGGACGTAAGTTGTTACTACAATTTGGACAGTTTGATCGTACAAAACCTGGAGTATTACATCCATAACAAACAATGTTTGAGGTACGTAATGAATTTCGGTTAGAATCTAAATCATTATTAGCATTTGTTGATCGTAAGCGAGGTAATGTGTTAGCACTCTGCTTAGTAGCGGCAAATTTTCTGCATTCGTTCTGTGTATGACCAAAGTGTTTGCAAAATGTGCATTTTGGACGTAACTTCGTGTGACTCGTATTAGTTTCATTTACGGAGTTACTAGATTTCTCAGTTAGAGATTCTTCAATTGCTCTTGCTCGTTTTATGAGATCATCGAAAGTAATAATATCTGTTCTAGGTAAACGTTCACGTATTTTATGAGACAGAAGACTATAAATCATGTCAATTTTGAACGTATCGTGAAGAATCGGATGATTTTCACCTGAAGGAAGATATGAAAGAAGTGCTCGACATTTATTAACAAAAACATCGGTAGGTTCTTTATCACCCTGCTCTTTGGAAAAAAGTTCTCTGAAAATTTTTGGTGCAGATTTACTATTTCCGAAAGCATGTCGTAAAGAAATAACAACTTCGTCCCAAGTCGTTAAAGAAGTTTTGGTTCCTTGCCACCAAACAGCTGCATGATTGTCTAAAAGCATTGACAAGCCTTTAATAGCATTGTCATCTGTAATATGCAAACACTCTTTGTATACCGTGATTGCATCTATAAAAGCTTCTACATCTTCGGCTTTTGTTCCTGCAAAGCGACTATTACACTTTGAAAAGTTGCCTACGTTCGGTGTAGTAGGTGTTTGATTAGTAGTTGTAACACTTATATTTTGAAGAAGCGCTCGGAATTGTTCTTCGGTTAAAGTTATATTAGTCATCTCGAAACTGTGGCTACGTAACCTACTTTTAATTCCAGAGTTCATATATATACGAAAATATACAGTAAATGTATTTTCCAGCGAGAAAACACAAATTTTAAATAAATACGAAAAAGTCGGCAAATGTTCAATAATTTGATAAACGTGACAACAGCGCACTAAAGCGAGACGGTATAGCAGCGATTAAACTGAATAAAAAAAGTCCGTAAACGTGTATTCAAAAAATAAATTCGGCAACAGCGCGTTGAAGCGAGACGAAATTGCAGCGATAGCACTGATTAGTAGTGAAATGCGGTAAATCGATTGTCTGAAATCGAATTATCGAATGATTTGAGAAAGCGCGCGATTATGCGAAATATTAGGTTATGTTTGATTCTAGCAAACGAACCGTAATGCTTAAACAAATAAAATAATATAAATACAACCTGTTTAAATCCAGTCTGCAGTCCTGCGTTCACTTAACAGTTCACTAAATAATGTCTCAATGTTTCTACGGCCCCACGTTGGGCGCCAGGATGTGGGGGTATTGTAAGGATGTTAATACAAACGGGTGTGGTGTGAGGTTCTGCGTAGGGAACAATGATCAATTACTACACTAAACACAGAGAGACACACTGATGAACAGGAATACGTATTTAATATGACACTACTGTTTGATATGTAATACAATACACGTGGAAATATATTAGTTAAAAAGAACAAATTGTCATGTAAATGCGTTTACGGTGAATGAATGATTAATGAATAGTGAGTGACGTTCTTCTCTCTTCGTAGAGGGAACGTCAGTGGCCTCTAGCTGTTGAGGAATGCAGCGCACTCAATGTTGTTGTTACAATGTCGCAATAAATTAAATCGCAGTGTGCACTAAAATTTTCCTCTTTTTCTGCTATTATTATTATTTTAGAAATACAAATATGTTTTATTTTATTTTTAAACACTCTTATAACAACAGATGTACTTTATCAATATAAAAATAAGTAATTATTTTAATCTCGATAACACTATGCTTGTAAAAAACAAGTACTTAACCTCTTGTTTGGAAGGTGCATACACATGGACAGTGACTACATTTTATAGGACAGTTATGTTTTTTTATCTCCCTGTTATTGATAATTTAAACATGCTTAGGAAATTAAATAAATTGGATGAAGTAATATTTTGTATAAATATTATTTTGTTGTAAACAAAAAAAAACCAACAAAGAAAATGGAATGTAAATAAAATGCACAATAAAGATGTCCGAATTGAATACGCAGAGGAAGTAGCAATTCAAATAAGAGAGAGATATAAAGAAGGAGATATAAAATCAGAGTGGGAAACGATCAAAAAATCAATAGAAGAAGCTGCTAATAAGTATGTAGGCAAATGCCAGGGGAAAACAAAAAATGAACGGTATAACCAGGAATGTAAAGAAACAACAACAAAAAAAGTGCAAGCGAGAATTAAATGGCTCAGAACAGATAAAGGGGAAGACAAACAAAACTATGAAAAATTAAGAAGGGACGCTAAGAAAATTATAAGACAAACTAAAAGAAGATGAATAGATGACCAAATGAAAGAAATATAGCAGTAAAGAACAAAAAGGAATACGAAAAACTTCTATAAAAACATTAAAGAACAAATTAAAAAATACAAAGGTAAATCAAACGGAATAAAAAATGAAGAAGGAACAGTAATAACGGAGGAGAAAGAATACAAACAAGCATGGGTAGAATACTATAGGAAACTTTTGACAGAGGAGTATCCAGAGGAAGAAATAAATGAGGAAGAGGAAGAAGAAATGGAAGAAGAAGCAGACGAAGAAAATATTGATATCTCAAAAAAGCCAACAAGAGAGGAATTAGAGGAAGTAATACAGGGGAGCAAGAATGGAAAAGCGCCTGGTAAAGATGATATTAATATGGAACTCATAAAATACGGCGGGGAGGAGCTGAGAGAAAAAATACTCACGCTAATAAAAAAGATATGGAAAGAAGAGAAAATGCCAGAGGAATGGGAGACAGGGCAGATAATAACTAAGTATACATAAAAAGGGAGACCAACAAATCTGTAAAAATTATAGAGGAATAACGCTACTTAGTACAACGTATAAAATACTGACATCAATAATAAGGAGAAGATTATCGAAGATCACTAAGAAGGCAGTAGGACAATACCAATTTGGATTTACAGAAGGAAAATCTACTATAGACGCTATACACACGATAAAGCAAATAATGGAAAAAGCAAACGAAAATAAATTAGAATTAGAAATGCTTTTTATTGATTTCAAACAGGCATTTGACTCTATCAAAAGAAAACAGTTAATGGTAGCACTGAAAAAACTAAAAATCCCACTAAAACTGAGGAAATTAATAAAAATGACAATGAGTAAGACCAAAATTAGCATAAAGACGCAAAGAAGAGAGACAGATGAACTCAATATAAATAAAGGAGTAAAACAAGGAGATGCTTTATCAACTACGCTATTTAATCTAGCCTTAGAATATGTTCTAAGAAACATAAACAAAGGAAACTTGAGAACAAAGGGTGGACAAATAGTTGCCTATACAGATGATATTGTTTTAATCACAAAGAACAGAAAAATTAGAATTAGAAAATAGAAGAATTATTAGAGAAAGGAGAGACAATGGTGCTAAAAATAAATCAAGAAAAGACAAAAATTTTAAGATTAGGGAAAAAAACAATAAAAGATAAAATTAAAATAGGAAATACAGAGTTTGAAGAAGTAGAACATTTCAAATACCTGGGAGTGACAATAAACAAAACCGGAGAAAGAAAGCCAGAAATAAAAGAAAAAATACTAGCTGTCAATAAAGCCTATTTCGCAAATAAAAGATTACTGAAAAGCAAAATACTAACCAAGAAAACGAAGATGAATATATATAAAACAATAATCAGGCCAATATTTTTGCATGCAGCTGAGACAATGACAATGGTTAAAAAAGATGAGGAAGACCTACGAATAGCTGAGAGAAAGATTATGAGAACTATACTAGGACCAATCAAAACAGAACAAGGTGAATATAGAAGCAGAACAAACGCCAAGATTAAAAAAGAACTGAAAGAAGATATTGTAACCAAAATAAAGCAATATAGAGTCAGATGGCTAGGTCATATTTGGAGAGCAGGAAATGAAGCAGTGACGTATGCAATGGTACAATGGAATCCAGGAGGGAGAAGGAAAAGGGGAAGACCAAGATCGAGGTGGCTACAAGAAGTTGAGATAGATCTACACAGGGCCGGAGTAAGAGAATGGCAGGGAAAAACTAGAAATAGAAAAAAATGGAGAGAAATTGTCAAGACGATAAAATAAGTAAAAGGTACTGATCCACCCAAGAAATAGGATCTAGAAAGCTTGTCTTGCTTAGCCACACATAGGGGTGTATACCCATTATATATATTATTGCGTTGTGCGATCAAAAAAAAATTATTTTTCTACAACCGTGCATAAAGTATTACCTTTACGCACGGTTTAAGTTTCGTAAAGTTTAACTTTTTTTCACTAGTGTAAAAAAGAGTTTTTTTTTCACTAGTGAAAAAAAGTAAAATAAGCACTGTTTTGTATAAGATTATGCAAATACTTTTATGTGTGTTCAATTCCTGGTAAGGAAACTTTTTTTTTTATTATTTAATTGTGTAAATTTGTGTAAATATATTTAATTGTTAAATTATTGCAGTTTAATACATACAAAACTAGATATTATATTCAGTAATTTTTAATTTGATTTTTAATATGACAGAAATATCAGTTCATGAATAAGGGTAAGTATTTTTATTTAAATGACTGATTGACATTTCAATTAATTTATAATTCAAGCATTTCGCGTTTCTACGTACCGGTATTATAAGGTGAGATTAATTTAGAAAATAAATATTTTGTTATCTAAAATATGTTTTAAATATAATATTTTTTTTTTCAGTAAAGCGTAAAAAAAAATCAGGCCTATACTTGTATTTCTTGTAAAGAAATTCGGTTGTAGAAAAAATATTGTATGCAACTCGTGCCTAAATGTTCCTTTTTTGACTCATGTGATTGTGCGGCTCATGCGACAACATTCACATTCGTCAAAAAAGGTCACTTTACGCACTAGTTGCATAATAGTTATTTTTTTTTCACTAGTGAAAAAAAGTTAAACTTTACGAACCTTAAACCGTGCGTAAAGGTAATACTTTACGCACGGTTGTAGAAAAATAACTATTATACCTTTTAGAGTGGTAGAGCGACCTTGATTTAGGAAAAAAATTGCATAAGACGAACACGTTTTTTTTACAATATTACTACTATTTTTGGTTCATTGTTGTTTTAAGTTTATTTTAAAAATTATTTTTAACTTTTTAGTTTGATCTGCTTTAAAAGAGTTTTTCCTTTAGTTTTTAGCATTCCGTAGCCAAATGTCATGTCTGTCTGTCTGTCTGTCCGGATGCCACATCCACTTTTTTTCTACACTTTAAGAACTATTGAAACTTGGTTAGTAGAAGTATTCTGTTAACCACTTCAATATTTTTCACAAAAATAGAAAAAAAAAATTGGGTGTCCCACATACTAAAAAAACTTTTTTATATTAAATCCATAGGTATAGGGTATCTTTGGATAGGCCTTTAAAAATTATATTGAGGTTTCTAATATCCTTTTTGTCTAAACTGAATAGTTTACGCAAAAGATATTTCCAAAGTGGTAAAATTTGTGTACCGCTCTTGTAGCTTCTGGACGAATATCTTCCTTGTACTGATGAGGCGTAATACGCCGAAACCGGTCTACAAGTGATATCTTTTCGAATTGCAAACTAAAATGGTTAGTTATCTTGCAGATATACTAACCCCGTTTAACTTTGAACTGTAATTCAATGTCCGTCGGGGCATATAGCCAGGGATGTAGTTGTTGGTTCTTAATAAACGGTCTATGTTCTTTGATTTTCAAAGACTCTGTAAAACGTTATAATAGTATTAAACTATTACCTTTGACATCTATTAAAAAAAATATATGATATACGTTAATATGTAAACTTCCACCTAAAATTGTTTTGACCCAGATCTACTCAATAGTTTTTTTAACACATCAATTAAATTTACTGCGAACTACAAGAACTTTTATATTGTTACTACGTAACCCTTCATGGGCGAATCCGACTCGTATTTATCCCCTTTTCTAAACTATATTTATTTAATTCCTAATTACTTAACTTTCACTACGTTAGTCTTGATGATATATTGAAGGTTTCTTAATGAACAGCGTCGAATCTTCCAATTTTTTGTTTTTAGCGATCCATTTGGGTGTAATGTTAAAGAATGTTTATGATATAACCCTGTACATTACATTATTTCGCTATACCTACTTTATTAAAGTATAAATCCTCAAAAACCATCTTTGATCATTTTTGAAATTTTTTATAGTTATATATGATTCCTTCATGTGTTCAATAACATTTATATAACACTTATTCAAGATGTATTAATCGTATTTATGTTTATATATTCTCTTCACATTCATTTCTATTTAATATTCGAATCAGAATGTGCATTCCCTTTCTAGAATTGCTGATAATTTCTTTTATAATCTTTTTTACTTTTTTATTACACTATAGTAAAAACTTTGTAGGATTTGTGTAACCAACAGCTTGGTTAATATTTTTATAAATTAATAAATGTTATTTAATTAAAACCTTTCTTAAATTTATTAACAAATAAATACAAAACGAAGGATTAAGTTTAATCGGATTTGTTGAAAATTATAAGTTGTGATATCTGATACAATATATATTTGCGGAAATAGTATGAGTGCCAGTGATTCACCGACCCATAGCGAGATCCATACAGTATTAGGCATTTAAATGACCTACTTTTTAATGCATGTTGGTAATCTAATGGTTAAGAAAGAAGTTGCGAATCATCCGCATTCAATTCGTTCGAATTTAGTTCATTCTATCTGATGGCGCGCGTTTAGTTTCAGGTTTCTTAGGCCAGTTCGTACGATATTTTCATTATAATAAAATTCGTCAAATCCATTTTTGCTCTATCAGCTGCTTCAATTCTACTTTTAGAATTTCCAATTAATAAAGCAATTTAATTTGAGTATTAGATATACGTATTTGGTCAAATAAAACTTTAGTGATCCCAAAGGATTGCAAGTGGTTTCAAATTCTTTCAACTAATCAGTACTGATTACATCCGATATCAAATGATAAAAAGTGATAGATCAGATTGATGCTTTTCATACGTACTACTTTCGGTTTCACTTTATACGTATTGAGGTTTTTAAAAATTTTGACAATAATTTTACGGTATTTATAAGAATTAAAAAAAAATGATAAAAAAACATTTTAAAAGGAAACAAAATATTGCGTAAAAGTAAAAAATTGACAATTAATTCAATAGACTTAATTATCTATACTAATATTATAAAAAGGAAAGGTTTGATTTTTTGTTTGTTTGTTTGTTTGAAATGAATAGGCTCCGAAACTACTGGACCGATTTCAAAAATTCTTTCACCGTTGGCAAGCTACACTATTCCCGAGTGACATAGGCTATGTTTCATTTAAAAAAAAATAGGGATCCTTACTAAAATGCCATTAATGTAACCAAAAATGACCTTAAAATCCTTACATCGCGTGCGCTGAGAATACTATTGATTATAGAATAAAATAGTGTACTACGATTTTGAAGAATATATAAATATCTACAAAAAATGCCGCAACAGCATATGTCTAACTGTTATAGTTACGTCACAATAACTAATTTTTAATTTTTTAAAAGTTTTTATCTTGGTATTATTCCTTATCAAAATAACTTATTTCATAATCACGACAGATATCACAAATTTAGCATGTGCAATGGGACGAGGCTACTTATAAAGGAAATAAAGGACAATTAAGTTGTAGCAACTGAACCACCAGCTGGTCAACTAGCTCATACACTGAGGATACCGATGATCCCAACTGATTTAACAAATCCATTTAAACCGCTTCAATTTCCTATCAAAACATCTTTCGCTTTTACTAATAATAAGTCTCAAGGTCAAACCTTCCAAATAGTAGGGATCGGTTTTCCTCATGGCCAACCGCCTAAGGCGGGTCGAAGCACATGAAAATCAATTTATTTTGCTGCCAGAAAATAAAGCAACATGTAATATTGTTTACAGGGAAGCGTTGACCCAATAAATTTAATGGCTTTTGTTATTTTTCTTTAATCCCCGTGCAAAGCCGGGGCGGGCTGCTAGTAGCTAAATAAACTGAAATCAAAAATAATAAACCATTTAAAAAAAAATATCAAAACTGAAATACTTTTTAATAATTTATGAATGGTGTTACAATTATTATTAAATTTGTAAGCATTGTATTTAATTACAATTAATTATATTTTCTAATATTTTGTCTAATTAATTTTTTATTATAAACGAGTTTTTTATGAAATAGAATTGTCTTTGATCCATCAATTGATGCGATGGGCCAGTTTATTAACTGGAGCAATGCACTTGCTCATTTCATTAAATGAAGGGTTTGATGTTGGGGGTATAACATAAACATTGAAATGTAAAAAAAGTTCATAACTTATTTCAAATAAATAAATCAAAATTGCATATGGTTTTTCTAATCTTAGTTGGTATGTCAATCTTTATTATGTAATTGCCCCAAAACTAATGCTTGTATGTATGTTTATGTGCGTAATCAGAGGTAACAGATGTGTCCCCTTTTTCTTGCTATAATTCTGATGTTTCTTTAGACTTACAGCAGCTGTTTTAGTCCTATCTTAGAAAGTTTAGGATATCGTTGGACTTCAAGTTAGGTAGATCTTTCACTTCTATTTTGTATGATCCTATGTATCTGGCCCTAGAATTACGTAATGTTAGGCATTCTATGAGTATGTGTATTGAGGTTTCGTCCTCTTCCTCACAGAACCTGCATTTTGCTTCATTTAGCAATCCTAGTTTTTTCATGTGTCCTCTTAATCGGCATTGCCCGGTTAATATTCTCGTTATTATATGGATGTTATTTTTACTGAGCTTTTACAGCTGAAACATCTATTCTGGTTACAGTTTGACAGAAGCATCTTTGGTTGTCCTAGTCCTTCTAAAACGTTCCAGTATTTGGATTTTTCTCTATCCACTTTATCATTAGTTTTTCTAAGACTGTACTACTGCTGATTCCACAAAATGGTTCTGGTCCCAAATATGAGGTTTCAGCTCATTTTTTGCCAGTTTATTTGCTGTTTCGTTTTTTTCTATTCCTATGTGTCCTGGCACCCATAAGAGGGTAACAGTGTTGTTTTGTCCTAATTGATTTAGTTTGTCTGAGATTCTGTCAGACCATCTTTAAACTGATTTTGTGTGAGCTCAGTACTTTGATGGCTGCTTAACTATCTAGATTTTAGATTAGATATTTTTTGGGTTGGCTGTGAGCCTGTATTACTGAGGAACTTTGCAGATCTATTGTGAACACCCATTATTCCTGGAATAGGATTAGAGCACCTTGTACAGCTTAATGAGACTTAATAGCCTTCACAGTGGCCACTCCGCATAACTTGAAGCAGCCGGTTTCTCCTCTCCCAGTACTAGATACCACGTCCTTGCAAGGCCTTCACATTGGCATAGGACATGAAATGCAGTTTCCTTCTCCTCCTCTTGGCAGTATGGACAGATGTCTTCATCTGCTAAGTTCAGCTGACTAAGTTCAGCAGTTTTGCAGTAAACTTTGACGAATGTCCCTTTATGAAGGCTTTGGCTTGTCGCTTGCCCGTTGATTTTTCCACCACTTATAAGTCTTCTCTAGCCTCTATTTCTCAATTTCTGCCTTTCTGAATTTATCAGCAACTCGGCCGAATCATTTCGGGCCAATCATTGGGGTATTAGCGCCCACCGGGCCAATTCATCAGCCTTCTCATTGCCTGAGTGTCCTGATATCCATGCCAGAGTCAGAGAATTTTAACTTGTGGCATGTGCCAGGGCCCCAACGCAGTCCCACACCAGCTGTGAGCTTATTTGTGCCGAGACTATCGCCTTTAGAGCGCTTGCCTGTCCGAGTATATAACTACGGTTTTACCCGTTATACCCTGACTTACGATCTCCGTTGCACAGTGTTGTATGGCCATTGCTTCAGCCTGAAACACTGTGGCATCCGCTCCTAGACTTGGTTGGACTTTTATCATGTGTCCTCTAGTATATATACCTGACCCTGTGCCTTTCTCTGAATCTCTAAGCCGTCGGTATACTAGATTGAATCCCCTTGGATTGGGTTTCTCGCCAAGCTATACCTGGGGGCTATCCTGTCCTCAGGCAAGCTCATTATTTGATCCGCCTTAAACCTATCATATAACGCTGCCTGCTTTTCCCTTTTAATAAAGTAATGGAAGCCTGGCCTTGTAGCAGCCTGTGAGTAGTTGCCATAGCCTCACCCTGTATCTTTCAATGACACGAATTTCCGCTTAAAAAATGCTGGGTATGCACCCAGACTTTTTGAGTGTTTCGCTTTAGGTCCAAAAAGAAAATGTACATTAAAAAGAAAATACTGTAGAAAAAATAATAATTAACTATAATAGTATTACATTTTATTTCATCCTGTTTTTATAAATTAATAAATTCATAAACATTTTAAAAATAGTTCGTAACTTGACTATTTAGGTACCTACGTCAAATTACCTTAACTGTCAGTTACTGTCAAATATTTTAATTTTAAAATTTTGTATTTATTTGTTAATTCCTGTTTTAAATTATAAAAAGTAATTCTAAAAAGATGTGTTATCTAAATCTCTGGTATTGTATAAATGGACACTTTTGTTAAAAGAAACGAACTGTTAGGTAAGTAGAGATTTCATACAGACAATAATAAATGCTTATGTATGTATAAACACTCTGTTGTGTTTACAAATTACTAATTCCTTCACTAATTAATCGAAAGGAACTTCGTTCCATCCGGGTGTCCCTTGACACCTCACACTTTTTTTCTTTGTAAAGGCTACTAAAGTGGTCTTGGATGGGTTGATATTAAGTCCGACCGAATTACACCATTGCTTTCCTTTATTCAGTCCTATTTTTACTATGTCGCAGAGGACATTTTCGTACTTCACTTTTGCTAGGTTAGCCACGTCCTTGGAATACCCTTGGCAAGGTATACCTAGTTCGGTCAATTGCCAGAGTAAACTGTCTACAACCTCTGGTCGTATTAATGGCCTATATTCATTTCTGCGATTTTTTTGTAGACAGCAGCTGCAACAACCATGTGGAAGTCATTCTATTTACTCCTCTATCATTGCTTAGTTCAAAGATTATTTGTTGGGTTTCGTTTTATGGGTAATGTGACTTAAAGCGCGCAATGATTAATATTTGTCAAATATTTTCCTTCTAGATGTCAACATTTTTTTCTTAAAAACAGTTATTTTAACAACAAAAACGTAATTTTCCAGTGGAAACTATAGTTTTTTACTATTATTTTTTCCCATAAAAACAGTCAGTGCTTTAACCAAAATCATTATTTTACCAAAAGCTTTAATTTTTCCTATTTTTCTCCTAACGACTATCACTAAAACATTGTGAGCTTAATAAAAATATGGTATATTAAAACCAAACAGGATACGTCTGGGAATAACTTTTTGAAAAACAGTGATAAAATGTTTTTTCCAACTGATTTAGATTATTTTAAGTGCTAGGAAAACACTGGAATTTTTTCAAATTTTTAAAATAACATTTTATGTCATAAAAAACATATTTTATCTGATAACCACCGTTTAGCGGTAGCGCGCGTATGCCGTAAAAGCCGCTCAAAGCCCCATTTTCAACGTCAAATTAAAATTATAAATAATGGAGATAGAGTTTCGGGAGGATGGACTTTTTTTTCGGAAATTTCCTCCTCTTTAACGAGCTTTTTTCAAAATTGCTTAAATATTAATATTTTTCGAGTTATTAACAAAAACATAAACATCTGTTTTTTTTTTCATCATATTTTGTTAATAACAATTGCAATTTTTTGCCTGCACACTTTTCCTTCAAAAACATTTTTCTACGGGTGATTCCGAATCCAATGAGCTATCGCTTATATTTTTAGGACCTTTATTTTAATTTTTCACGTTTTTGAAGATGTTGACTAGAGTAGTGGGGAAGACGTGGGGAGGTAAGGAGTTCCACAGTCTGGAGACCCTGGGGATGAAGGAACGATCGAATCGATCCGTTGTCGACGTCGGGCACTGAACAGTATAAGGGTGTATGGAGTTGGCACGTCGCGTTGCTCTGGCTGGTCTGGCAAGTGGAGGCATTATAGAGCGGAGTTCTTCTGAGCAAAATCCGTTTATGTATCGGTAAAACAAGGAAAGATCAGCCACTGCTCTTCGGTGGGATAATGGGGCTAGGTTTTTGGTAATACTGGTGTCGTTTATTAGTCGAACTGCCCTTCTCTGTATTGCATCCAGAACTCCGAGCCTTGACAGAGCCGCCGAACCCCATACATGCGAACAGTATTCAAGATTAGGCCGTATTTGGGCTTTGTAAAGAGTAGCCAAGTTGAATGGAGAAAAATATTTCCGTGCTCTAAACAGAAAGCCTAATTTCTTTCCTGCTGCAGTTGCTATGGATGCAATATGTTCGTTCCAGAGTAAGTCCTGGGAGATCGTTATACCAACCAGCGTAATAGAGTCGCCCGCTACCAGTGTCTGATCGTTGATTGTAATGAGAGAAGCCGTTGTGGATCTTCTGTCCTCTTCCAGAATATCTAGAGGTATGGGACGGTTGTGCGCTTTGCTACAGTGTAGGTTGCTATCATCTGCAAAACCATGTATCGGGTTATTAGTGGCTTCTAGTAGATCATTAATATGTAATGAGAATAGAGTAGGAGCTAGAGTCGATCCTTGGGGAACTCCAGCGTTGATCTTGTAGAGGTTGGAAGAACGTCCATCTACAGAAACTTGGATGTGCCTGTTGGAGAGAAAGTTGGATATCCATCTGCAAAGGTTTTGCGAGAGTCCGTATAAAGGCAGTTTGTTCAAAAGAGCTGCATGCCACACTTGATCAAATGCTTTTGAGATGTCTAGTGATACTATTTGAGTCTCCCCATAGCGGTGGATGACATCACTCCAGACATGAGTTATATATGCTAGTAGATTAGCTGTTGACCTTTGTTGGCGAAAACCATATTGTCTGTCACTTAAAAGGTTGTTTGTCTCAAGGTAGCTCAGGATCTCATGATTGACGTATTTCTCCATAGTTTTGCTAATAACAGATAGAAGAGCTATGGGTCTGTAGTTAGAAGGCTGGGTTTTAGAGCCTTTCTTGGGGACTGGTTGTACTCGAGCAGTTTTCCAGGATTCTGGAAAAATACTAGTATCATATGGTAGTTGAAATAGCTTAGTAAAAACTGGCGCTAATTCAGAAGCACAACATTTTAAGAGTAAAGCAGGTATTTCATCGAGGCCGCTTGCTTTGTTGCACCCACTTAACCCTAAATATGATATTTTTCATTGTGTGGGGAGCCCGTGGAATAGAAGGTAGCTCTATGTTGTCTGGTGAGTGAAGTGTCGAGTTCGAAGAGAATATTTTGGCAAAGAGTTCTGCCTTTTCTGTGGAGGACGTAACTATTGAGCCGTCATCTGATGTGAGTGGAGGAAACGAATTAGTTGTGAAATTGTTGTTGATATATTTGGCGAGAGTCCACAAGGACTTTGACATTACTTTTTCTCTCATTCGAGCGTCAAAGAGACTTTTGGAATTGGAAATAGTGGTGTTGTATCTGTTTCTAGCGTTTATATCATCCTGTTTTTTTTCTTCTGATGGATTTTGTAAAAATAATTTGTGGGACTTGATCTTAGCTTTCCGAGCTACATCGCAATCTTTATTAAACCATGGCTTCTGTTTGGCTTCCATTTAAGCTTCCATGGCACACTGAGTATCTTTGCCGCATGGTATCGCCTAAAACAGAAAGGAATAGTTAAACTATAAGTTTTAACGTTATTGTATTATCTAAAGTTATTATTGCATCACCAAAGATGAGATATTTTTTATTTAGAGAATGCTACTGTTAACAGATAACAAATCATATTGGTTAAAACAAAAACAATATTGCTTATGGTTCAGTGTGAAATAAACTGAATTAACTAATAAAAATGGTAACAGTATTATTATTCGAGAAATCTATTTGTATTCCTATTAAACTGGACTGTTCTACAAGTAATCGTAAGTACCTACCTATCTGTGATAATATACGATGCTGATGGTACCAGACGATCGCGATGGACGAGGAGAAAGTTAAATCGGTAGCCGTACGCTAACCACGTTACTTATTGCACCAAACATGCTAGCGGAATGATGACAATATCCCAAGATTTTTTCCTTTGTTGATTTAACAACTTGTCAATATGTACTTAACGGTATTGCAGAAAAAGCTTATACGTACTAGCTATTAAGTTAATTTATTTGAATATCTCATTTAAAGTCATATATCAATGAATTTTCTCTGCTGAGATACATACTATTTTAATCGACTTCATTAATCAAATGTTCAAATTAAGTCGAACGTAGAAATAAACGAATTACTGAAAGAACTTAAATAAGATTAGCTACTAAATTAATTAAAGAAGCTTATAGCAACAAAGTGCAGTTAAGCTAAACTCATCTAAAAACAGTTACATAACAAAATAGCTACATAAAAGTACGTTTCAAGTTATGTACAAATAAAGCACGTATTAAATATGAAGCTAAGTTGGAGAAAAATAGATGAAGGGAAATTAAAATTTGGAAAAAAAGAAACAAAATATACTAATGATAGTTGGATTATGAAGTAATAGGAAAATGAAACGAAGTATTTGTAGATACTCATCAACAAGAGATTGCTTAAACTCTTTAATAATAATAATAATAAGAATTACTTTTCTTGAAGCTTCGATGAAGCAATGGCGAACAAATCTTCAAGTAAATATTAATGGTCAGTATATTAAGACTAACGACATTGTTATTCGCAGGGGGATATTCCAAGGTGACTCACTTAGTCCGCTGTGGTTCTGTTTGGCAATGAATCCACTTTCTACAATGCTCAACGACACTAAATTTGGCTTCAACCTAAAGGTCAATAGAAACAACAACTGCACCATTTCCCATCTTCTTTATATGGATGACATCAAAATTTTTGCTTCCAATCAGCAACAAATTCAACATCTTCTGGATATAACCAAAAGGTTTTCCAATGATGTACGTATGGAATTTGGATTAGATAAATGCAGAACCTTAAACATCGAGAAGGGAAAAATTGTGAATGGAGATGTGGCACTACCTAATGGAGATATAATTGCTGCCATGCAGAATGGGGAAATCTATAAATACCTGGGATTTCAACAGGCCAGATTGTTAGACCAAAATCAGTCCAAGTCCAAAATCAGGAATGGGTTTTCACAAAGGGTAAGTTCATTACTAAAATCTGAATTGAACGCAGGAAACCTATTTTGAGCAATTAATACATAAGCTGTACCTGTGTTGACCTATTCTTTCGGGATTCTACAATGGACAAAAACCTAATTGGAAGATATTTACAGAACAACAAGGACTATGATGACCAAGCACAGATATCACCATCCAACATCGTCAGTGCTTAGAACAACACTACCGAGAAAGGAAGGAGGAAGAGCTCTGTGTGACATAACAAATCTACACAACAAGCAGATAAATAAATTACGAAACTTCTTTATCACCAAATCACTGTCATCGAATTTACACAAATTTGTTATAGGAGCAGATAAGAATTATTCCCCTCTAAACTCAGCAGGTCCTAATGTGGATTTAGAAATAATAACAGATGCGGAAAAACAAGAAAAATGGGCACAAAAAGCTCTACATGGTCGACATCATCACGACCTAAACCAACCACACATTGATAATATTGCATCAAATAGGTGGCTTGCTGACGGTACCTTGTTCCCAGAGACTAAAGGATTTATGATGGCTATTCAGGATCAAGTAATTAACACTAACAATTCCAAAAATGTTATTATATTATTAAATTTTTCTTTTAACTCGTCCGAACCCACACTCGCTCTGCACCAACTAACTGAGTGCCGTTCGCAATACTGAATTTAAAAACGAGCCTTTAATATCCGTAGAAAAAAGGTTACAACTTTATTTAGATAAAAAAATATTTATACTATTTTTTTACTATAAAGTAGGATTTTACACAGTAATAGTTAATCGTCTATTCCTGGTCCCTCAAATTCTCATTCCTCTTCTTTAAAAGAGCCAGCTGTTCACTTCGAGCTTTCTTCTTCTGTACGAGCCTCTTTTGTAGCATCGATGCTGCGCGTGTTGGCTTGATACATTAAGTCTTTATCTCTGTTCTCAGCATATGCATTTCAGAAAGAATCAATAGTCACTCTAATTATGCTTAAAATGTTCAAAACACTTTTAAAACCGTTATTGAATATTGAAACAACAAGGGAATTAGCCAACAGTTTTTGCTCCCTTATGGAGGTGTTTTGCAGTAAACTATTATCACTTTCGCTATTATGACCCACGACGACACGGAGTATATGCGTGGGAGGCTGTTTGCTTGTTATTTTGCGTAAACCAATGTTACCATTTATCTCCAAAACCACTAGTCCTATTTTAATGCGGGTTTCATTGATTGGTTTGAATTTGATTGGTGCAGTTTCTTAGATAGGTGCTATGGTAACAATGATACCATTTATTACCCAAACCGTTGGCCGTTTTTATTGGATTCTTAAATAGGTATCACGATGGTAAATTACTAGAATTACAGACAGTTTTTTCACTTTTCTCTCTTTAGTTGAAGATGTCTTTTCTTCATTTTTATTTTCTCTTCTTTACAATGACAATTTTAGAATTTCGGCTCATTATTATCTTAATCGTACCTATGAGATTATTATTTTTATTGTACGTGATGATCTCGAATTGATTTGTAACAAAGCCCTCAGCAGAATTAAGATGTAAATACTTTTTATAATTACTAATTAATATTTTTAAATAGACTAAGTACATTGGTATTGTACAATGTACATACCTGTGCTCGACGGATTTTCTTGCGTTTCTTATTAAGTTCATATGGAGTTATTGCCACATCTACTTCTTCGAGAACCAAATAGGTACATAGAGAAGTGTTATGAAAACAAATATATTTTATTGTTCATGTTTATACGTCCTACTCTATAAGAGATCAAATCAACTTATGTAAAAGCTTTTTACATTAATTATCTCTCGTCATAACATTTTCAATTTTTTTAATTTTAAGTGTTGCCTCTCTTTAGTAGTTATTTTTTAAATAAATCGTCATAAACTAACTTTATTGCTTCATAAATTGGTATGATAAGTCTTCAGACATGCCTAGATGGGAATTGATAAGGGGGCACATAAAAACCCTTCGAAAAGAGATACAATTAGTTTAAATTTGTATCTCCAGAAAGTATAAAACTGAACATTATTTAAAAAATTAGTTATCTAGTTATGAGTCATTAATTATCTAATTTTTATTAACCAATCTATTTTCTTATCTTATTAATGTAAGGAGTTTATTTTTATAACAAATTACCAATTTTTTGTATACGCTGGATAGTTAAGTTGACATTACGCGTATTGTGCAAGCAATAAAAAACACGAAAAATAACTGTAAAACAAATGGACACGAGTGGAATATAAATGACAAATAATTAGCAAAACCAATAGGTACCAGCTTGTATACCTGTATGTCTAAGATACATAGGTGTAGGTAAACATTTTCAGATATGCTTATCCAATTAAAACCTTGCTTAATCTTAAAATCGATACTATAAATCTTTGACCTATTAATAGTTAAAATTGAAGTGACCTCTAATAACACCACTTATTGTATCCATACTCCATGCGGAGATACTTTAGTTGATAAATGGTATACCTACCTATGTTCAAATCTAATTAATGTTGTTTATTAAAAATTTTATACATAGTATATCTACAGTTCCTGTAAAGATAAATGAAACAATTGATCTAATTTAAATGGTTTAGAAATATTTATTCTCTTATTATCTACGTCTATGGGACAAAAAAAGGAACAAAAAAAACAAAAATACCTACCTTCGACACCGAATGATTTCTGCGTTGTTTATATGCAGGATTACATAATATCTCGCTTTGCTTGCCTCTACAAGACAATTTAGCTATTCCACAAAAGTCAACATGCAGTTAGTTCTACTTTCATTTTAATCGAAAAACCTTGAGACAAAAATTCGCTGTTCTTACACATACATACACTTATTTACCAAGACAATACAATATATTAAACATATTTGATTTTTAATATAATTTAATTATAAATAATATACACAAAATTAAAACTAGGGTAGGTGCGGCTATTAAAGCCTACCTAAGGAAGAATGTATACATATAAGATAAAAACTAGTTATCCGAATCAACAAATTTTAATATTAATTTAATATCCAGAAGAACCACTATATATAATAATCAAATCATCCAAAAAGATGCACAAAATGTAGGCTCTTAAAAAATGTTTAGAGAGGGGTAACCACACAATATAGAGTATATCGTATAGAAAATGGGAACAACATTTTAATAGAATATAGAATTACAAGAAGATATCGGAGGAATGTATCCGAAATGAATAAAATTTCTGGGCAATGCTACAAAAGCATTTTGAAAAAGTTATAACTGGAAAAAAGTGGCATATGAATGGTTAACATCTCATATTACGCCCATTCATTAAAAAAATAATAGCTAAAGACTAGAAAGGATTTGGAGTCATCAGCACAATTGGAAGATTGTACTCCAGGATAGTGAAAATAGGACAATAAATTAGAACGAAAGAAACAGAATAACAAGCTGGTTTTAGAGAAGGACACGAAACAAGAGACAATCTATTCATTTTACAAATAACACTAGAGAAAAAGCAAACAAACAAATAAACCCGCTAATCGACTTAAAGAAAGCTTAAATGTACCGATAGTAAAGCAATTGGAAACAATGAAATATGTAGGCATTAATGAAAAACTCATACGAGCAGCTAAAAACTTATACGAGACCTCTAACACCAAAATAAAAAACCTCAAAAACTTTACCACAAAAGACCTCCCACATTCAATACCACTCTTTACAATATACCTTGAGAAAATTTTGAAATACAGTAAAACCGATGTAACTGAAAGTGGGAGTTGACTGTCTTTTTACATTATACTATGCGGCAACCAAGTGGTAATAGTTGAACATCAAGCTGTATGATAAGAAAACTGAATTTTTAATATCAACACGATTAGATATAAATATTAATAAGTCATAATACATTACAGTGGGAATCGAAGGAACTAGAACAAGGGCATATTATTAGTGTGAAACATTGCAAATATCTGTGATATATGGAACTATGACATCAGAAGAGAATATTCTACGATATACGGTGGAGAAATCTGAGACATAAACATGAAAAATAAAGGGATAAGGACTTTTTGAGAAGAAGCTGTCTGGTGTCGAGTATGGAACATTTGTAAGCAACGAAGCAATTAGACCACGCATGAACATGGAAAACGATATACGATAGTGAAAAAAGACAGTTGGCATGGTTTGGTCACGTGAAAAGAATGAACGAAGATCGTTGGACAAGAAACATGTTAGAATGGTTTCCACATGTTAGAATGGTTTCCACTGGAAGGAAGAAAGAGAACACGACCAAGGAGAACCTGAAAAGATAATCTTCTGGACACAATGGGGTCGTGCCAATTAGAGGAGGGCAGAAAAATGCAAACCGGATACGCAGAGACGGCAATAGCCGGAGTATTATATATATTATATTAAGTACTTATATAATTTTCTCTCATAACTTATCCTGCGCCAGCTTTTGAGGTTGCATGGTATAAATAAATTTATCAAATCAAGTGAACGAGTAGCCCACTCCAGAGGTACCTATAAAATTTATCACTAAAAACAATAATTTTTATCATCTTTCATAATATTAAAATTTACACTTTTCTTGGTTGTATACTTTCCAAAGTAGATAGTTATGTTTACGTTTAAATTATTGGAAAGCCCTGGTAGCTATAGTAATGTAATGATTGAAAGAAGGCCGAATGGAAGGTCGCGAAAGGTGGAAAATATATGAAATAATTACATATCGTGCCTAATTGCTAAATAGAGACTTGCTCTCTATTAAGTTTACGAAATCTATCGTAGAACTCGATTATTGTTCTTTTATTTACTTTAATTGTGTCAACTAGTTGCTGTTAATAAAAATTTTTATTTACTCCCTAATTAACGTTAACAAGCACAGTAAAAAGATACCTTAAACTTTTTTGTTTTATTTCTAATTTTATTTTTATACACTCACTGTCACTTTGAAATTTTGACCAAATTTAAAGTTTGATTTTAATGATTTTTTTTACAATTTATAGCTAAATTATTTGCCTAAAGTAAAAAAGAAAAGTCCTTTTAAGTCATTTTATACAATGAAACAAAAAAGTTTTTTGGCTTAAGTTTGGAATTCTCTCTACAGTTATTTAACAGGGCACGAAATTTAAAATGTATGTAATCGTTTGTTTGTTTTATCTCGATATTTTAATTTATATTAGAGATACAAAATCGTGAAAATTTCCTGTAATTACTTGGAGAAAATGGTTTTAAGTACAGAAACTGTGGCGGCTATTATTGCCGTAATTCAAGATGGTAAATACCAAAGTTATGCCGCCGACAGATTTATTTATTTATTTATTTTTGCATTACCTATTTCTGTTTTCAACAAAATATGAATTATTGTTATGAGGGATGGAATTTCAAATAAAAAAAAATATTCAATAAAATAAAAGGGAAACTCCTTGTGTTCAGTAAAGACATACTCTTTCCAAGTTGTCTGATATAATGAGAGTAAAACCCTTATTTATTATAAAATAAAATAACAATATAATTTCAAGAAATCAGCACAAAAGTAACAGGTAACAAAACAGTAAAAAAATGGACACTATATTATCTTCCAAAATGATGTTGAATGAAATGTCTTCGAAAGTTTATTCCTCGTTCAAAATTATGTACATTTCCATGTATTGGTATAGGATATCAATGATGTTGTCAAAATCATCTTCATTTTCATGCAAACCTATATTATACAGTACAGCTGTTGCACATATAATTGCTACAGATGTATTCAATTTGGTTTGAAGACCTCGTTGAAGACATGGAAACCGTCTTTTCCAAGTTCCGAATAACATTTCTTGTTCTTATATGTGCAGTGTTGTATTGGATTTCTGGATCAGTACCTACAATGTATACCAACGAATAACCAATTGACTCCTTTGTAGCACACAAAAATAAATACCTGGTTGTAATACAGGGGTCAGTAGGTAGTGCCTACATGCATATCCACTGTCTCCAATTAGTAAACCTGGAATGTCACCCCTTTCCATTCTAACTCTTACAGAACTGCGATCAAATATCAGACTATCATGGATTGAACCTGGATGACGAACAACAATATCCATGATTTCTCTTCTTGGACCTGAAACAACCTGCACATTTAATGAAAAAAAAACCTTTCTATTCCGAAATACTTCCCCATTATATCCACCAGGGTTAGAGATTTTTATGTGAGTGCAATCAATACATCCAGAAACATTTGGAAAATTAGCGACCCCATAAAAATCTGTTATATTTCTCCGAAAGCCTTCTGCTGTATTGGGAAATCTTACAAAATCACCCAAACGTACAGCTATCAATACTGATACCTTTTTAATAATGATGCTAATTGTCGGCTGGCTAATACCACGCAAATCACCAGATACAACCTGAAAATTACAAGTAGCATAAAATCGTAAACAAGTTAATACTTGCAAAATTGGAGGTATGGGTAAACCACGATTGTCTTCTTTCTGTAGGCCTGTAATGATTAAAGGTAGAATCCTATCTGAAACAGTGTCTTTATGGAATCGATAGCGATTTCGAAATTCATTTTCGTTAAAAAATTTCAATGGATTTTCCATATCACGTATATATCGCTTTCGTATGTTATGTTCATGCCGATTTTCTTCTTCAATAATATCAATGTATTCCAAAAATTCCTCAATATCCTCATACATTTCTATTTCAATCACAAAAATATCACAACAAAAAAATCGGGTCTTAAACGTCAATACAAAGAGCAAAGTTAGGTTATGAACCCCTGCTCAAGGTAGGTCGAGACCAACCTTGAGGCAGAGTAGCTGTTTTCACGATCTCAAGTACGGGCTCGTACTCAAGGTTGGTTTATAAAAGACGAATATGGCGCGAACTCGATCTCGACAGTGTCTTGACCACGGACTATAAATACGGGCATTAGGTGTTCACGAAGTACAGTGAAGTACACTCGTTTTCTCGAGACAGGCTCATGCAGAAGACGTCCACGAACAGGAATTCCAATCGAAATAATAATTTTATTGTAAATTTGTCGTTAAGAATACGTTATTTATCGGCAGTACAAATACGTAATCAATTAAGCATGTAAGGGACGTAAACGAAAGTAAACGAAGAAGATTAAATGGAGCAAATCTGGTATCAAGGAGACCTGCTACATGACCAGAACTTACTACAGAGCATTGTGTCACCTGGTTGCGATTTGGTAGAGATCACCAAAATTGGACTGAAAATGATTGGAGATATGTGTTATTTACTGATGAATTTGTTAAGATCTCCAGACGGCCGAGAAAAGAGCGTTGTTCTGGACATCTAGTCCTAGGGTAAGTTTTTAATCAGGTTTAGTTATGGTGTGGACCAGCATTTCTGTGAAATCATGCACAGATTTATCTTATATGTTCTTATATATTCTGTAAGGTACCTACATTAATGAAATGTTAGCAGGATATATTTTCTTCTAATGCACGATAACGTGCGTCATTATACTGATCTGATAGTCAGAGAATACTTAAATAATGCTTACATCTCCCAGATAGAGTTACCACCACACAGTCCAGATCTAAATCCTGTCGAACATGTCTGGGATATGCTCGGTAGACGAATTGGAAGCCTGAATCCTCTATCCGGAACTCTAAAAGAAGTGAGCTGAACACTCCTGGAGCAATGGCAAATATTCCTCAGGAGAATATAAACCATTTAATGGAAATCATGCCATGAAGAATAAATGCAGTCATCCAAGCTCGAGGGAGTAATGCCCGATATTAATTTTGGTTTGGTATTTTATTATTATGTGTTATTGTTTAGGTTAGATTTTGTGATTCAAATTAAATGACTTTAAATTGTTAGCGTTTTTGGAACGAAGTTTCTTTTCAGGCGTTACGACCAGTTACGACTGAGGCTAGAGGCTAGCCGGAAAAAATTAAGACCAAAATATGTCACGACACGACACGACACACACATTTTTCTCTTTATGTCTGTCTCTCTCTCTCGCTCTCTCTCTCTCTCATAGATAGATATATACATCATTCAAAGCTTATTTTTATTAAAGTAGGCCTTGTTAGGGTGATGAATTTCGCCCTGTATATTTAATCTTATTCTCAGTTGTAAATGCGCTGTTGTCACGTCCTCAATAAAATCATAGTGTTAGTGACAATAAAGAAAATAACAATTGTGTACTCCATTTCAGCGCCATCAAATCATTAAAAATTAGTACTTCCACAAAAAACGAAAATCGTCAATTTAAAAATATATATTTAGATATAATGAATACATTTACAAAATAAAAGTACTTAATTAAATGAAAGCAAACAATAAAAACGTTTACAAAAAAGTCTTCATTTGCAATTAGGAACAAATTTTCTATGTCTATATAACGGTATTATAAAATAAGTTTTACAACAAACATTTAAATTGGACCAGCTATAAATGAGAAAATACAAAATATTTCATTTTGTCAATAAGTATTACAGCAGATATATATTAAAGAATTTTTCGTGGAGCTTTCCAGGTAGTGCGGTTATATGACATACCAACTGGTTTCAGCTATTTTGATAAGTAGAACAAAGATAAATATTCCCACAAAATGTTATGCTTCAAATAATGGAAATCCGTTTAATATGTGTTCAATAGCTACAGTGCAATAATTCAGCAGAAAAGTAGATACACTAATGGTAAAATAAGCAAAGTAAAAAAATGAAACATACAACATTAAAAAAAAACATATAAACAACTAAAATTGGAGTAACAGATTTGGTTAAAACTATTGTCACGTTCATCTATTCGTTATGTATTTTCAATTCAGTATCAAAGGTAAAATGTTGTCAAGTGAACAGTTTTTCATGTAATAAGTCCAATCCGTCAAAATAATTTCTTCTGTGTCTACAAATTTTTTTATTACATGTCTGGTGTACATTGTCTTAAAGCTTCTGTCCAAGTTTTGTCCGAATATAAAAATGCAAAATGGAGGTAATCCAAGTAAATCATGTCTATGTTAGTTTATTATTTCATCTACTACATATATGTCTTATCGTTGCTTCTGTATTGTGTAAGTATAATTGTCTTTTTTTATTTTCATTTTTTTATCAAATTTGATGTTATTGCTGCTTAATTATCTCTGTAATATCTATTTTGTTGCTGAAAAAGTAGGTGGTCTGTTTTGTTGTACAGAATGAAATGAGGCATTATCCATGTTTACTACACATTTCTCTGGAAAATTAAATAAAGCAGGAATAAGTTAATTAACAATCCAGTTTTTGAAAATATCACCATTTATAGTTTTGTGATAGTCAAAGTCAGTATTTGAAGAGTCTAATAACAAATCACATCCCTCTATTGACCCACCATTTGCTCCTGCGAGTAAAATTGTAAATCGCTTTTCTTCGGATTACACATGCAATGGATTACTTTTTAAATCAGATTACTGTTTCCATCGACGCGTTGGAGTACCATTTTTTTATATCCACGTCTATGTACACGAATCTGATGATTTCATTGCACTTTTTTAATTTCATAAATTTCTGAAGGAAAGAGATTTTGCTATTCTTCGCTCACTTAAAATTTGTCGTCAGTTCACGTTTTTAAGTTTATATATCATTAATTTTGTATAAATAAGTTCGTTTACCGTGTAAATCTCAGTTTTGTTTTGCGTCAGTCAAAAGTTTATCTGAAGTAAAATATTCGTTTTTATAATTGTACGTCCAAATCTGCCACAGTGCCACTGCAATTTTTTTTAAATGAAGTTCTTAAATGTATCTGCTTTATCTTTCTTCCTTTAATTTGCCGCTTCTTTACCATTAACTAAATCTTTTTTTAAGATTTTTCGTTTATATTTAACACTAACCTAAAAAAAAACACGAAATATTTAAAAAATGTATGAAATAAAAATTTAAATGATATTTGATTGGTCCTAGATTAATGAATGAAATATCGATTCGTCCATGTCCTATCAAATTACATTTTAATTATCATTATGGATCATTGTTATTAAAGAAATTAATGAAAATATTTTATTCTAAAACATTTTCAACTTTTACTATAGTGTGTAATCTGACAACATTGTAAAATAATGACTGACAGAAGAAATGTGAGGTTAGGTATGCTTAATAAATTATAAGTAATTTGAATGTAATAAGAATGTAAAAGTGTATTTAATATAACAAATAACTTCATATACAACTATTAATGAAATTAAAAACGTTTGGAACTATTTGCTGATGAAAATATTGGAATAAGCTTGTATACAAACACAATTACTACTTACATTAAAAACCTAAGAGATGTTATATAAATTCCTCTTCTGAAACTTTCTGGTCTTTTCTAAACATGTAATATCTTTGTATTCATTTTTTTGTCTCTACACATTTTTTTTTCGGCATATTAATTCTTTTAATGCATTTAACCATTATATTTATGATATTTGTTGTCATGCTTGTCAGTTTGTGACTTGCAGTGACTTGGTAACTTTCAAACGGCAACATGACAAAAACCAATACCAACGTGAATAAATAAAAAGATAGCCTGCTAGATATAAATAAACGTTGAACCGTTAATATTACAATTAAAAAGACACTAATTTAAATTAAAAGAAAATGTACATTAAAAAGAAAATACTGTAGAAAAAAAAATAAGTACCTTCCTATAATAGTATTATATTTTATTTCATCCTGTTTTTATAAATTAATAAATTCATAAACATTTTAAAAATAGTTCGTAACTTGACTAGTTAAGTACGTCAAATTACCTTAACTGTCAGTTACTGTCAAATATTTTGATTTTAAAATATTGTATTAAATTGTTAATTCCTGTTTTAAATTAAATTGAAATAAAAAGTAATTCTAGGTAGATGTAAACCTCTGGTATTGTATAAATGGACACTTTTGTTAAAAGCAACGAACTGTTAAAAATATTCAGGTGATAATGGATTTACTATTTTCTATTTTGCTTTGAAAAGTGTAGTGTCGCGACTTTGTTAAGTTTATACAGGTTTTTGTAGCTAATAAATAATAAAATAATAGAAAATAATAACAATAATTTATAATGTATCCTGACAGTTTTTCTGCACAAGTTCCGGATATTGCTGATAGAATTAGGTAAGTAGAGATTTTATACAGACAATAATAAATGCTTATGTATGTATAAACACTCTGTTGTGTTTACAAATTACAATTCCTTCACTAATTAGTCGAAAGGAACTTCGTTCCATCCAGGTGTCCCTTGACACCTCTCACTTTTTTTTTGAAGACTTTTTATCTCCATTAAAAATTAAGATATCGAATTAAAACAAAAAAAAACTTTAAAATCCGCCAAAAACAAAAAACGTTAAGAAATTTTCAAAGTTATTGTTTTTCGTGCCGGTGAGTGTATAATAGAAAAGTATAATTGATTTATTGGATTGACAAAATCGATCATTAAATAAAGATTATGACAATTAATCTCATTGTTGAAGACTTTTGTCAATTAATATAATTAATTTCCCAACATAAACAACGCCAGCGCCAACAACAAACAACATTGAGGCATTTCAGAGAAGTATTAATTTATGTAATTAACGGTTTTATCAGTTACAGTAAGACTATAAAACTTTTATTTTAAATTGCTAATACTTGTGCTTGATTGATACTTTTGTTTTTTCTAAAAAAACAATTAACTATATTTAATACAGATACAAAATGCTACAAGATAAATAATATATCTATGGAAATTTTAAAGAATATAGCGCACAAATGCAAAATGTATTTTAGTGGTTATGAATCATATTCATTCTGCAACGATTTTCTTGAATGCAGTTTTTAATATTCGCAGCATAAAATTACTTTTTGATCTACTTTAAAATGACTTGAATTAATTGTGATACTGATTGATGGCGACACTGAATACGTACATACGTAGGTATCATATGACTGATTTAGTATTTTTTTGGCACTAGAAAACCTTGCGGTTTTCCTTTCACATATCTTGCATGTTATTCTTTAGAAGTTTCATCGTTATTAAGTGGCTCCGTACACTATCAATTGAAACAATATCGATTATTTATTAAACTACGAACAGCACCTAGACATACAATATTATCCAAAAATTAACTAGAAGGTTTTTTAAAATTTACAAATTACACAAACAAGAAATGCTATTAAGACGTAATCGAAAAAAGTAAAATCTGGCAGGACTCGAACCTACGATCTCTACGTGTAACCGGTAGTATTACTGATTAGTAAGCGCTATTATTTGAATCCTGGATCCTGGATATGACATTTTTCAATTTCTCCTTAATATCATTTTTTGTTACTTTTTGTATAGGTAAACTTTTTTAGATAGGTACTCTTGCTTACTTGAAAAAGTAATAATGGACGTTGTGTAATAAGCTTTGGTTTAATTCGTGTTTGACACCTATTAAAGTTTAGTACATTTCATTTGGGTTATATAGTACTAACTTTTAAAGCACAATCTACTTGAGTTGTGGTGGAATTGAATTTAATTTGGCACAAAACATTTCGTCCCGAGAACCGACACCATTTTGGATATCTTAAAAATTTATATCGTTGAGAGTTCAAAAAAGACCTGTGTTGTCCTGAAAACTTCTAGATCATTGTTCCAGAAGAATTCCTATGGTTTGGTGAAATATGTCACATATCTCCAATTCTGTTTTGGTATGTTTACAGAAGTAATCTTCAATATCATATGTGTACCTATTACCTTTGAGCCTAAAAATAAAATGGGCTATGGATTGCTTGTAAAGTGTGGTTCAGTCAGAATTTACAGGCATAACCATAGCTGCAAAAGAATTGATCAATAGGAGTATTACAGGCAGGAATGTAAATATTTACACGGACTGCCGACAAGCACTACTGACCACGTATCACTTCAAGTTTAGAACTAGAATGTCACCAAACTCTAACTCATGCCAGCCAGAACAACGTGTTCACTCTGAGCTAGATCAAAGGACACGGGAACTCTAAAGGCAATTGCGGACAATTTAGCAACATAGTTTACTCTTTCCAACGATTTAAAAAATACGTGAATGCTGGGTATGTTCTTAGTAATTTTTCCTTGGTGTAAAGACTGATAAGAAAATACAATATTTTTTTACTATCTATATTTGATTTAAAATGTATTTTTAATTTAAGAACTGGGAAAGAGATGGTGTTTGTTTTCGTAGCATATTTTTGGCAATTTACTTTAATAACCAGCGGTAGAACAAAATTACGAGGAAGTTAAGCTATTTTCTTTACTATATTTAAGTTTGTTGTTTGTGAGACAGTATATAAGTTCTCAAAACACAATTTCCTTTAAAGTTAAAGTAAAGCATCAACTTTAAACAATTTTCAATACAGCAATATTTACTGATTTTCCTTATAAATTTGATAAGGCTGTTAGTAAGGCGGATTTAGTAAATTTGCTCTTGTTATGAGAATATAAAAATAGTGCCAATTTTTTATCTATAGAGCTGTGAAGGAAATTTATGGGCATATTACTAACATTATATGTGATGAATTTTAAACGTTAAAATCAGAGATAAACCAAATTTTCAGTTTAAAGACGATGTTTATTAACACTCTGATTTATTACTTAAATAGTTACTTAATTTCTATTTTGAAGACCTAAGCAAAAGTAGTATTAGTAAGCGTGCCACTCATATAGCTAAAACCGCTCCATGCAAATCAAAGAAGGCAAAATTGTATCCATTTCATGTCTCAATGGTACCTCTTATTCAATTTCTCATACGTTAATTTAATCATTCTAATCCAACACATTCAACTATATGTTACATATACATCTGCGCCGAAACCACCTAACAACTTTTATTTTAAGGTTAGATCTTGCTAAACCAGTTTTTTGGAATGATGCAGTAACTGGAAAGTTTTCCGCAAGATAACCAAAAAATCTGAAATCCCTATCTTTCGCTATTCTTACAATCACTGGTATACTGAACCCGAAATCCATCCACTAATTACTTGCACTCTCAATTGGTAATCTGAAGTCCAAAGAACATTTAACAGAATAGGAGTACGGGCTTGCTCTTATTAGATTACGCAGATGTCCTACTGTACTAAGATTAGCCACTAAAAATTTGGTCAACTTTGTAAGTGGTATTCTATTAATATGAAAACTGCTAAAGATAAAACCTGGCTTTATTCCTATTTAAACTGTATTCATGTTTTTTCGTAGAATTGATTAAGGCTGAGGTAACTAATGGCAAAAAATCCGCATGCAGTGAAATCGCATGCTGCAAGTTGCCCTATTTATTGAAAAAGCCACACAGTCGTATGCGGCTTGCGGTGTTTTCCTCTCCTACTTGGTCTAGATCGCAGGCTATCCGACATGTATCAGTCGGAGTTCAGTTGCTGGTTTTTCCTGCGGTGTCATGGCTTGAAATCAAAAGAAGATAAAATTTTTGATAGAAGATTACAGCGAAAACAACATTTTGTGAGATTTGCGTAATCCGTCATATAAAGACAATCGTAAAAAAATTAAGCTGTGGGAGGCACTAACTGAAAAGTATGAAAGCACGGTCAAAGATTTGAAGGTAAATTTTACTTTGCTCACGTTTCTTCTAAAAGTGGATGCGCCAATGAAAAGTATAGGTAGGTACATTAGCGATCGGTAGAAGTCACCAGTAGCCAAAAATCTGAAAGTACAATACAATTTAACTGTTACCGGTACACAAAATCACATTTTAAAACTAGAGGATCTACCAGAATTGGAAGTTTATCAATTTCCTGTATCTCCATAAGTGTAAAATTTATAAATAGGGTCTGGTCATCAGCCATAAGTTTTTCATAAAAGTAATCTCGAGATTTATCACTCTTCACACATAACACCCTATCTTAACACCATTGCGCCTTTGCCTCTTTCGCCTTCTTCTGGTAAAAATAAAGTAAGCTGCGGCTGCTACCGTTTACATAAACATCTTGGGATTTATTGAGTTGGAAAGTTGACGCAACCAGTCGCAGTATGTGTAAAAGAAATAGTCGTATGCTGTTGTGGTTGGTTCAAATCGCATGCTACAAATAAATTGAGAGGTTTTTTCATAATCACGTGCTGTGATTGCCTATGGTTGCTTTAATGTAAAGCCTCGTTTACAGTTTTAGAGTTGGGCGACCGCCAGTTAGGCTGCTTAGACGCCCACCTTAAAATCAGAACATACCATAAAATATAAAATCCTTTTTTTGAAGTTTTTTACAGGTGTTAGTTTTTAACAATTGATACATGAACCAAAAATAAAGACTGAAGAAATTTATCGTATTTTTTAAATAAATAGTGTGCGGTTAGCTTTATTAAAATATATACAATGTATTTTATAATGGCAAACATTATTATCTGTAGTGGACCACAAAAGTTGCACAACGATATATAGGTTTAGAAATGTGTACTAGAAATATATGCGATCTAATAACTAGGTATTAATACCATTTAATTTGCAATTGTGCATATTGTTGTTATCATATCTTTGAGTTTTATTAGTTATTTTAAGTTTATAATGACCGTTATTTTGCATTATTGAAAAATTGTAATTACAATGTCACATAATAACGTTATATCTAAAAAATTCTCTTAAAAAATTATTAAATACAATTTCAATAATATAAAAATAAACTTCGGCATTTGAAGAAACGTTATGGGATTATAATGATAGAAAAATTATAATTCGGTAATTACCGAGCTAAAACTACCTACCACTCAATTTTAGATAAAAGATTAACAATTCCATGTTTATTAAAACAAAAAGTTTAAGGTTAGATTCGTGACAAAAATGAGTACCTAATGGAACTTCTATCAGCCTTTATTCTTCTGGTTGCTTCCATTTTCTATAATAATTAGACTAACTCAACCAGCGAACTTCGTACCATCTAATAACAAATTTTAAACAATCTTTTTAAGTACTTTTTGAAGTTATACTTCTTTTGGCGCGATAGAGAAAAATGATGGGAGTGAAGTTTTACGATGCGCGTGCACAACGACACCTGAATTGAATTTAACACCGTAAAGTTAGTCGCACACCGACACCTGAATTCTACATCGTGGTAGTCCAATAAATTTAATTAGCTCGAATCATTTACGTACCTACCTGTGAGATAAATTGTGTTTTCGTGCGATGGCCCAGTCAATCTGTTTATATTTAGTATTGATATGGTCACTCTATAAGAAAAGTAAAAGAACTTGGTTTCTTTGACAAGGATTTTTTATTCGATTTCTTGTGTTTCTTTTAACTGAAGAACCATAAAACAAAAGTAAATGCTTACTGTGTATGTCTAATACTAATAGATTAGAAAGTACATATTTACTAAATTTTTAACAATCAAAATAGATAATTTAATGCAAATAGGTAATTGACGTTCTTATATTTTTGACGTCATACAAGAACTGTTAAATATCAATAGTTACATAATATTAGAACCATTTAGTTATTTATTATTATGGTACAAGGGACTAAAGTTCTGATTAATTATCAACTGTAAAATCACTTTTTATTATAAATAAGTAAAAAGTTGTTTATTGATCATAAACTGTGGACAAAAATTAGATAGCTATTAATATTAAATCTTGCATAAGCAGAGATCGGATCATTCAGATGAACCATTAACAGAGATAACTTATTAAAACATAAATAAAGTGTATACTAGATCCTTATAAGGTTCTCTATAAATTCTCATCATATACACGGATAATTGCTGTGAAGTGTATATAGTCAGTGGTCTGCAAATCAATTTTAGTTGGCTTTTATGATTTTATTAGTTTAAACTTGGTAAATCGCATAAAAATCACTGTTATCTTATATTTTCTCGATTTTTCACCTTCTGTTCTTTCGTTTTTATTTTACCATTTTATCTTATTTTGTGTTATTTTTTGCTTATTTTAACTATTTATTCAGTGTTTTTATTTTTTATTTTAAAAGTAAATACAAAGAAAAAAATAAATATTAAAAGAATCAGAAACACAAAAATAAAGCAGGGGCAAACAGAAATAGAAAACAGAACTCGGAAGGTAGAGGAGCTGAGAGAAATAGTTAAGGAAGTAAGTATCGTAGCAGAAAGAACCAGAAAGCAGGTATAGAGGAGCAGAAAGAAGGAACTAATAACAAGAATAGTTGAAAGAAGAACAGAAAGAGGAAGAAAGGATGTTATATTTTTTATTGTATAATAAGGGACTGAGATATGTTGATATTTGGGATATTAAAATTTTGTTTTTTTTTTGTTAAAAGTAATTAATTTCTTTAAGGTGCAGTATCCACACACCCGGAGAATATATTAAGTGGAAGGTATCCCCAAGGAGGAGTTCCAAATCAATATATATATATATATATATATATATATATATATATATATACAAAAGGGAAAAATTATTGGGCATGTACGCAAAAAGGATCAATAAGGCCACGAGTAGGAATGGTAACCGCAGACATGCATGTTTCTGGCTCATTAGCCGTCATCAGTGCGGCATAACCAAGTAGGGTATTGCACTTGGCTAGCAAAAGTGTTGGGTAGTTGGGAGCAAAGGATGTTGGGGAAACATGTGTAAAGAAACACAAAAACAACGAACGCTCACACAGGAGTCCTATCGCCATTTTGTGCTTTCGGCCAGCTGTGCCAATGGGTTTTCGGCTAGCAACCAGCGTCGCAACGTTGGCGAAACGGACTCATTGTGTTTGAGTCGTTCTAAGCCCAGGATATGAAATAAACAAAGTGCCAAGAAAACGCGTATTAATATAAACAAAAGGGGAAAATTATTGGGCATGTACGTAAAAAGGATCAATAAGGCCACGAGTAGGAATGGTAACCGCAGACATGCATGTTTCTGGCTCATTAGCCGTCATCAGTGCGGCATAACTAAGTAGGGTATTGCACTTGGCTAGCAAAAGTGTTTCTTTACACATGTTTTCCCAACATCCTTTGCTCCCAAGTACCCAACACTTTTGCTAGCCAAGTGCAATACCCTACTTGGTTATGCCGCACTGATGACGGCTAATGAGCCAGAAAAATGCATGTCTGCGGTTACCATTTCTACTCGTGGCCTTATTGATCCTTTTTGCGTACATGCCCAATAATTTTCCCCTTTTGTTTATATTAATACGCGTTTTCTTGACACTTTGTTTATTTCATATCCTGGGCTTAGAACGACTCAAACACAATGAGTCCGTTTCGCCAACGTTGCGACGCTGGTTGCTAGCCGAAAACCCATTGGCACAGCTGGCCGAAAGCACAAAATGGCGATAGGACTCCTGTGTGAGCGTTCGTTGTTTTTGTGTTTCTTTACACATGTTTCCCCAACATCCTTTGCTCCCAAGTACCTAACACTTTTGCTAGCCAAGTGCAATACTCTTCTTGGTTATGCCGCACTGATGACGGCTAATGAGCCAGAAACATGCATGTCTGCGGTTACCATTCTTACTCGTAATCCTATGATCCTTTTGCGTACATGCCCGTTAATTTACCCCTTTTGTTTATCATAAATACGCATACTTGGCACCCTTTGTGTTTCACATCCTGGGCTTGGAACGACTCAAACACAATGAGTCCGTTTCGCCAACGTGGCGACGCTGGTTGCTAGCCGAAAACCCATTGGCACAGCTGGCCGAAAGCACAAAATGGCGATAGGACTCCTGTGTGAGCGTTCGTTGTTTTTGTATTTCTTGACACATGTTTCCCCAACATCCTTTGCTCCCAAGTACCTAACACTTTTGCTAGCCAAGTGCAATACTCTTCTTGGTTATGCCGCACTGATGACGGCTAATGAGCCAGAAACATGCATGTCTGCGGTTACCATTCTTACTCGTAATCCTATGATCCTTTTGCGTACATGCCCGTTAATTTACCCCTATATATATATATATATATATAATGTACTTAATTTTCTTTAACCATTTTAATATGTTTCTTTTTATTCTTGGGTAAAGGTTATAGTAGTAAATAAGGAAAACGATTTTACAACGTTTCGCACATTTTTTATTGTGCTTTATCAAGTCTAAAAATAATTTATGAAATATCAAATTATGTTTACAATATATATAGAATGTACAAATTTAAACATATTAAAAATTCTTTAAAAATTTCTTTTTAAAAACAGTGTACTTACCTTGGAGTTAAATATTTTAAATTTATATCATGAAGTTTTCAATTTACTTTACTTTGCTGGAATATGTCATTAATACAAATTATTTAGTAGATAGGGAAGTAAATGAATAAGTGAAAAAAAAAGAATTATCTAAAAGTGTATCTGGTGTTATTAAACATATAATATATCTACCTACTTACTCTTTATACTTATTTTATTAGATTGTAGCTGTTAATGACAAAAAAGATATAAATAATTTAAGCCAAATATACTACAATCTAATAAAATAAGTATAAAGAGTAAGTAGGTAGATATATTATATGTTTAATAACACCAGATACACTTTTAGATAATTCTTTTTTTTTCACTCATTCATTTACTTCCCTATCTACTAAATAATTTGTATTAATGACATATTCCATCAAAGTAAAGTAAATTGAAAACTTCATGATATAAATTTAAAATATTTAACTCCAAGGTAAGTACACTGTTTTTAAAAAGAAATTTTTAAAGAATTTTTAATATGTTTAAATTTGTACATTCTATATATCGCTGCTTAAGAAGAAGACCGTCACATCTCAAAAATTATAAAAAACCTGTTTTCTATGTAAAAGTAACCTAAAACCATAATACTATTACTGTGTAAAAGAGTTACAAATTCAACTTGGCTACTCTCCCCTAGATGACGCAGGCATCGATTGTCACAAGTCGGATCCAGTACATACATTTTACGAAAGACTGTATTAATTAGTTTGTCGCAGTCGTTCTGAGAGGAAGGTTGTCGTTAATTTTAGTCAAGACAGTTCCATTTCAAAAAGTGCTTTTAAATTGTTGTTCATTTTTGTTCAATAGTGTCACAAACCAAGTTGGAACGTTGATTTATTAAGGTAAGCTTAGATTTTGTTAATACTTTTACGATAAAGAATGTCACAACACAAAAAATGACAGTCTTTTTCAAAATATTTATGTGGTCTTTATGTTATTTCTAGAGTTATGCCTGTTTTTCCGAAAATGTTGAATAAAAATTTTGTTTATATTTTGGAAAGAAGTGAAAAATTTAGAAATATGTCACTTTTTACCAAAATTATTGATAAATAATATGTGTACATTTTTATTTGATTTTCAATGAAATTAATATTTTTGTTTATTTAAAGTTGTACTCAGAAAAGATGACTGGGAAACCATCTAAGCGTAATGACTTAATATTAAAATTGTTAAAGAAAAATGACCAGTTTCAAGTTGTAGACCAGAAGAGGACAGTTAAAAAACAGTTACTTATTTCTCAAAGTACTAAGATTTCCCATCAATTAAGGAATACGAGTAGAATCGAAGGCAAGAGGTTATTTACAAAAAGTTTATGCAAATAATAATACTATCGTATTTTTAGATTTACAGGAAAAAGAATGTTCACTATTGTATGTGAATAATACAGGTAGTGTAGGAGAAGCAAGCTTAGGAGAGAGACGCTGTATAGAAGAAAAAGAATATTTGAAAGGAAAAAATTCCGCTGAAACTAGTTTTGGAGAGAAAAGCTCCATAGAAGAAATGACAAGTTCACTATTAGTCTTGAACGACCAAGATAATATAGAACACGTAGCAAATTCAGAAGAGAAAAGCTTTAAGGAAGACATGGAATGTTTCGTAAAAATAAATTCAGGAGAAACCAATGTAAAAGAAAAAATAAGCTGCCTACAAGAAAGTGAATGTTTAGAAGAAGTACCCGGTAAAATAATATTATTTACTCTTTATTCAATCAAGTAAATAATTAACATCTTTTTTATAGATAATGTCCCAGCTGAGATAGAGGAAACTTCTAAAGAAAATTCATTTTTGTATAGAAAAAGCGCTTCGACAGTTATTGTAAGCCTACCACTGTCTGAGATTGATAATAATATTAATAAACTCACTAGCCAGAGAGGTGATAATTCTAAAACTGTGCTTATTTTAAAACATTTACATTATTTTTTTATTGCAGATTCTGACACTAATAGCATTTTATCTGTATCCAATGAAACGGAATCGGATCCTTTTGGATCGGATATCTCAGACTTGGACCCAACTTATAAAAATAGTTCAAGTTCAGGTAGTAGTGACGACGAATTAAATGGCGCAAATAAATCACCAGGTAGCTCACCGTTACAAAAAAGAGGCAGAAAAAGAAAATACAATAACCACAACTGGCTCAAAAACGTGTCTAAGCGATTGAGAAATAGTGGAGCTAGTTATAAGTCTATTAAAGTAACCAAGCTTGCCAATAATAAGTCAGAGAAGAGAATAGTTGAGCGTCGTGCAAGAGTAATGCTACCACCATGTGGAGACCGATGTAGGTTGAAGTGTACAACAAATTTCACTGAAGAGAGCAGAAAAAATATTTTCGAAGAGTACTGGAAACTATCAGATTTACAGAGGCAGAGGGATTATATAGCATCATGTATGCTGTCTGTTCGTCCCAAGTATAGTTACACCAAGGAAACTCGCAGAAGACACAATCGCGCTTTCTATTTCTTTGCAGGTGAAAAAAATCAAGTTTGCAAAAAATTTTTCATGTCGACTCTTGGAATAAATAGTCGCATTATCAGAACCGTGATTGAAAAACAAGAGGAAACATCTTCTGGTATTGTAGCAGAAGAAAAAAGAGGTAAGCATAGAAATCACAAAACCGTTGCTGATGGTGTAAAGGATGGTGTTAGGGCTCATATAAACAGTATTCCCCGCATTGAGAGCCACTATTGCCGTGCCAATACGTCCAGGGAATATGTGGAAGGTACAAAAACGATAGCAGATTTGCATCGAGACTATGAGACATTTTGTCTGTCACAAGGTACACCTTCAGCCAACTATCAAATGTATTATGAAATATTCGTGAACGAGTTTAATATATCATTTTTTCATCCTAAGAAGGATGCCTGTGAATTGTGTTCTCAATACAATAACGCAAATGAAGTGGATAAAGAAAATCTGAAACAAAAGTACGATAATCACTTAAAAGAAAAGGCTCTTTCTCGCAGTGAAAAAGAAAGTGACAAGTTGTCCAATCCTTATACTTTTGTTTATGATCTTGAGTCAGTGTTGCCATGCCCAACAGGAAACACGTCTTCATTTTATTATATTTCCAAATTAAACGTTTACAATTTAACAATATCTAATCTACAGTGTAGCAACGTTTTTTGTTATGTGTGGCATGAAGCTGAGGCACATAGAGGCTCAAATGAAATTGCTTCGTGTGTTTTAAAGTTTTTGGAAAATTTAAATGATCAACTGAATGAACCAACCGATATTATACTATACAGTGATAACTGCGCAGGGCAGAACAAAAACAGAAATATAATTTCTTTATATTTGTATGCCGTTTCAAAGCTTAAACATTTAAACTCTATAACCCATAAATATCTCATAACTGGCCACACTCAAAATGAGGGTGATAATATTCATTCGGTTATTGAAAAACAAATAACCCGTTATAAAAAATCTGCTCCTATTTATGCGCCAGACCAATACATCACCCTCATACGTCAAGCAAAAAAGACTGGAAATCCATACAAGGTTTTTGAGTTAATACATGAAGATTTTTATGATTTCAAGGATCTCTCAGATCGTTTAAATGTTAAAACGGGTTACAAAGATCAAAATGGAGAAGTTTTAAAAATTTCAGAAATAAAAGTGTTGAAAGTTGAAAAAGCTCACCCAGAGTTCTTCTCCTACAAACTCTCATACGATCAAGAACAATTTTCAACCTTTATGGTGTTAAATAGAAGAAAATCAAGTAATACTATGCCAGTAGAATTAAAAAAGGCATATACAAAGAAAATAGGAATAAGTGAACCTAAAAAAAAGGGAATAATGACTCTTATTCAGAAAAACTCAATTCCTACCTTTTATCGTCAGTTTTACAACAGTTTGTAAAATAGTTCTTCCATAATATTAAAAGAGAACTTGTCGTGTTCTTTTTCTTTGGTGTAATAACTACTTTTAGTACTTACAACTATTAA
Organism: Altica lythri; assembly: GCA_964028335.1. NCBI lineage: Eukaryota > Metazoa > Arthropoda > Insecta > Coleoptera > Chrysomelidae > Altica > Altica lythri. The sequence goes on from OZ034805.1 coordinate 36,837,013, forward strand.
GTTAGTTTCATTTTTACATTTCCTTATGTTCCTTTAAAACCAATGTTAAGTTAAGTGTATTAGGTATAAGTATAATGTAATAACTACTTTATGTATAAAGGTGTGCACTACAATGTCTCTGCTCGAAGAAACTATCTTTGTCTGTCTTTTACCCCACATGATAGACAAGAACAGCATTTGTTTGCTTTGGCATTGTAATCTATACCATCTTACCTACAACTATTAAGAAGGCTGTTAAAATTTTGTATTTTTTATGTAGGTACGTATTTTAATAGCAGAAATAGGTTTAGTGATTTTTTTATTTTTTAACCTCTTGATATTTTTAGTAAAAGGTTTGTACACAAAAATTCTTGTTTTATTTTATTTGTCATACCGAATTTCTTATAAAAAATTATTTTCTTTAATTACCACCTTCGTTTATTGCTAATATTTAACATAATTACAACAAATATTAGAATAATTACAAACAGATTTTTTTGGTCAAAACAGTCACAAAACTATTTTTTTGAAAAAAAAAAAAATGTGAAAAATAATATTTTAGCAACAATTAATTAAACTCTAGCAATGTAATAATAGAAGGAATATTAGTATGGTCAAAGAAATAATACTGCGTGAGCCAAACCGGTGTATATTGTCAACTTAAAATCTGCAAAATATTTAAATAGCGTTTTCTCACATTTATACTTTTTTTAGTTGTGACGGTCTTCTTCTTAAGCAGCGATATATTGTAAACATAATTTGATATTTCATAAATTATTTTTAGACTTGATAAAGCACAATAAAAAATGTGCGAAACGTTGTAAAATCGTTTTCCTTATTTACTACTATAACCTTTACCCAAGAATAAAAAGAAACATATATATATATATATATATATATATATATATATATATATATATATTATAACATATATAACTTGCCAAGTATTTGATTTTTATGTATATATGCTATAATTTAAAATTTTTCCTTTTTAATTAAATTTAAACTTTTAATAAGATATTTTAATTAAGGTAAATGACTTTTTTACATGATTCCAAATATATATTTTATATTGCCCGTGCTACTCTTACTTACCTTCAGAGCAGAGTTCAAAATTTAGAAAAATTAATTATTGAAATTTAAGAAATTCCAAATATTTTTAAATCTAGTGATGTGAAAAATTATTTTTTTATTTATGAAAGTGAAAATGAATATAGTTTATACAACAAGAAATTAAACACACAATTATTTATTTTAGGATAAAAATACCGTGTAACTCCAGCTAATCCACTTCTTCAAGTCTTCTACCATATAAATACTGCTCAAACCATATAAATGACGAATTTTCTTTAATTCTTGAGAAAAACTGCTTTAATTAAAACTGGTAAGTACTTATTTTAATACTTCTCTTCTTAAACTGACGATTTAATCTTCTTAACAATGATAAATATTCTTTCTAATACAATATCTCTTCTCTTCGACTTTTTCAATCTTTTAAAATAACTTTAAATAATCTTTCTTCTTACCAAACTCGTACAAATCCTTCTATTCAACTTTAGTACCAATATTATATCATTTAAATCTCTTTAAACTTATTTTTTAATGAAAAAACTCAATTTTAATACTCCAGAACATTTATTACAACCATTCGCTTCGACAGCCCAAAGGAAAGATAGACAATCGACAAAATCAACAATCTAACAAAAAACTATCGCTAACAATCTAAATCATATCAATTTTTTCAAAACAAACTTGAATCTATACAAATCAAACAAATCAGCCACCTAGATAACTTATCCTAATTATTCAACAATTTCTACCACCATACATACTAGATTTATAACATTATTTCGCAAATCTGCATTATAATCCTACATACTAGATTTCTAACAAAAATTATAAATTTTATTTTCTACTGTATTTTAATATAAATTTAATTTTTTTAGAATTTCTCATTTCTTATTAATTTTATAAATGACAAATATGAATATTATGAAAATAATAAATATGGAAATTATGGAAGTGAAAATTTATACACAATCTATTAAAAGTAAGTATTCAATTATTTATTCGATTAATTAAATTATTTTAAACCAACGCATGTATTTTAATATTTAAGTTTTAATTCATCTTTCTTATTTTATTTTTCCTTTCTTTTTTAGGAATGAAGAGAATAATTTTTAATATACTGGAAAATGAAACTGAATTATGCAAATATCTAAGCTTTGCTCTCTACTCAGGGATCAAGAATATTCCTTTTAATCATTTTATATATAATTTTAAATATTGTATATATCATAGAATCATATTTCATCTCAACAATATTTACTTATATGTAAGTTGTTGATCCAACACAAATTGTCTGACAAATCTGGAGATGTAGTGAAGGAAGCCAAAGGGTAAGTAGTAAAAACTCTTTGTTAACAATCAAGCATTTCAATCTTTTTAATTTTATCGATTTTTGTTTGGAGAAAGTGTATTCAAAGATAGGAAGTCGAAGTGCAAAAAAATGTAAATAGCTAGTATAGGAGCAGAAAGAAAGGAGATCAGCCATAGAAAGAAGAAAGAAATTGAATTTTTGTTAGATTTTTTATTGTAATAGTGATCGATTTTCTTAAGTGCTAAATCCACAACCCAAAATCATTTATTGATGGGAAGGAGTCCCAGAGAAAGAATTTCCAATCATTGTTTAAAATAATTTGATGTGTGATTAATTAGCAAAAAAAATAGAATTTGGTGCAATATTTATATATTTTGAAATCTAAATCTACAAATTTCAAAAGTATTTAAAATTAAGAGAAAATAAACATACAATGTCAGAAAAAGGGAACAATAGTCACATTTGGGATAGTCAGTTATAGAAGGTAATATTGGGTCATTAGATAGGCAACGGGTGGATCCGATTATGAGAGTGTTCAAAGCATTAATATCTAAACTACATAAAATTAAGGAATGAGTGGTATTAAGAATGATATAACGAAGCAAATGAATAAAAATATTGAAGCAATGGGATCAGAAATGACTAAAAATACTGAAAGGATGACTATTAATATACAGGAACTGAAGTTAGATTGGATAGTTAAAAAAAGAAACAAAAATTCAAAGATAATATGAGGAAATATATGAATATGGCCATGAAAAAAAAAATAAAACAAAGACACAAATTAAAACTAAATCCCCTGAACAAAAAGCTATGGGAAAATATAAAAAGTTTAAATCAGAATATGAAGACAAATCTGTTTCACCAGAAAAATATGAAATTGAAACTTAAAGAAATGAAAATAATAAAACTATTCCAAAAATTCCTACAAATTAAAAATGAATTATTTTGCCGAGAATGTATTATATATATGAAGAAAAAATTACCAATAAATAGATGATATACATATAGTAATGAAGTGAAATTAAATTAAATTAAATTAAATGATAATTATGGTAAATATAAAGAGGAATTTGTTAAATTTAATTAAGCTACAACCAGGAGATTTTATTTTTGGAAGAAATTTCATATCAATTAATTAAGCAAGATTTTCTAACCCTCAACTTCGCAAACATAGAAAACTCCCGCAAAACCGTGATTGCAGAAAGCTCCCGTTAAACCCAATATTTATTTTTTATTTAATTACTTATTTGCTTAAACAAATTTAATTCATTTTGTTACAATAGGGATAAAATACAATATTATCACTGTTGTATGGATTTCGATTCTGATACTAAAAAGACCTCAGTAAAAACTATTTTAAATTTGGACTACAACTTCTCCAAATCACTCAGAAAACCCATATTCCGAATATCTAATCTTTAACTTACATTATTTATTTGCCTCAGATTCCACAGTATATTCACCTATAAAAACAACGTAAAAACATGATTTTTAAATATTTGAATTGTTACAAAATAGTATATTTCCTAACTAGTGCGCAAAGTAAGTCTCGTTCGCACGCTGGCTGCAGTTGACCGAACGACGCGAAGCGGAGTTCGGGCAGCAGTCGAGTGCGAACAAGACACTTTGCGCGAGAGTTAGTAGGAACAGTATTTTTTCTACGAGCGAGAACATTTATAAAAATAAAAAATTAGACAATCAATTTAAAAAATTATATTCATAACAAAATACTAAGCAACAACTATATAACAAAAACTAATTATTTCATTTAATTATTATTAACTATATTAAAAGTAAATGAACAATGTGAAGCATTATGCAAGGTTAATGCTAAAGATGCGGTTCCTTCAATGTAGGAAATTACTTGTTTTGGATTGTTTTTGTAGGTTCCGTCGGTGCCAGTTGGAGTTGAAATAATATTTTCTTGCAAACGATTTTCAGCAATATCTGGTGAATTTAGAACATTGTTATGGTGGGTCCCGACGCTTGTAGAAGTACTGCTAGTAGTGGTGGTACTACATGACATCTGCAAAATTTTGTTTGACATTTCTTTCTTATTTTTTAATGACTCCTCCAAATATTCTTCCGCCACAGCTGTGGATTTCCAACCACCGAGACGTTTGATATTAGTAATTTGTTCTCCATTATCAACTAATATTGTCGCCGAACTGCGGCGGAAACTATGACCTGTGTATAGCTCTGGGTTGGGTAAGCCCAGAAAAGCCGCTATTTCAGATGGCATTTTGCCGAATGTGTTTATTCCGACACACTGACATGTAGGTACACTTGCCGTTTTTATAATACACAAAGAAACGCCGATGTGTAGTAATATGAGGCCGAATATTTAAATATTTACGATACCTATAATTGCAGGTATACTCCATTATTGGCTTCAGATGTAATCACAAAATTTCTGGCAGTATGATTTTTTGAGTCTCTAATTTTAACTAGAATTAAATTCTGTTTATCTTCTATATCGTCTAAAGTTATTTTTGTCAACTCTTCACGGCGACAAGCACCTGCTAAGCCGAAGATTGTAGCAACTTTTACCATAAGATAAGTTTCGTTGGGAGCTTCTTCCATGAATTTGGTTATCTCTTCTTGAGTAAACACTTTAGATTTTTTAGGCCTGTACCCTAAATTTTGTCTCTTTAAAAAGGCGGTCAGTTTAAAATAATGTCCAATGTCCAAATTTAACTTGATTTTACACATAGTTTTCAGAACCGAATACTTGGACCATAGCGTTGGGGACTTATATTTTTCCGACTGTTCCGATAAATAGGCTAAGAATACTTCTTCTCTAAAGGGCTTCACTTTATTTATATCACACCATTTGCTAAATTCTGCATATTGCTTTTCATATTTTTGGGACGACCTTTGGGGTATTAGACTATTGCAGGTACCCGCAGCTTTGTCTAAAATATGAACCGGTATTTCCTCATTGTCTTCTGCTTCAATGTTTTCCATTGTTTTTTAAAAAATCTGGGCTTTGAGTTACTTATTAGTTGTAGTTAAAATAATGGAAAGATTGACAAATTAATTTGTTTGACACTGACGGCAAATGTCATTGTCATAGAAACGTTTTTACTGGTGTATAAATATTGTTAATGGTAGGTACCTACTTTGTTAATCAAAATTAAACCTTGTCAGCACTAGTGCGCAAAATAACGTCTTGTCCGCACTAGTGCGCAAAATTACGTCTTGTCCGCACTAGTGCGCAAAATTAAATTTTGCGCTCTCAAGCGCGTGCGCAAAGTACCTATTTTGCGCACACTCGTAGAAAAAAACATTTTATAACATATTAGTTCACAATTGAGCTGATAAGACTTTTGTATGAAATATACGGTTGCAGAAGTTAGTTCATTTCCTTTCGGTGTCGATACTCCAAAAATGTGCGTGTTTTTTCTGCTCATAAAAAACTTCGCATCGAAACTTTTTAAATTTTACAGATTAATCCAAAATATAGACAAACTCGATGAACTTCCTAATGTGTTTTTTTATAGGTATCTACATATTATAAAAATTTTAAGAAATTGTAATAATTGCGCACAGACTAAATAATGGAGATGGACATGTAATGGTAGTACGCAATATTGTAAACCATATTTCTATTACATATTGCATTCACTACTTTCAATAATCAAATTAAAAGATGTAATGCCGTACCGACGTAACGCTTTTGCAATTCCCAAGAATCTACATTTTTATACGTCTACGGTTTCAGAAAAGAATTATGCAGTATTTGTATATAAAGTTAATTTAGAAACTAGGTGCGCTTGAAGGTGCTCCTAATATTTCCTAATAATTTATGATGATAATTATCATATAAATTAATAGATATTTTACAACTTATTCCGAATGACAACTTGAAGATGTTGATTGGACTAGCCATACGAACTCCGCAAGAACTCATCCAAGTAAAGTAAATTAATTCTAACTTGACATGCGAGTATAATATAACGTCGAAATGCAGACGATATTGTAGCTCCATACAGTGTTCCAAGGAGATAAATTCATATATCTTGAAATTTGCTATTTTTGAAGAACTACAAAGAGTAACCATGACTCATCATTTTGAGGACCACCTAATGCAAACTGTAATGATATTAAAATGTTAGAGAAATCAGAAAATCAGACGAGCAACAGTGAAAATGAGTTCGTAGAATCTAGTTCTACAAAACACGGATTTTATTAAAATGAGAACAATGATTGGGTTTGTGATTTGAGTTATTAAAAGAAATTGGATAAAACTTTTGTTCGAGACTGATGGAAAAACACTGTCTTCAACCAGGTGTTACCATCACATTCTTAAAATACCAGAGAGCAAGATTTTACTTTACCTAAGAATATAAGCTTTATTTTGTAACAATGTATCTGGACTCTTAATTTCTATAGACGTTCCTGAATATAAGCTCGAACGTCGGCAGCTTTTCTAGTAGTCTAAGATCCCGATATAGGACGACCTTCACCGAGCTGGTTAATGGACCAAACATATGTTTTATGTAATTTAATATATTAAAAAATATATTGCATATGAGTTGCCTATCGAATTTCAGTCAAGGATATTTTTAATTAATTTTTAAAAATTTTTTGTGCGGCTGAGAGGTCCCTACCTAGTACCTACCGTCCCATGCGATAGAAGAGGACACAACATAACAGCGTTTGAATCCCGGCCTTTTAAAGAGAGAGAGCTCTCTGCTCTCTAGTCTTGAAAACAAGAAGGACAGCGATAGACGCGTACAGTATATATAGGTATATATCTATAGATACATTAATTATATAGAGCAAATTGCTTTAATTTATTTCAGTTAATATTTTTAAATAGGAAAAAAAAGAAATAAAATTTGTAAGATAAGAATTATATATGTATTGCTATAACCTTCTTATTAACTAAAGATTTGTATATACTTTAATGTAACAAAATATATACACATATATATTTAATTGATTGAAAAAAAATTAAAAACTAATCCTTTATTTTAATATGAAACTACTCCAAAATAATGCTCAGAATGTACGCGTCTATCGCTATCCTTCTTGTCTTCAAGAGCAGAGAGCAGAGAGCTCTCTCTCTTTAAAAGGCCGGGATACAAACGCTGTTATGTTGTGTCCTCTTCTATCGCATGGGACGGTAGGTAGGGACCTCTCAGTCGCACAAAAAATTTTTAAAAATTAAAATATCCTTGACTGAAATTCGATAGGCAACTCATATGCAATATATTTTTTGATATATTAAATTACATAAAAAATATGTTTGGTCCAATAACCAGCTCGGTGAAGGTCGTCCTATATCGAGATCTTGGACTATAGGTAGCTCAAAAAAGTATGATATTTGTATTGCTGCAAAGGGATTTATTCATTTTTGTTTAATTTTCGATTATTTACTTATGGACACAATTAAAACACCACTTAACCAAATAAGTTCAAGTTTTCCAATGTTTGGTAGCTTGACACAACTTTTAAAAGAAGCAAAGCAATTATTTTAAACAGAAATCGGCAAAAGAAGACCGTATTTTAAATTATTTTTTAATAATTAATTAATAGTATAAACAATTCGCTAAACAGTAAGTACTAACATACAAAAAACGTAAATAATTGAATTATATTGTTTTAACTGGGCCTACTCCTCTACTTCTTATTACTGCATTTATTCGCCTTGGCATACTCTAGATCAGATTTTTTATAATCTTCTACTCTGCTTTTACTGTTTCTAACAGTTGATTATGGTTAAAACTTTCTTCCAATCGTCAATAGTCCAGTTTTGATGGTTACGGGCGCAACGTAGTCTTGCAACTTTGTGTTCCCTGATAAACAAAGATTTTTTCGGCGGTCTTCTAATAATTAATCCAGCTTTATTTAAACGTCTGCTCACAGTCCTCTTACAGTTCAAGACGATATCAGTACATTGCGAGCAAAAGCCAACTCGTTTCGTAAGATTGTATATACCAGTGGCTGTCAGGTTTCGAAGAACGGACACACGCAGAAAGCGCTCATCTTTTGCATCTATTGTCCTTTTGCGCCCTCGTCCAAGTTAGTCTGCGACTGTAATATACTGTCTGGTTGAAGCATTTAAACATACGACTTATAGTAAAATGATTTCTTCATAACAAATAAGCAACATAACGCATAGAGTATCCTTCTGCCAGTAAAGTTGATACCTTTACTGCGTCCTCTACTAATAAATCTTTGCCACGATTCATTTTCTAAGAGTTAATATTTGTTTTCATACCTGGTAATTATTCTTAGAAATAAATCTTAACCTTGGGCCGAATTTACATAGTGCTTAAGAATTTTTAATCCTTACCTTTTTTAATCCCTTGACCGTGGGCCGAGTTTACATACGTTCGTCTAGATTATGAAAGACGACCCACCCCTGTTCATCTTCGTAAAAAATTAGCAACCTTAATCATGATCACTTTGGAGTTTAAAGCAAAAAAAAGGAGGAAGTGCTTTAATTTGTCCATGAGTTTATATAAAGGTGTTACCTGCATCTGTTCTGGAAAATTATTTTTGATTTAAATTTATAATATAAAAATATATTGCACAAAACAATTTTATTTTATAATGAACCAAATAATTAAAACAAATATGGTATTAAAACATTTTAACAAAAAATGCAATAAATTGTTTTTAACAAATTTATTAACAACTAGTTGCAGGTACCTATTTGCAACGTCGTTCGCATGGCTTGTGTGTTGTATAAAAATTTCTTACCCCACCCCATTTAAGGAATGGGAGAGAAATTTTTATACACCAGATGTTAAGTTGAAAGAAGACAAATACATCTGTGAAAACCGCATTCGAATCGGATCAGTAGTTTTCATGTGATGCGCGCACAAACATACAGACAGACAGACAAAAAAATCTAACCACATTTTTGGGTTCTATTACGATGTACCCGCGACGTCGTTTGCGTGGCGTGTTGATCTTTGTATAAAAATTTCTTTCCTTACTCCGTTAAAGGGGTGGAGGGGGAGGGAGGAAGTTTTGTACACCAGATGTTAAATTAAAAGAAGACAAATACGTCTTTAAAAACCGCATTCGAATAGGATCAGTAGTTTTCATGTGATGCGCGCACAAACATATACATTCCTACAGTTTTATTATATGTATAGATATAGATGTATAGGTATGTTTAAATTGTGCGTGAAAAACTTTTTATAGAATATTTAAGCTATTTTGAACTTTAAAATTGTTTGAAAAATTGTTAATAAATTGTTTATACACACAATATATAGGTATGTTAATGACTTGATTATAAATTCTGCTTAAGTAAGTAAAAGATCCACTATCTCGATTAATAATAAAACCTGTAATGCAAACTGGTTATTTTTGATTTACTTAAATAATTAAGAGATGGATAGATGTAATAATAATAATAGCATGAAATCAGATATTGACCATTTACTTCATCTTGATGTAAATCCCTTATCAGATGTGTAAAAGATCTTTCGATTTAATCTCAGTGATGTTACAACGCTTGATGTTTATATAAAATTAACGTGAATATTAAAAAAAGTAAATTTTAAAGTTGGAAAATATAAAAATATTAAATTTAAAATTGATGTTGAATTTAATACTTTTATAATTTTCTACGTTAATATCTCTTTTTAATGTTAATAAATTTTATACAACCGTCAAACGTTGTAACCTCACAAAGAACTCCCTCACAAAGAAATAAATGTAAGTACTTCGAAAGCTTGAATTGAATTTAAAGAGTTTTATTAACGTTAGTATTGCTGCATTCCAATCTTTTTAACTTCCCGCTAAAAAAAATTTTTTTTTTTTTTTAACTTCCCGCTAAAAAAAATTTTTTTTTTTTTTAAATCGGGAAGTTATTGGTTTCACCCCGTTTTTCGAAAATCAAGTTTTTATCGGATCTCAACGTTTTGAGGTCTTAGGAACCTCCTCTGACTATTTTTACGAGGGTGTCTGTATGTCTGTATGTACGTGTGGATGTGTGTGTGTGTGTGTGGATGTATGTAAACCTCTTATAACTTTTGAACGGCTTGACCGATCGGAATGAAATAAGAAGCATTCCAAAGAGTTCCATCTAACTTAGATTCCCTGTAAGTTTGAACCGATTCGAGCCAGTAGATTTCGAGAAATTTCAAAATAACCGAAAAAAACAATTGGTGAAAATGATGTTTTTTGGGCATATCCATTTGGCTATTGCATCGATCAATTTCATAACCTAATCACCTCTCAGGCTTAAAAAGCCACGTCGAATGCCGTTTTGCAAATTAAAATCGGTTGATTCGTTCGTGAGATATCGTTGTCGAAAAATTTCAAAAAAAGTATTTTTTTTTTCAATAACTTAGAGATTTTTTGACTAACCGATTTTGCACTCCCGGTAACGTTTTTAGGTCTCAAAAAACTGCGTTGAATTACATCTTGAACATCAAAATCGAATAAGGCGTTAAAAAGTTATGGCTTTTTAAACATTTCAAAAATAGTCAAAAACGTCAAAATACGTCACGTTACTATAGCATTGCGGTTAAAACTAGCGGGAAGTTGCAAGGATGGCCTTTAAGGTCAACCTCTTTTCGAATTTTTTTATTTACATTTATCTTTTCAGCAAATATATATCGCAGTAGCTATTTGTACGTCCGACGTACGTCAACCTATTTATACGTCGGACGTAGGTCTTTCAATTTGTACGTCCGAAGACGGATGGCAATCTATCCTTACCTCTAAATATTATATTTCATAGCATTTATTATGTTAGGTTTTATATTTTATTGTCAAATGTGATTGTTGTGACATGTAATAAATGCAGTTACATTGTTTAGTTTATTAGGTTTTAAGTAGGTATTTAAGTGTTCTTGTATTCCAGGTATGAGTTATTTCTTTTTTAATAATAGATTTAGAAATTTTTAACATAATTTTTTGAATGGTATTAAATGAAGGTGATACATTCGATTCGTTTCCTTTATTTGAGCGAGCAGTAAAGAAATACGAAGAAGAAAATTTTGCTAATCTTTCTAAATTTAAAAGCAGAACCATTAGCGGGACAAGAAAAAAAGGTCTTAAGAGATATAGTCTATTGAAATGTTACATTTTTTAGGCCTAACCTTGCATTTTTTAGAGGACGCAATTTTATTTTTTTAAAGTGTAGAGGGGGTCAGTGTAAAGCTAGAACCAAGTTTGTGGGGTCGCCACTTGTCCAACGGCCGCCATCTTGAAAATAGGGGTTGAAATGGTTTTTACGTGTATCTTTTAAACTATTGACTTCATGAAAAAATGTTGCTGATAAAAGTTGTTCCCCAAAAGACGATCTACAAAAATGGTCTGAAACCATTTTTTCGTAAAATAATAAATAAAAAAGTTATATCGAAAAAAATTTTTTTCTCGAATTTCTGAACATTTTCGCTTATAACTTTTTTATTTATAGTTCTAGGAGAAAAAGTTACTGGACCAAGTAGTTGTAGAGGATCTAATTTGCAACAAAAAATGTTAATAATTTTTTTTTATTAGATAAATAGTTTAAGAGATACACGTCAAAACCATTTCAACCCCTATTTTTAAGATGGCGGCCGTTGGACAAGGGTGGCGACCACCCCACAAACTTGGTTTTAACTTTACACTGACCCCCTCTACACTTTTAAAAAATAAAATTGCTTCCTCTAAAAAACGCAACCCCAAATGTAACTTTTCATAATATATAAATGAATGTTTAGAGTACGATAGATATGAAATGTGTGAAAGCAGGTATAGACAATAGGGAATATGCATGTATTTTTTTTATTCGTTTAATTCACTTTTCACTTCGTTTTAATATAGTAAAAAATAAAAGTATTGTTGAAAATGTACTAATTAAATTTAAAAAAAATAAATAAAAAGTCGCTTAAATTTGTCATGTTCAAACGCTCCATTTTGCGCGCGCTTCGGAAACGTCACATCGCACCACCTGTCAGTGACATTTGTTTACATTTAGTGTGATTATTTGAGATTTTTGAGTTTAATTCGCTGTGAAATCATGCAAAAAGATAAAAAACCATTTTACCGATATTTACTACACATATGTTCCCCTCTCGTTTTACTTGAAGATAGCCCACAGCTGAATCACCATAAGATTCTCTTTGAGATCTGTAACAATAATTTTAGGCAAATTCACCCAAAAAGATTCAATTGGTCACCTACATCCTCATTTACCTAATTCTAAATCAATTAAACAAAATTCTTTAAGCTTTTCATACATAAGTATAATATGATCTATAACATTTATTAGCAGGTAAATGTAAACAACATTTACTTAAAATATAACCTTAAAGTTAAGGTTATGTTTAAATGAGTAGTATTTATGAGTGCACGAAGTTTTAAAATCTATTTGATAGATAATACAGTATGTAATATTATATAATTTGTTATATAATTACCTTAAAGCTTTTACTCTTTTGACTTCAACGGATACAAAATCTGAATTCGATGCAAAATATGTCATCATAAAAGCATCTATTTTTGGTAAATTGTCCGACTGTGCTTTCACAAAACCACTTTCCGTCATTGTTTTTGATAATAACTAATGTATTCAAACCGTTTACCCAGTACAAAACACCACAGGATATAATTAAAACACAATTTTAAGCACAAATATCTTGTAAACACATGTAAACAACTCAAAGGGATGCGATGTGACGTAACGTCGCTTCGACCAATGATGGGTCGTTTTCTCAGATTTGAATATCGCGCACAAAATTAACATTTTAATTTAAGTTTTATGGAATGAAGTCCAAATTAAATATAGAAATAATGGTTTAGATATAATTTTAAGAGCATAAAGTATTGTTGATATTAAAATCAAATAAATCTAAATTACATGCATATTCCCTATTACAACAGCAGGTTGTCGAGGGTAGGCTGTTAGTATCCAGCACTCTAGTCTTGGGTTCACTTATCCAAACCAAACGTCTCGCCTAAAAAATCTTAAATTAGTTTTTAAGGTTTGTGTGAATTTTAAATAATCCAACTGACGTATGATAATTAGGGAAAATAAACATTTTTTATTTAATAACTGGAAAGTTCAAACAATAAACTAATTCTGTTACATGTAAGAAACAAATAAATAATGTTTTAAAGAAGTTATAGTCTTGGTATAGAAGAAAACTTTATACTAAAGCTATATCAGTCTTTATGAAAAATAGTAATGATTGGTACCTATTGTGCTAGTTATTATATCTTATATAGTACAGGACCCGTTTAGTATGACCTATCAATTTATATGAGAAAGTAAAAAGATAGAGAAAATTTTTTCATATATGAAATTTTCTCTTACTCAACTGAATTTTACTTTTTCGTGAACAAAATAGGTATCTAAGACAACAATATATATAGGGTGGTGATAGTGAGTGAAAAACAGATTGTAGAATCCTCTTCACCCATCACCCATATTTTTGAAATTGTCTTTTGATGCCATCTTCACCAGCCCTATCTTTGAAATGCACGGGACACTCGGCTTTAAAAGAGCTTTGTTTTGGTCGACGTCCTTTTGAAGACGATACATATGTCCCTGCTTTCACACATTTCATATCTATTTCGACGTACTCTAAACATTCATTTAAATATCTCCTAAAAACATTTTTTCTTGCCCCGCTAATGGTTCTGCTTTTAAATTTAAAAAGATTAGCAAAAGTTTCTTCTTCGTATTTCTTTACTGCACGCTCAAATAAAGAAAACGAATCGAATGTATCACCTACTTTTAATGCCATTCCAAAAATTATGTTAAAAGTTTCTAAATCTATTATTAAAAAGAAAATAACACATACCTGGATACAAGAACACTTAAAACCTAATAAACTAAACAATTTAACTGGATTTAATGCATGTCACAACAATAACATTTGACAATAAAATATAAAACCTAACCTAATAAATGTCATGAAATATAATATTTAGACTTAAGAATAGATTGCCATCCGTCTTCGGACCATAGAGCTTCGGACGTACAAATTGAAAGACCCACGTCCGACGTATAAATAGGTTGACGTACGTCGGACGTACAAATAGCCACTGCGAATATCTATTGTGGTAAAAATGTTTGTATTTGATAATGCGAAACTGTCTTTATATACCTAGGTATGTGGTTTAAATGTTTAGGTATATCGGAAGTGATGTTTGTAATGGGTTTTTGTTTTGGTAGAAACGGTTACCTAGGGATTGGGAAAATAAATGAGCGAAGGTTTGATTTCAGTTTGATAAGAGATAGAATGAAATAGAGTTGTCTTTAATGTTAAATAATTATTTTTAAACCGACCAGAAATTAGTACTTTCCGGTTTATTTTTAGGTCAGAAAATCTCATTTTGTCGGACAAGGCCAGAAAATAAAAATGATTCTGACCGGTTTAAAAAAAAATATTGTACGTAATACGTCCCAAAAGTGCTTTTACTGGTTTCGCAGGCTTGCAGGACTCGCTTGCAGCTGGCCCTGCAATTGCCCACTCGTCCAGTAAAAGACCACTGTCGGACTTGTTACGTAAACTACTATGAATTATATTTAAAAAAGAAAAAATGTAAATTAAATAAAAGTTAAAGAAAGAAAATAGCCGCAGTTAAATAAATAATGTATAATTATAAACAGAAAATATAGAAGAAGAATTACTTAGAAGCCAAAACACACAAGCCGGCAAAAATACATATATATATATATGTATATATATATATATATATATATATATATATATATATATATATATATTGTTATGATCTCTATACTCATATAATTGTATTCTTGTGACTCTTCAAGGTTGGGTTCTTCGATAATATTAAACTAAAAAGTCCATCTCAATTTTAACATCATTTAATATATAAATATATTAATTCTTTACAACATTTTAAAAAACAATATAACATTCATCATTTATCCTGTCATAAACTTAACACTAATTAATTTTAAATGAAATTTTGCCCTCTTTTCCTAAAATCACCGAATAACTATTTCTAATATACCTCTATTACCAGCTGATAACAAACCATACCAGAAATACTTATCTTTATAAACTATGCTTATTTTATTTTGAAAATCCAATCTATGCAAATATCCAATTAATCTTCTCTATATATATCCATTTTATTCCATATTTAACTCTACCATATAGTTATTATAACATTCTATTCATACATTAATCTTCTTTTATAATTTTTATATTTATATTCATTAACATTCAATATTTATCTTCATTTTCAATTTCTATTATTATTATATTTACTTTATAATGGTTTTTAAATTTTTAAAATTCTATATAATTTCCTAAACTTTTTCTCTGACTTTACTCTCCAAAATTCTATGACATTCTATCAATAATTTTTTTTTTTTATCCCCCTAGAAACCTCGCAACCCAAATTTTTTTTTTTTTATTTATGATTCCTTGATAATTTGCATAAATTGATTATTCAATTCTAATATCTAGTTAGTCTTAATTACACTTATATTACATATAAAGACCAACTATTGAATACCATAACAATTTCCCAAATTTAAAATTTTATAAATTTTAGAAAAAAATTTTAATAATTTAAAATTTAAAGTATATAACAATTAACATATTAACACAAATTCTGAATACTCTAAGTTTCTTCAAAATACCTATATAGGCTTTCAATATTAAATACTCCTCTAACATTTCTTGTTATCGGATCTTCAACAATATAACTATTAACACCTTCCTCATTTACTATTCTATATGGTCCTTCAAATATAGCTTTTAATTTCCCTGATTCATTTTTCTTTAAATTTCCACTTATATATGCTTTTATTATTACCAAATCTCCTTTCTTAAACCTTACAGGATATTTCACTTTTTTCTTAATTTTTTTATAATATTTTTCCCACGCATCCATTAACCTTTTTCTTACTTTTTCTATAATTTCATCATATTTTTTTCTTTCTTCTTCTTCTTCCCAATTTCGTTTTGGTTTTTGACCTAACATTAAATATGTTGGTGTTTCTTCTGTTATTACATTTGGAATATCATTGATATACATTTCTACTTTATTAATATAATTTTCCCATTCTTTATGTTTCTTTCCATTTAAACTTATTCGTAAAAATTTTATCACTTCTTTAATATATCTTTCTGCAGGATTTGCTGCAGGATGTCTTATACTAATACAATTCTTTTTGATTCCTTTCCTTTTTAAAAATTTTTCTAAATTCTGTCCTTGAAAATAAGTTGCATTATCCATTACACATGTCCTTGGTTTACCTATTTCTTCTATAAATTTTTGTAAACAATTTTTAATACTTTTATAATTTGTCCTTCTACATGCGTATAATTTTATAAATTTTGTAAAAACATCGACAATTACCAATATATGTTTATTATTATTTTTACTTCTTATTAGATTACTAATGAAATCTATTGCTATTATTTCCAATTTTTCCATTGCTGTAACACTTTTCCCAATATTTTTATTCACTTTATTCTTATTTTTATTCAATTGACATATCTTACATGTTCTTGTTATTCCTTTTGCTATCTTTTGATCTTTTTTCATGATAAAATTTTCTCTAAATAATAACCATAATTTTCTTGAACCTATATGTCCATATGTTACATGTAAATTTTTTAATATTTGTTTTCCTAAATAACTCTCAATTACATAAACTTCTTCATTTCCTATTTCCTTTATATAATATCCATCTTTAATTAAAGTATTCTGTTTTTCTTTTTCTGTTAAATTTTGTTGACTTCTTATTATTTCTTCTTCCGAAAACATACCTTCATCTTCTATTAATTTGTTCATTCCAATTTGTATTATTCTTCCTTTATCCTTATTTTCACTACTTTCTCTTGATAATGTATCTGCAATAATATTTTCCTTTCCTGATAAATATCTAATTTCAAAATCATATTCTTGTAATAATAAACTCCATCGATATATCCTATTATTATTAAATCGATTGACCATTACATTCTTCAAAGCCATGTGATCGGTTTCAATTATAAATTTTTTTCCAATTAAATAAAATCGACATTTTTGCACACAAAAAACTATACTCGCAAATTCCAATTCTGATACACTATAATTTCTTTCATACATTTTTGTGACTCTAGACATAAAACATATTGGTACTTCTATTCCATTTTGTACTTGTATTAAAACCCCTGCTAACTTATTAATTGATGCATCTGTTCTTAATATAAAATCTAATTCATAATTTGGATGATATACCTTCAAATTATTAGTAAACATTTTTTTTAAATCATTGAATGCTTGTTCTCTTTCTTCATTCCAGTTCCATTTTACATTTTTCTTTAATAATTCTACTAATGGAATCTGTTTTTCTGATAGATTTGGTATTAACTTTTTATAATAATTCATCATTCCCAAAAATCCCCTTATTTGCTTTAAACTTTTTGGTTTCTCAAATTTTAAAATTTTATCTACTCTTTCCGTATCCATCTCTACTCCATTTTTATTAATTTTAAATCCTAAATATATCACTTCTTTTAAGAAAAATTGACATTTTTCTTTATTTACTTTCAATCCCGCTAAATCCAATTCTTTTAACACAATATTTAAGTGTTTTTTATGTTCTTCTTCACTTTTTGAATAAATTAATATATCATCTACATAATGAACAACAAAATTTTCATATTTGTTTAAAATTTTATGTAATGCTTTAACCAAAGCTGCACATGCACTTTGTATACCGAATGGTACTACTTTAAATTGATATACTACACCATCAATACTAAAACCAGTATATTTCCTACTACTTTTATGTAGAGGTATTAACCAAAAACTATGTTTTAAATCTATTTTACTAAAAATTTCAATTCCTGTTATTCTACCAAATATTGCTTCAATATGCATAGGTTTCTCATATTGTGGTATTGAAAATTTGTTAATATTTCTAGCATCTAGACATAACCTTAACTCTCCATTCCCTTTTTTCACAACTACAATTGGATTAATGAAAGATGTATCACTTCTCTCAATTATATTATTTTCTAGCATTTTATCTATTTCTATAGCTACTTGTTTTCTATATTGATATGGAATTGGATAAGTTTTAACTCGAAAATTTTCTATATTCTTTACTTCAAATCTGTGAGTATATTCTTTGGCAGTATTATTCTCTAATGTAATTAAATTTTGATATTTTTTAAATAACAAATTAATTTCATCTTTATATTTATCATCACTTTTTATATCTTCTCCTTCTTTCATCATTTCCCCATTAATTCTTAGTTCATTTATATGTATTATCTCCTCATTATTGTTTATTTTATTTAATTTGATTTGTTCTTCTTTCAATTTTATCCAACCTTCTTCATAATTAATAATAACATTCATTCTTTCTAATTCATCAGTACCTAATATTATATCATACTCCATATTTCCTATAATCAAACCTTGTATTTTATATATACTATTTCCAATTTTAATACTAATATTTATAGTCTTATTAATTTCCCCTAATTTTTTTCCATTAGCACCTATTAACTTAATTCTTGGAATTTTAATCATTTCTTCTAATTTATTATCCTCAATAATTTTTTCATTTATCAATGTTGCTTCTGATCCGGTATCTATTAAAATTCTAATTTTCTTATTTTCTAAATTTCCTTCAACAACTACTAATCCAATTTTATCTTCTAATTTATTATTATTTTCTTCTAATTTTATAAATTCACTAGGATGTATATAACAACATTTAACATTAAAATTTTGTAGGTGCTTATTTAAAAATTTTCTTGTTCTGGTTCTACCCTAACATTTTCTACATTTTCTTCTATTTCTCTACTTTGCATATTAATTTGATTTATTCTTCTAGGTACATTATTGTTTCCATTTCTATCTTCTCGATTATTATTATTATTATTATGAATTTCATTTATATTTCTATATCTTGATCTTTCATATCTTCCATTATTTACATTTTGAAAACCATTTTCATTTCTGTTATTTCCATTTCTTATATTATTATTATTATCCATATTATTTCCATTTCTATATGTATTTCCGTTTATACGATTTCCATTTTCTCTCCCATTATATCCATAATTATAATTTCCATTGTTTCTATTACGCATTTCTTCTCTTACTCTATTATATCCATTTCTGTTTTGATAATTTCTAAATCTATCATTTTCATAATTTTGTGATCTATTTTCATTAATCTTTAAATTTCTTTCAACTCGATTTAAATACTCAATCAATTGTTCTTTTTTTTTAATATTTTGTATAACTATTGTTTCAGAAACTGTTATATCATAATGTCTAGAAATATATAAAATTATTTCCTCTTCTCTCATAGGAGGTTCCAAATATTGTGCAACATTATATAATTGTAACGCATAATTAGTTAAATTATTCCCTAATCTATAATTGAATTTTCCGAAATATAATTTTTCCCTACTCACCCCTTGTTTTGATTCACCCCAGAAATATTTAAGAAATTCCCTTTCAAAATCATTAAAGGTTAATATTTCATTTTCCTGTGTTGCATACCATAATGCAGCATTATCTTTCAAAGAACTTCTTATAATTTCTTTCCAATCTCTTTTGTTCCTAGTCTTAGTTTTAATCATATTCATATACGTGCATGGATGTAATATACTGATATTCCCTGTAAATTTTACTGCTCCTTCTCCTCCATGTATTATCATATAGGAACCATCCTCAGTTCTTTCATTTTGCATTTCTTGTAATTTTTTTGTTTCATCTTCAAATTTCTTTGCTACTTCCATTACATTCCTTTCCATAGTTTGTAGTATTCTTTCATTTTCTTTCTTATTTTCATTTTTCTGCTCCTTCACATTTTTTTCTATATTATTAATCTTCTCCTGGTGTATATTACCCATTTCCTCCATCGCCTTAATTCCATCTTTCAATTGATCGACTTCTTTTTGTATTTTGATATTTTCTTCTTTAATAATATTTTTCATTTCATCTTTAAATGTTTCCATATTCTTGTTCATATCTTTTATTTCTTTTTTCATAGAATCCATTTTTCTATTATTTTCATCAAATTTATTTTCCAAAAATTTAAACATTTTCTCCATCTCTGTTTCTTGATGTGGTTTTGAACTAGTCGCATCTCCTATCACATCAGCTTGTACCACTTGAAACATTGTTTTTTCTTCTCCTTCCGACGATCCATCATTACTTTCTGTTTCATGCATATTTTCATTAGATTCCTGTATTCCATCTTCTCTCCTTCTATTTCTTCTATTTTGTCTTGTATTCATTTTATTCAAATCTTTTAATTATTTTATATATTTATTTAATTTATAATGTTAACTTATTATATTACTTTATTATATTTATTCGATTTGTATTTAGTTTTAAAATTTTCAAAATTTTATGGTCTTTATATATAAATATAAATATACTTAAAACTCTCACCTAATCCTCTTATTTCTATTATAATGTATTTATGTTTTATTTCAATTCTTCACTGTTCTAATTTTCTAATCACTTCAATTGTCTATATCACCCTCTCAATTTCAATATACTGTTCTATTTTAAACTGGATTCTTGTTTTATTCACGCCCCACGTTGGGCGCCATAATTGTTATGATCTCTATACTCATATAATTGTATTCTTGTGACTCTTCAAGGTTGGGTTCTTCGATAATATTAAACTAAAAAGTCCATCTCAATTTTAACATCATTTAATATATAAATATATTAATTCTTTACAACATTTTAAAAAACAATATAACATTCATCATTTATCCTGTCATAAACTTAACACTAATTAATTTTAAATGAAATTTTGCCCTCTTTTCCTAAAATCACCGAATAACTATTTCTAATATACCTCTATTACCAGCTGATAACAAACCATACCAGAAATACTTATCTTTATAAACTATGCTTATTTTATTTTGAAAATCCAATCTATGCAAATATCCAATTAATCTTCTCTATATATATCCATTTTATTCCATATTTAACTCTACCATATAGTTATTATAACATTCTATTCATACATTAATCTTCTTTTATAATTTTTATATTTATATTCATTAACATTCAATATTTATCTTCATTTTCAATTTCTATTATTATTATATTTACTTTATAATGGTTTTTAAATTTTTAAAATTCTATATAATTTCCTAAACTTTTTCTCTGACTTTACTCTCCAAAATTCTATGACATTCTATCAATAATTTTTTTTTTTTATCCCCCTAGAAACCTCGCAACCCAAATTTTTTTTTTTTTATTTATGATTCCTTGATAATTTGCATAAATTGATTATTCAATTCTAATATCTAGTTAGTCTTAATTACACTTATATTACATATAAAGACCAACTATTGAATACCATAACAATATATATTGAGATGATATGAGTTACTATGCTATATCAAATAAGTACATATAAAGAAAATTAATGGAAATAGAGAAAGGAAAATATTCTTATTCCAAGGCAGAGTGCAAATGCAGTAAGTTTGGTATAATTTATCATCATCTTCTTCACAGTTCCTAAAAAAGAAAAATAAAACAAAATAAGAAATTAAAATATCTAATAGATATTTATTTTAAAGATTCAATATAGTTTAATCTATAATATATAAAATTTTAATGATCATGTATTAGATAGATAATAAAAGTAAATATTTAAAAGTTTATAAAGTTTACAATACTTTGGTAATTAAAAATAATCTTAAATGAGTTAGAAGAGAATTAAATTAGAAAATTAAATGATGAAATATGAGAATAAAATTCATAAAAGAAATATTAAAAATTTTTACTTACTTTCAAAACACACAAGTTTGTTTTTCAAGCCATATTGTAATTTATTATAGTTTAATTTCCAAATGAAAAATTCTGAAAATAGAAAAATATTAGTTTATAGTTATAGCAAATTTAAAAAAAAAAGAATGATTATTGTGTTCAATTTGAATAATGAATTAAGAATTAGATTGTTTGTAATTTCATTTGAAATAATTAGTAGGCGAATAGGTAATATGAATGTATAGTTTAAGTTTGTTTAGAAATTCAGTTGTTTAATTGTTGATTTTGGAAGCGCTCTCTTGTTTTCGACCTTCTGAAGAGGAAGGATGTAAAAAGTTTCGATGAAGATTTTTGTAAAAATTATGATGTTAAAAGAAAGTTAAAAGGAGATTAGTAAGATTTATATTATCAATAATTAGTTAAGAAGTTTGTAGAAGATATTTTCTCTCTTGTTTTTGGTTTATTGAAGGGATAAGATGTAATAAAGTTTGCTCCGTTAAAATTTAGATTTTTTTTCAAAATACTTATAAAAGAAAGTTTAAAAGTAGTCAAAAGTGTTAACAAAACTACAAGGAAGTTCCTGATAGTATCTGGTAAGAAGTAAAGTTTATTTTTATGAAGAAATAAATGTTAGAAATTGTATGTTGAGCAGTTCATTGATATAAAGCTTCCTGAATTAATTTAAAGAAAGTAAAACCAGTTTCTAACAAGAAAGAAAATTATTAGTTTACTTACCATTTGATGTAAGAGCTGATTGTTCCCTGATTAGAAGAAATTTTATCAGTCAAAATCTTTAAAGTGTCCGTATATCATTGCTGTCCTGGGAAATGGTGGATTCTTATTGAAAAGGGGATCCTGAGCCTTAGCTGTCCAAAGAGAATACAAGATCTTCATAATACGGTATCAATTTCCAATTTTTAACAATAAAGAACTTCTCTGTGTTTGATTTTTACGTATTTAATGAACATTTAATTTCACTGTACACTGTTTCACTGTTTAAATAAGTTATTTTTCATTATTAGATAAGTTTAATTTGATTTATTAGTTACAAAATTCAGAATTTTTCATTTCATTTGATTCAACTACATTTGGATTTTGAAAATAGTGGGTAGAAGCAAACAACACTATTAAAAAAAAAGTAAGGTTAAGATTAATATAGAGTCATTGTCAGAGAATCTCAGTTGGTCCATTATTTCTAAATTTTATAATCGTTTGTCAAAATTTTCAACATTAGTTGAATTTGAATCTATTTATTATTTGAAATTTTTGAACTCTGACCCTAAGAAAGAGAATAGCCAGGAGCATATTTTAAAATAATAAGATTTGAAAGTAAAGAAATTAATTTGATTCTTACCTTCTTAACATTTATATTAAAATTTAAAAAATTTCAAGGGAAGGATTATTTTATAGCATAGTTGACTTATAGAATACTTTAGTCAAGAGTTACATATGTTATAGTTATAATATATATATATATATATATATATATATATATATATATATATATATATATATATATATATATATATATATATAAACAAAGTGCCAAGAAAATGCGTATTAATATAAACAAAAGGGGAAAATTATTGGGCATGTACGCAAAAAGGATCATAGGATTACGAGTAAGAATGGTAACCGCAGACATGCATGTTTCTGGCTCATTAGCCGTCATCAGTGCGGGATAACCAAGTAGGGCATTGCACTTGGCTAGCAAAAGTGTTGGGTACTTGGGAGCAAAGGATGTTGGGGAAACATGTGTAAAGAAACATAAAAACACAAAAACAACGAAAGCTCACACAGGAGTCCTATCGCCATTTTGTGCTTTCGGCCAGCTGTGCTTAGAACGACTCAAACACAATGAGTCCGTTTCGCCAACGTTGCGACGCTAGTTGCTAGCCGAAAACCCATTGGCACAGCTGGCCGAAAGCACAAAATGGCGATAGGACTCCTGTGTGAGCTTTCGTTGTTTTTGTGTTTTTATGTTTCTTTACACATGTTTCCCCAACATCCTTTGCTCCCAAGTACCCAACACTTTTGCTAGCCAAGTGCAATGCCCTACTTGGTTATCCCGCACTGATGACGGCTAATGAGCCAGAAACATGCATGTCTGCGGTTACCATTCTTACTCGTAATCCTATGATCCTTTTTGCGTACATGCCCAATAATTTTCCCCTTTTGTATATATATATATATATATTGAAATGGATCCTCCTTCCGGAACACCCTTCTTCAATGAAAATTATCGGTCGTGTATTCAAGATTTCCAAATTAGTTGCTAGTAACAAAATAAAATAAAAAAAAATTTTATCTCATACAAATAAAATATCCAAGGCCCCTTAAAAAAATTTATAACTTCCTTTCTTCCTGTCTGGTCTTCTTTCCACTCCTTGTTTGATTAACTAATTATTTCTGCTCCTCTATACTTGTTATCTCGTTCTTTCAGCCAGATACCCAAACTACTTCTTTCAGCTCCTCTACCTTCCAAGTTCAGGTTTCTATTTTTATCTGCTTTATTTTTATTTTTCCAATTGTACACAGAAACAAAAGGAAAGTAAATGGTATCAACTTAAATCACTGACTTAGTTCAAACTTCTTTTAAAACATTATATAATAGACATGTATTTGATTTATATTAGGTTTAATCCTGATGTATACAAAATAAAGAAACCATATTAGAACCTACGTTCGTAAACATGTGCAGATACAGGTTTAGATATGTTAGATTTGTATGTATATGTATAGAAATTTTATTTGGCTCTCGTTAAAGTAGTGTTGCAATCACAATACAATGTGTTGATTGAAAATATATAAATATATACATTTAATTAATTCTGAGAGTTATACCTCTCTCAGCACCTATATACATAATATTAAAATGCACTCAGCTGTAAGCCATTCCAAACCGCAGCGAAAGTTAGAAGGTGAGAAGGGATTTAACCGCCCGCACAAGCGTCCTTGTCAAGGATATCAACTACCGTTAGAACTTAAAAAAAGAGGTTTTGGTATACAATTTCAGTTCTATTTAAATTTATTTTACGACTGGTAAACCCAATGTAATTCAATAACCTGACTAATGTGGATTTAGTTTTGTGTAATACTCATATTTGTTTTTACGTAAAAAATATAATCTTTATATAAAATAAAAATGGAATGTCTGTTTGTATTATTAAAATAACCTCTTTTTACTAATACACGGTATTTAAGAAATGAAATTCTTAACCAGGTTTACAAATTTATATTCCCATATTAATAGAAAACAACATTCTACCTCGCTATTCAAATTTGTTCTAAAAATAACTAACTTATTAGTCTAGTCAACATGTTCAAAAACGTGAAAAATCAAAATAAAGGTCCTAAAAATATGAGCGATATAGCTCATTGGATTCGGAATCACCTCTAGAAAAATGTTTTTGACGGATTTTTGTGCAGGTAAAAAATGTCAATTGTAATTAACAAAATAAGATGAAAAAAAATGATATTTATGTTTTTGTTAATAACTCGAAAAATATTAATATTTAAGCAATTTGGAATAAGCTCGTTAAAGAGGAGGAAAGTTCCGAAAAAAAAGTCCATAGTCCCGGAACTCTATCTCCATTATTTATAATTTTAATTTGACGTTGAAAATAGGACTCCGTGCGGCTTTTAGGCGCCGCCACTAAACGGGGTTTATCAGATAAAATATTCTTTTATGACATAAAATGTTATTTTAAAACTTTGAAAAAGTTCTAGTATATTCCTATCACTTGAAAGGATCTAACCCAGTTGGAAAAAACATTTTATCACTATTTTTCAAAAAGTTATTCAATTGTTAACTAACAATTTTTTTCCTAATCTCTGTTGGCATAAACAATGGGATAAAAGGTATAAATAATTGGCCTAAAAATTTGAAACTTCGTGGAGCCCTTTTCATATGTATACTTTACAAGATCCTGCAATAAATGTTCAAAAAAGTTTATTAATTTGTTAATTATGATTTTATTATTTAATAATTTTTTTTAAATTACCATTTAGTTATGCCTGTTTTAATATTAAGCAATGGCAGTAATTAACAAAGGTTTTAAATTTTTTACGTAATCCTACTAATATTATATAGGCGAAAGTTTGTTTGGATGGATGTATGGATGTTTGTTCCTCTTTCACGCAAAAACTACTAAACGGATTTTAATGAAACTTTACAGTAATGTAGCTTATAGATCAGAATAACATATAGGCTATAATTTATAAAGATATTGTGTGAATTGTCCAAAATATAACGATAAATGTCATTTAAGTCTGAAAAAATTACTGTATTTCTTATGTTGACAATATTGTTACGTTATTACAGTGCGAATGTAACATCTCAATATTGTCAGACTGTTATATTTTTCAAATACGACCCAAAAATTATGTATGTTATAATTTTAATGTCATAATGTTAGTTCTTTTCACGCTAATATAAGCTACTCGAAATACTAATACTGCGCACACGAAGTCGCGGGCACCAGTTATTGATACATAAAGACCTTGCTTTTATTCGAATTACACGCAGACGAAGTCGCGGGCAAAAGCTAGTTTGTTTATAAAATTGTTTCAAACAAATGGAAAACTTGAACATTTAAATTTTTTTTTTGTTAATTTGTTGTCCAGACAAAATGATGATAAAAAATTTTTTTTTCCTAATTTTAATTTTTAATTGTTTAAAATCGTTTTTTTTTTATATTTAATTGTTTAAATAATTGATTAAGAAATTATTTTGCTTTTAAAAATTATTATTTATACTTTTAAACATTTTGGAGAAAAATATGTAGTGCAAAAAATGTCTTAAAAAAGGCTTCACCTGTATTTATAGCCACACATCTTGCGTCGAGACAATTCGATGATGTTCGACATCTTTCGCGAAACATCATCGTTCGCCGCGCCAAGCACATATGAGTATACCAGCTGGATATACAGTATTGCCTAGTCTAATTTAAATTCCTCGGGTTGACTATTTAATTCTCGCAATACAACGCGGGCGCAAAATTGTTTGAAGTAAAATTTTGCGTCGAGACAATTCGATGATGTTCGACATCTTTCGCGAAACATCATCGTTCGCCGCGCCAAGCACATATGAGTATACTAGCTGGATAAACAGTGTTGCCTAGTCTGATTTTAATTCCCTGGGTTGACTTTTGAATTCTCTCAATATAACGCGGGTCGCAAAATTGTTTGAAATAAAATGAATAGGCGTTAAGTATGAGAGTTGAGAACCGCTGCATTAGGATATTTTTTTTTGTTATTGCTAGGGCTTGTATTATATATTGTAGTTCTAAAATATAAAATATTATTAAGCGATAGTAAAATCAAAATATAGGTATTTGTGCTTATTTGTAAATATAAACGAATTCACTTGTTCCTATAGATTAGACTAAACTTCTTAATATATTTTTTAGCGCAAAAATATATCACGAAATCAATTAATTATTTCCACGTACGGGAATGGTTAGTAAAAGGCAAAAATGATTAGCAATATATTTTAAAAAGTTGCAGATATTTTAACAAAGAAATTAATAGTTACTACATCAAGTTCCTCATTTCACTTTCTTTCATTATTTTTTTTTTATAAACTGTCATTTATTTAGCGTTGCGGAATATTTACCGACATGGGGCTGTCCCTTTCAGATTCAAATGATAGTTATAAACGAAAAAATAAAGCTTTAAGCACTGTATGATTTGCAAGATTTTTATTTTGATTAAAAATGTTTCCGTGTACACCCATACCATATTTCTTCTACAGAATATATTTTTACTGTCTAATGAAAGGTACCTGGTTAATTTTTCTGCATAGATTTTGCAGTGAAAGTATACATTTTTACAACTCAAAATCTTGATTTAACAATTTTAATTTAACTATTATAAATATTAAATAGGAAAACAATCACTTCTGTTTCTTCTTTATCACGTTTTTGTTTATTGTTTTAAATTGCATAAATTGGGTCAGCTGAATGTTATATAATTTTAATTAATCGGTATAACTACAGTAAACGCAAAAAAATATGTATACCTCATTATATATTGATCAATTAACAAAATTATTATACAATCAAAAACTTACTTTTATTGGAACAATGATATCAATTTCAAATTTGTTTTTAGTCAAGTGATAACTGCCAATGTATTTTTAATAAACAAATTTCTAGCATAATTATTAAGATTAAAGATGCCAGGTTCTACAAAAACCGCAGAAATAAAGATAGACCAAGACCACTTTAGTAAAGGAAAACCGAGGTTAAATATCAAGGGCTAACGTTAGATAACAGGTTATTCTGGAACAAACATGAAAACGAAATAGTACCTACACAAGGCTACAAAAGCAGTTATGGATAAATTGGGATTGCAACCTAAGAACTTTGCAATGGCTATATACACGGCAATAGTAAGACCAATCATCACTTATGGGGCAGTAACTTGGGACACAAGAGCTCGAACATTCAGAGACTAACCTGTGCATGCACTGAAGCAATGGGATCAAGACGACATGCCAAATAAATTTAACCAAAATATAATAAAATGGTATACAGATGATTCCAAGACAAATTAAGGAAGAGGGGCAGGGGTTTTTGGACCCAGAGCCAAATACTCAGAAAGCCTGGGTGCATACCCAAGCATTTTTTAAGCGGAAATCCGTGCCATTAAAAGATGTGTAAAATTTAATATCGAAAGAAACTATCGTAGACAAAGATTATAATTATATTAGATAGCCAAGCGCCCATCAACGCTCTGAACTCACTCACAATCAGTTCAAAGATGGCCTGGCAATGCCTAGGCAAACTAAATGAACTAGGATAGAATAACACTGTTACCCTCTTATGGGTTCCAGGACACAAAGGGATAGAAGGAAATGAAGTAGCAGATAAGCTGACAAAAATCAGTTGAAATCCCATACTTCTGGATCTGGAAATTTGGGGAGGGGCGAGCAAGTGCTCTGCCCGCACTGAGGCCACATATGGCCCATTGTGCATCCTCCCGTTATGTAAAGATATCCACACCTCATCAGACCTAAAGATTTAAAATAGGTGATGAGGCTCCCGAGGGGGATCTCCCTGACATCAAGCTAGTACTTGTCCAACATGGATCGTGTGATTTCAGAAAAAGCAGAGCAGTCATACATTATATGTTCTACTGTTTCCTCTTCTTGTTCGCAGCCTCTGCATAGCGGCGATTCTACTAATTTCATCCTAAAGAGATGTTGTCACAATTGGCAGTGACCTGTTAAGATTCCTACAGCTATTCGGAGATGCCTTAAATTTTTTTGCTGTGTCCTCGACAGGATGAGGTAATAACTCTCTGGCCAGTCTATAGTTCGTTGTTTTAATTCATCACTGTATAAAGTTTTGGTGTGAGTGCTAATTGATAAGGTTCACGAAAGCGGACATTGTTAGTTTGGTAGACGGAAGAAAGCGAACATATATTATTTGTAGCCCGCTGCCCCCTTGCTAAATTGTTCGCAATGCGGTTACCGTTAGAGTTCCCATGTCCTTTGATCCAGCTCACAGTGACCACGCACGTTATTCTGACTGGCCTCAGTTAGAGTTTGGTGACATTCTAGTTCTAAATTTGAAGTGACACGTAGTCTATTCAACGTCAGTAGAGCTTGTCGGCAGTCTGTGTAAATATTTACATTCCTGCATGTAATGTTCCTATTGATTAATTCTTTTGCAGCTATGGTTATGCTTGTGATTTCTGACTGTACCACACTTGACAAACCATCCATAGCCCATTTCGTTTTTAGGTTCAAGGATCACCATGCTTCGTTTGTAATCCATCCGTATAAGTGCTCAGAGCGTTCACTACGTTGAGGTCTGCTGTCTAGTTTGTTAATATTTTGTAGAGTTTGTCAAACACGAATCTTGGTACGACGGCATCCGTGACTGTCTGTAAAAGTGGTATCGCCTTTAGCGATTCCCTCCACAGACTGTCCCTATGAGTGTCGGTCCCTACAGTGGCTTCGATACCAACCGGCGAAAGCTACCTCCTAAACAAACTTATCAAGGGAGGTGAGTCCAAGTATTACTTCCATTGCGCTGGTCGATGTGCTTCGCATGGCTCCTGTTACGAGAAGGTATGCTGATCTTTGGATTTGGTTTAGTTTTCTGATAGCTCTCGTTTGTTTCACTTTAGGCCACCACCACATCACAGCACCATATGTTAGCATAGGTCTTATGATTGCTGTATAGATCCACATGGTGACCTTGGGGGTTAATCCCCAGGTCTGTCCTATAGTTCGGCGGCATTGCTCATAAGATATAAATGCTTTTTTTACACTGCTTTCTATGTGTGAGTTCCACGTCAGCTTGCTGTCAAGGATAACACCTAAGTACTTTACTTCTGTAGCAAAGCTTAATTTAACGTTGAAAACACAAGGTGCTTTTAAGCCCTATGTTTCGTTTTCTTCGTGAAGAGAATCATTTCTGTCTTTTTGGAGTTGATAGACAGCGATTGCTCTTTACACCATGTCTCAGTTTTGAAAGCCACTTGCATTCTGTCGCATAGGGTGCTTTCAAACTTTCCTGTTGACCGAATTACAATGTCATCTACCATCACCAGAAGAGAGCTTTCAGCTATCTAAACCTTAGTAAAAACAACTTCCGTATTATAACGGAAATATTAACCGGGCACTGCCGATTTAGAGGACACATGAAGAAACTAGGATTGGTATATGAAGCAAAGTGCAGTTTCTGTGAAGAAGAGGACAAAACCTCAATACACATACTCTTAGAATTAATTGAATTACGTAATTCTGGAGTCAGATACCAAGGATCATACGAAATAGAAGAGAATGATTTACCTAACTTGAAACCCAACGATATCTTTTAATAAAGATAGGACTAGAAGAGATGCTATAAGTCTGAGGAAACATTCAAATTAGAGCAAGCAAAGGAAGACACAATAGATATTATCGGTCGCAGGTGTATCTGTCACCCCTAATTTCGTTTATACATGCATACAAAGATGCCAGATATTTTACTGAAATAGAATATTTGCCAAATACGAGGCTTCAGGTAATATATTCGTGCTGTTTTCGGTAAACATATAAATATTTAATAAGAAACAATAAGACACTATTTATTCGTCGAAGTAATTACCATCACACTCTGATCTTTTGCAAACGTGAAACCAATTTTTGTATAACGGTGTTGTACAACGTCCTGGTTCTGAAGTCAAAAAATTGTTGGACTGCATTTATTAGACCATCTCGAGTTGTGAACTGTGCCGCATACAGTTAACAAGAGACAAAAAGTTGTCTGGAGAATATGACAGAAGGCTAAAGTTTCCCAGTTCAGAAAATTTTTCTCGGGTCGCCCTTGTGGTATGAGGCTTGGCGTTCTCCTACAAGAATATCACTTTCTTCGGAATAATCCAAGAAAGCTGTCTCTGGATAAGTGCTGCTTGTACTCGTTGAATTTGCTTTCAGTGCAAGTTAGCAGTCCTGGTTCGACCCCTTTTCAAAAAGTCATGATGGACAACTCCAGTTGTTGCCCACCAAACACACAACAAAACATTGTTTGGGTGCAGGGAAGCCTTGGGCGTGTGTGCTAAGAATTAGTAGGCGACAACCAATGCTACAAAGGCTTGGAATTTGAATACAAAATCCATTTTGCGTACAGGTTAAAAATAGATTAAAAACGGTTCATTATCGTTGCATAAGGCTACGGCCACATTAGCGGGATTTCACGCTGCGTTTTGACGTGAAAACACGCCAAAAAAATAGGCTATACTGTTGTTAGTTGGGCCGGCCAAACACGGCGTGAATTCCCGCTCGAAAGACGCGTCTTCAAGGTCTCCCGCTCATGAATAGGACTGGTTCCATTTTCGAGCGTCTTTTCACGCTGTCTTGGGTTGACACACGGGTTAAATTTCACTCGGCGTGATTTTCGTTAAGAATACTTTTGTTCATTTTTGTAATCGCTCAGCTTCCCGACACGCGAAGACTGAAAACCGACGTGTGTGACAAGGGATAAGCTGGTTTGACGCGCGTGAAAAAACTGCTAGTGTGGCCTATTATTTTTATAATGGCAGGAATTCACGCTGCGTGAACGAAACGCAGCTTGAAATCCCGCTAATGTGGCCGTAGCCTAAATGTTTGCTGAATAAATGGCGGGACGACTGAATTTATTATCATTTGTCAATTTATGTGGGACCCATTTGCTTAATTTCTACGTCTTTCTCAGCTATTAAAGATGCAAACGAATAGTTTCAGGACTTACACTGAACATTTCTCCAAGTTCTTGAAACGTTGTCCTGGAATTTGTGTCCACAACCTGTCAAAGATCCTCATTTTATATAATTTTTGGTCTCCTTGATCGAGGTTCATCGGTCGAACTGAGATTCTCTCGTAGAAAATTTTTTGAACCACTTCTGTGCTATGCTCGAATACTAATGGCCTTATCTCCGAATGCGGTACATATTTTTCACGCTGCCGCTAGAGCTTTCGTGTCAAATTTGTAAATACAGTAAACTACTTCGAATTATTGGTTTATTTGTCACCATTTTCAATTTTAAACTAGAAATATAATCGTTTTAGCAACTTTTTATGTATGTACTAGCTGACCCGGCGAACTTCGTACCGCCTACTGATGTTTTTTTACCATTTTTCCAAATTTTTACGGTTTTGTAAATTATCGATTAGATATATTATACATTTCTATAAATTATTTATATTATTTATTATTTGTGTAATTATTTTAAGCTTATTGACAGATGATAGAAGTGAAGTTAGTTGATTTGCTTTTTGAATAGTTCATTTTTAGGCGATACGTTGCAGCGCCGCCTGGTGGCGAGTTACATTAATATGCATAGCATATTCGTTTTCTCTGTGAAAAAATACATATACATACCAATTTTCATGACAATCGGTTGAACGGGGCAGAAGTTGCTACTCTGCAGCGCTACCTGGTGGCGAGTAGCATCAATGTGCAAAGCATATTCGTTTTTTCCGTGAAAAAATACATATACATACCAATTTTCATGACAATCGGTTGAACGGGGCAGAAGTTGCTACTCTGCAGCGCCACCTGGTGGCGAGTGGATCCAATTTGCATACCATATTCGTTTTCTTCGTGAAAAAATACATATACATACCAATTTTCATGACAATCGGTTGAACGGGGCAGAAGTTGCTACTCTGCAGCGCCACCTGGTGGCGAGTGGATCCAATGTGCATACCATATTCGTTTTCTTCGTGAAAAAATACATATACATACCAATTTTCATGACAATCGGTTGAACGGGGCAGAAGTTGCTACTTTGCAGCGCCACCTGGTGGCAAGTGGCATCAATGAGCATATCATATAAACCTTCTCCGTGGAAAAATACATATATATATATATATATATATATATATATATATATATATATATATATACCAATTTTCATAATAATCGGTCCAGTAGTTTTTGAGTTCATCGATTTCGTACATAAAAGCACATCCTTTTTTATATATATACTAGCTGACCCGGCGAACTTCGTACCGCCTACTGATGTTTTTTTACCATTTTTCCAAATTTTTACGGTTTTGTAAATTATCGATTAGATATATTATATATTTCTATAATTTATATTATTTATTATTTGTGTGATTATTTTAAGCTTATTGACAGATGATAGAAGTGAAGTTAGTTGATTTGCTTTTTGAATAGTTCATTTTTAGGCGATACGTTGCAGCGCCGCCTGGTGGCGAGTAACATCAATGTGCATAGCATATTCGTTTTCTCCGTGAAAAAATACATATACATACCGATTTTCATGACAATCGGTTGAACGGCGCACAAGTTGCTACTCTGTAGCGCCACCTGGTGGCAAGTGGCATTAATGTGCATAACATATTCGTTTTCTTGGTGAAAAAATACATATACATACCAATTTTCATGATAATCGGTTGAACGGGGCAGAAGTTGCTACTCTGCAGCGCCAACTGGTGGCGAGTTATATCAATGGGCATATCATATAAACCTTCTTCGTGGAAAAATACATATATATATACCAATTTTTATAATAATCGGTCCAGTAGTTTTTGAGTTCATCGATTTCGTACATGAAAACACATCCTTTTTTTTATATATAAGATAGAAGAAAAGAAGGATTAATTCTAAAGTGACATCAGCTAAGAAACAATCGATATCAATCAACAACATAAAGAATATCCATGGCAATTTATTCGGTTACATGATATTTGACCTGTTTTTATATCTTCGCGTAAGAGTTTTTAAGCAAGGCATGAACGTCAACAGTAAAACCTCAAAAACTTGTCGGTTGCTCGGCGACACCTACAAGCATATAATTTACTAAGCAAAATGAATTAAGGATCACTATTAAAGTTTAACCCAAGTGAAGACTTTAAATGGCATTTTATTTTAAATTAAAACATATTATATATCTGTGTAATATATATATATATATATATATATATATATATATATATATATATATTGAGATGATATTAGTTACTATGTTATATTAAATAAGAATGTATAAGGAAAATCTAATGGAAAGTAGAGAAAGGAGATTTTCTTATTTCGGGTCAGAGCGCAAATTTAGTAACATTGGGATTGATTATCATCATCTTCTTCATAATTCCTAAAAAAGGAAAAAGAAAATAGAATAATAAGAAAAAAAAAATACAAATACATTTCAAAGATTTTTATTTAAAGATTCAAAAATGATTAATCTACATTATATAAAGTTTTGATAATTATGAAATTGATAAATGGGTAAAGTAGATAATTAAAAGTTTATAAAATTGCCAATACGTTAGTAATCAAACATTAATTTTAAATGAATTAGGGGTGTAAGTAAATGAGAAAATTAAATTATAAAAAAAAAGGCATCACAAATAGTTAAAATACATGTTAAAACTTCTACTTACTTTTAAATTATACAAATTTACCAACCATATTCTAATTTATTAATAGTTCAAATGCCAAATGAAATATTCTGAAAAAGAGAAAATTATTAGTTTGTAGTGCTAGTAAATTTCATAAGAATATAAAAAAGAATGATCATTGTTTTAAATTGTAATATTGAATCAAGAATTAGATTTTGTTAATAATTTTATTTAAATAAGAAATTAGTAGGCGATTAGATGGAAAAGATGTATAGATTTAAGTTTGTTGAATTTGTCAGTTGTTTCTTTGTTGATTTGATAGAATGTCTCTTGTTTTTTGGTTGTTGAAATAGAAGTTGTATTAAAAATTTGCTCCGTAGAAATTTTGAGTTTTTTTTGAAAGTATTGATAATAGAAAGTATTAAAACAGTTTAAAGTATAAAGAATATTCCAAGGTAACCAGAGAAAGCAATTGGTAAGAGAAATTTATATGATTTTATGAAAGAATAAATGGTTAAAATTGTTGCTGAGTAGTTAATCGTTATAAATGCTTCCTGAATTGATTTAAAGAAAGATACTCTAGTTTCTAACAAGAAAGAATAGCATTATTGTACTTACCTTTGGATGTAAAAGCTGATTGTGCAGTGATTAGAAGAAATCTTATTAGTAAAATTTCCAAAGTTCGTGATATCATTGCTGTGCTGGGTAACATAGGCCTGTTGTTGAAAAGGGGATCCTAAGGCTTAGCAGACCGAAGAGAAAACAAGATCGTCATAAAACGGTATCACTCTTCCATTATTATCAATAAAGAACTTTTCTGTTGTTTGATTTTTGTAATTTCCATGAACATTTTTTATTTTCACTGTTTTATGTATTTAACTAAATTATTTTTATTCACTTTTTGTTAAGTTTAATCCAAATTGTTTAGTAACTCAAGACAGAATATTTCATTTATATATATATTTGATGCATGTTTTGGTTTATTAACGGTATTTTTGAAGTTTGACACATTTTGAATTAGAAAGGTTAGAAATTTATATACAATTCATGCCTAGAAAACATTGTTGGTCTAGGATAGTGCGGTTTTACAGTCATTTTATTGCAAATTTGTGTATTAACTGATTTTGAATCTAGTTTGGTTGAATATTTGAACTCTGACCTTGACATAAGGGAATAGCCGGTAGCATATTTAATTAATCATATTGGAAGATAATTACATTGAGTTAATTCTTACCTATTCACTATTTATATTTAAAATTCAAAATTAATTAAAGGTAAGGAATATTTTATAACATAGTGATTGATATTATCAAAACATATTATTATTATTCATACACTCATCATATATGTTATAAATTTTGGCGCCCAACGTGGGGCTCTAAACAATCAAAATTAGAGCCGATTCAAATAATTAAAATTTGAGAATTTTGTTAAATTTTTTTTTATTATTTCGCTCTAAACAATCAAAACTAGAGCCTATTTAAATAAATAATATTTAAAATATTTTTTTTTTGAAAACTTGATTTGAAATTTTTTTTTTGTGATTCATATTAGTTATATTTATCTCGATAGAATAAATTGTGAATATGGAGGGAAAAATGAGATTGAGAGATGGTAAGATAGTAGGAGATGAGAGTGAAAGTAGTGATGGAGGAGAGATTGAGATGGAAAGTGTGGCGGTACAAGTACATGAAGAGAGAGTGTTAGGAGCCGGAGATTATCGAGTGGAAGAGCTGATTCAAACTGGACAGACACAGAAAGAAGCAGAAACGGAAGAAGGAGAGAATTTAATAGAGATAGGAGGAGAGCAGGATCGAACTATGGTAGAAATAGAGACAGAGGCAAATGCTGGTGGAAATAAACCAGAAGAACAGGAGGTACAGGAAAGACCAGTAGGAGAGACTCAAACAGATTTGTGTAGGATGCTTCAAAGTTTTATGATGAACAATGATAAGAAATTTGAAGAGATTAATAAAAATATGATGAATATGAATGAAAATATAAACAAAAATATGGATAAGAAATTGGAAGAGTATAATAAAAGCAGAAAAGAAGATAATATGAAGATGAAAGAAGATATTAATAAAAAATTAGATGAAATAAAAGAAGATAATAAGATTTTTAAAAGAGAAATTAGTAGTATTAAAGAAGATAATTTGAAGATCAAGGAAGAAATGAAAATTATGAAGATAGACTGTGACAAGAATATGGAACAGCAAAATATTAAATTAAGGAATGAAATCCAGGAGACAGGGATTAAAATTAAGGGGGAAATTAAAATGGTAGAAGAGAAAATAGTAGAAGTGAGTAAACAAACAGAACAAATAAAAAAAGAAATAGGACAGATAAGGATGCAAGAGCAAATTAATGAAGAAGTTGTAGACAATTTAAAAATTAACTTAGGAAAAGAATTTGAAAAACTAGAGGGAGAAGTAGAAAAACAAAAAGGAGTTTGTAGTAGGAATCAAGAATTAACCAAGTATAAATTAAATAAGGAAATGGAAGATATGCAAAAGAAGTTACAAGAAATTATGGATAATAATGTCAGAGGAAATATGGTGGGAATTCTTCCTAACATGATATCACACTACAACAATACCGGAATTAAATTTGATGGAAACATTAATCATATACATCCAAAAGTATTTGTGAATATAATAAAAAGTAAAACAAAACATATTAGTGATTTCCTGGAGAAAAAACTGTTGATCCGTGATATGTTAACAGGACATCCTTTACTATGGTTCTGCAATAAAGAAAATCAAATGTCGTCAATAAAAGATTTCGAAGAGCAATTTTGTAGATATTTCTGGGGGGAAATCCAACAAGCCACTTTTAGAGAAAAACTGTATTTTGGTAAATATGACTATAATAAAGGAAAATTTCAAAAGAATAATGAGAAAATGAAGCAGACTAATAAAAGATTGGAGAAAATAAAAGAAGATACTAAGACATTTATAAGACAAATAAACTATATGAAGGAAGATAATTTGAAGAGCATAGAGGAAGACACAAATAAAATAGATGAAGAAAGGAAGAAGACTATTAAGAAATTTGTAGATGGATATAAAGCAAAGCAAGTAGCATTCTGGGAAAAATTGTACATTTGGAAATATAAAGAAAGGGGGAAGAAAACTAAATTTATATTAGGTTATACGTATATAGGAAAATACCAAGGAAGGGGGAAGAAATTTAAAAATATAGTAGGTATTGGGTATATTTGGAATTATCAGGAAAGGGGTAAGGTATTTAGATTTATTAAAAGGTTAGATGTATAGGAAAATTTATTAAAAAAGGGGAAATAATTCGAAAACTAGAAAAACAAATTATATTTAAATGAATGTTTAGAATGAATGTGATGTAAAAAAATATAGAAATGAAAAATTTATAAAAAAATGTTAGGGTAGATGATATTAATAGCAAAGTTTTGTAAATAATAGTATTAAGATGTAAATATCAAATTAAGATTGAATGGTTTTATTGAAAAAAGGTTTATACAATCTGTGCAAATAATATTAATTGAGGCTAAAGTTTTTGTAAAATGAGTGTTTATTTATAAAAAAAAAAATAGATTAAAATTATAATTTTTAATCCAACATCAATGAAATGTTTGATGTAAAAATTTTAATTGGGGGATTTGAGATGATATTAGTTACTATGTTATATTAAATAAGAATGTATAAGGAAAATCTAATGGAAAGTAGAGAAAGGAGATTTTCTTATTTCGGGTCAGAGCGCAAATTTAGTAACATTGGTATTGATTATCATCATCTTCTTCATAATTCCTAAAAAAGGAAAAAGAAAATAGAATAATAAGAAAAAAAAAATACAAATACATTTCAAAGATTTTTATTTAAAGATTCAAAAATGATTAATCTACATTATATAAAGTTTTGATAATTATGAAATTGATAAATGGGTAAAGTAGATAATTAAAAGTTTATAAAATTGCCAATACGTTAGTAATCAAACATTAATTTTAAATGAATTAGGGGTGTAAGTAAATGAGAAAATTAAATTATAAAAAAAAAGGCATCACAAATAGTTAAAATACATGTTAAAACTTCTACTTACTTTTAAATTATACAAATTTACCAACCATATTCTAATTTATTAATAGTTCAAATGCCAAATGAAATATTCTGAAAAAGAGAAAATTATTAGTTTGTAGTGCTAGTAAATTTCATAAGAATATAAAAAAGAATGATCATTGTTTTAAATTGTAATATTGAATCAAGAATTAGATTTTGTTAATAATTTTATTTAAATAAGAAATTAGTAGGCGATTAGATGGAAAAGATGTATAGATTTAAGTTTGTTGAATTTGTCAGTTGTTTCTTTGTTGATTTGATAGAATGTCTCTTGTTTTTTGGTTGTTGAAATAGAAGTTGTATTAAAAATTTGCTCCGTAGAAATTTTGAGTTTTTTTTGAAAGTATTGATAATAGAAAGTATTAAAACAGTTTAAAGTATAAAGAATATTCCAAGGTAACCAGAGAAAGCAATTGGTAAGAGAAATTTATATGATTTTATGAAAGAATAAATGGTTAAAATTGTTGCTGAGTAGTTAATCGTTATAAATGCTTCCTGAATTGATTTAAAGAAAGATACTCTAGTTTCTAACAAGAAAGAATAGCATTATTGTACTTACCTTTGGATGTAAAAGCTGATTGTGCAGTGATTAGAAGAAATCTTATTAGTAAAATTTCCAAAGTTCGTGATATCATTGCTGTGCTGGGTAACATAGGCCTGTTGTTGAAAAGGGGATCCTAAGGCTTAGCAGACCGAAGAGAAAACAAGATCGTCATAAAACGGTATCACTCTTCCATTATTATCAATAAAGAACTTTTCTGTTGTTTGATTTTTGTAATTTCCATGAACATTTTTTATTTTCACTGTTTTATGTATTTAACTAAATTATTTTTATTCACTTTTTGTTAAGTTTAATCCAAATTGTTTAGTAACTCAAGACAGAATATTTCATTTATATATATATTTGATGCATGTTTTGGTTTATTAACGGTATTTTTGAAGTTTGACACATTTTGAATTAGAAAGGTTAGAAATTTATATACAATTCATGCCTAGAAAACATTGTTGGTCTAGGATAGTGCGGTTTTACAGTCATTTTATTGCAAATTTGTGTATTAACTGATTTTGAATCTAGTTTGGTTGAATATTTGAACTCTGACCTTGACATAAGGGAATAGCCGGTAGCATATTTAATTAATCATATTGGAAGATAATTACATTGAGTTAATTCTTACCTATTCACTATTTATATTTAAAATTCAAAATTAATTAAAGGTAAGGAATATTTTATAACATAGTGATTGATATTATCAAAACATATTATTATTATTCATACACTCATCATATATGTTATAATATATATATATATATATATATATATATATATATATATATATATTATAACATATATAACTTGCTAGGAATTATAATATATGTTATTATGCTATAAATAAAATTTAAAATTTTTATATAGGCAAATTAGCTTTTATGATTTCAATTTTATGAATTTATATTATATTAATTTATTTATTTATTATTTTACCCGACACTGACTCTTTTCTCATAGGCAGAATTCAATGCTAGTTTAAATAAATTATATACTAATGTATAAACATAAAAATTTACTACTCTTATGTACCAAATGATATGATTTCGTTGCGAATTTAGAATGAGAAGAAACTTATAACCTAACTTTTTTTACAAGCAATTGAAAATTAAACGAATGTTTAAAAACTTGACTTATTAAACAAAATGAAAATGAAAAATCTGATAATTATTACAATTTAAAACAACAGAAATAAACTTATATACTAAGGAAATAGTGATTAGTGAAATAGTGAAAATGTTCATACAATATTAAGAATAAAACACAAAAAGTTTTTTATTGTTAATAAAGAAAGAACTTATACCAGTTTCTCGTAGAACTTCTTTAACACTTAGATGACTCCAAGCCTGGATTTAAATATGATTATCTCCATAACCATCAAAAATTTCATCAAAAATCTCTGGATAATCAGCTGACTCTATCTACTGCTCTAATGGTAAGTAAATTCAAGTACTTTAACTTATTATCTGCTACAATTCTCTTCTAAATTTACTTATAAAGTGTCTCGTACAATCTGCAGCTCCGCTCTGATATTTCTGGACTTTATTTTTATATAAATCTAATTTTCTGCTTACCATATGTACTCAATTACTTCTTCTTTATATTCGCTATTCTATTATATCAATTATACTCTATTATTTCTATCTTTTTAATAAAAACTTATTCACAAACAATTATTTGTGTCTTGTTTTACGCACGGTACCTATACATCATCCTATTGATTGTTCGGTAGTGATAAAAAATA
Organism: Altica lythri; assembly: GCA_964028335.1. Taxonomy (NCBI): domain Eukaryota; kingdom Metazoa; phylum Arthropoda; class Insecta; order Coleoptera; family Chrysomelidae; genus Altica; species Altica lythri. The sequence goes on from OZ034805.1 coordinate 36,878,293, forward strand.
TATGTGTTTGTGTATGATGGAATTCCTCCGCAGTTCTACAGCTTTTAAGAATCACATAAAGGAATTGGGTTTGGTAAATTTTTTGATAGTACATGGATTTGTTTCACGTTCCAGGACATGTGTGTGTGGGAATAGAATCCAACTTGGCCAACAAAAAAGGCAAGGAAGAGAACCAAGTTATCGGTGTCGCAGACGGAACTGTTGTACTGAAACGTCCTGTAGGACAAATTCATTTCTAGATTTTTCGACACTTCCTATAGTTCAGCTGCTGATTATTTTAGTACTGTGGATTAATGAGTATCCAGTCACAGTAATAGCAGCGGAAACTGGAGTTTCCACGAAATCTGTGAGTCGCTGCCTTCAACATTTCAGAAACCTTCTTTTTCACTGGATGCTGGAAATCGATGAGCAAATAGGCGGTCCTGGACACATAGTGGAAATTGATGAAAGTGCTTACGGAAAACGAAAGTATCATCGCGGACGTCTGCAAAGGACACGGTGGGTGGTTGGAGGAATAGACCGACAAACAAAGAGAATTTTTCTTACGTTTGTGCCTAACAGAAACGCTATTACATTACAGCGTGTTATTCAGGAAAATGTTTTGCCTGGATCCATTGTAATGACTGACTCGTGGAGAGGATATACTGGTTTAAACCACCTTGGATACCATCACTATCAAGTCAATCACCAACGAAATTTTGTGGATCCAAACAATCGACTTATTCACACCCAAAATATCGAAAGTAAATGGTCTGTCATTAAGAGGAATCTTCGTCGACGATTGGGAAGGATGTGCACAACTAGATTTGAAACATATTTGGTGGAGTATGTTTGGCGTAGTCGATGCACCACACATGAAGAGCAATGGACGGATATTACCAATGCGATACAACATTTTCACCCACTGATGAACTAATCACTTTTTTACATTGACAAGTAAGTACTACTATTACATACATTTGCCAGAGGTATTTTTTTGCATGTTGGTGAGGGGTATATTTATTACTATTAATATTTAGATATGCATTTTTGGGGTATTTAAGGTTCTTTTCTATTTTGATTTCTTTTTGCATGTTGGTGATAGGTATATTTATGACTATTAATAGTATTAATATTAATTGACAAGTCCTGTTAGATACAGGCGCTAAAGGTATTTTATGTTATATTGGGTGTTGTTTGTTTCTCAGTGTAATTTAGAATATTTTGGTGTCATATCTGTAAACTACAAAATTTTGCGTAAGTATTATATATGGTTGAAATCAGAAAAAAAATATCTTTACGTTTCTGATATTTATTTATTTTTATTTATAAAAAATTAAACACATATTTGTTAAATATAAACAATAGATTGTAAAATCGTGAATTCATACAACCACATGCGGTGAGGGTAGGCGAAAAGGTCTCTTTTATTGCTCTTTTATTAGCACCCTACTGGGCTCAGGTAAGGGGTGACGCGGGAGTATGTTTAACCAAACTTAATTTTTAAAACAGAACAAAATTTAATACGTCTTTCCTCTTCAACAACCAAAAAACAAGAGAGCGATTACAAAATCAACAACTGACAATTGAAAAATTCAACAAACTTCGACTACCTATCTATCTAGTATCTTTTACCTACTTGATAATTTTTTACATAAATTACAAATCAGAATACTTAATTTCTAATACAGATTTAAACAATTATTTATATTCAAAATCCTGTTACCTTTGAAATGAACTTAAAATCACATATTAATAAACTATAATCTAAAATACTTTTCTATTTTAGGATTTTTCATTTTCATCAAAATCAATTCTATAAAAACAAATATGATGCTTTGAAATTCCAATATTGATTATTGTAAACGTAAGTGAGTTCTAATTTAATACATGATTTAAATTATTCTTTATTTAAAAAATATATGTGTTTAGCATTAATATTTTCACACACAACTTTCTTATTCTATTTAAATATGATTCCTTAATTTAAATTTAAATTATAAAACAACAATATGTATCATTATAAATTTATATAAAATCCTTTTTTTTTTAAATATTTAATTTTCTTATTTTATTTCAAAGAAAAATCATTTAAATTTAAACTATAACAAACAACTACATGCTATTTTTTTACAAATAGATATGTTTTAAAAATCACATTTGATATTCTATCTACTTATATTTATTTCCTTTTTCAGGAAAGAAGAAAGAAAACAAAAACTTAAATATTAACAGAAATTGAACAAACTTATACTGAATGTATGGCTTTGTATTCTACCCTGAGATCAAAAATGTCCTCGTTTAATTACTCATCATAACTTTATTTAATTTATTTTATTAATTATAGCATACTACCTCATATCATCTCAATATATTGAGATGATATAAGATAATATGCTATAATTAACAAAATAAATTAAATAAAGTTATGATTAAATTAATAAAATGAGGATATTCTTGATCCCGGGTAGAATACAAAGTCTTAGAGTTTATAAATTTGTTCAATTTTGTTCAGTACTATAAGTTGTTATTAAGTTATTCTTTCTTCTTTCCTAAAAAGGGAAATCAAAATATGAAAATAGAATATAAAAGTAGTTTTCTTTTTAAATATAGGTATCTATTTTTAAAAGTGCATATAATAGTTTGTAATATATTAAAGTTAAGAGGATTACTTTTGAGTAAAATAGGAAAACTAAATATTAAAAAAAAAGGATTTATATAAAGTACAATGATACATATTGTTGTTTTAAAAGAAGTTAAATGGAAGAATTGTAATTAAACAAAAAAAGAAAATTGATTGTGAAATCATTAATAATAAAGATACATAATTTCAAATAAAGAATAATTTAAAGTAAGAACCAAATAAAAAAAATTACTTACGTTTTAAATAATTAATCTAGGTGTTGTAATGCGTGCTCGAGGACCATATGGCCTTCTTACTACATCAGCAGTTTCCAGAAACCTTTTCCAAGTTCTTGAAATCACAGGTTGGCTTACCCGAATTTCGGCGGCAATCTGACGTTGTGACGCTCCATCTCTAATACGATGGATTACAATGGATGCTTGAAATATATTCAAATGTCTTCTGGGCATAATTCTATACCAACTTCTAATACTAAATAACTTCAAAATAAACTGTTTATTGTATTTTCTTAATAACTTGAAGAATGGAATTAAACTACATTTCATCAAAATTCGATATAGAGTAATTTCGGGTATTATGGCACATCATAAGTTTTTTTGGAAATCAAATACCTGATTTATGAGATCAGTCAGTTTTTATTGGTTAAATCAGTTATTTGAACTTAATAGTAATCAACACATATATAATTTTAAGAATAATAACTTCGAAACATAGCTTTAAAAACATTTTTTTTAACTTAAGAAATGTATAAACCTTAAACATAGGAGGTCAATATGGCCTAGGCCATATTGGCCACAACTGAAGTGAGCCATATTGTCCACCATAACAAATAAAATAAAAAACAAAAAGAAAAAAAGTTTGCATTATTTTGCAGAACAAAATTCACAAAAAAAAACATCGGTTTCCACTCCTGAGCAGTCTTCGTGAGCCCATAATTTACAACATAAGCATTGAATCCATGGTTCACCTCTGTTATCCATAGAATAAAGACTCTCGCAATACACACACTTTGCATCAGAAACATCGCTTCTATCAGGACTTTCATCAGAACTGTCGTCGTAAAAAAGTTCATTTTCTTCCTCTGAGCTAGACATTGGTACCTCCTTAAATTTGGACTTTGTCTTTTTGCCCTTGCCTTTTCCTTTCTTGGTTCTATTCATAGTCTTTTCGGTTTATTCTTGTACGGGGATGAAGTAAGCAATGTGGAAATCGTAGCCCTTCTACCTCGGTTACTAGCTATGCTAGGAACTATTTCTGGTATCGGAGATAATTAGAATGGCGTTATAAAGTTATTAACTTTATCTTTTGAAGTTGATGGCTGTGGCGACGTCGCAATAGAAGCTACATTATAAGCATTATAGCATTACTTATTTCAGGTTCGTTTATGGAATGTATTAAGTCAAAAGTCTTATTTTCTATTTCGGGAGTAGACGAAGTAGTTGGTTCTGGATGGGAGATTCTGTATTCATGGACATTCATATCAATGAAATCATAATCTTTAAAAACATTTCTGTCTATCGGATACAGACCTGTTGCCCGAAAACCATTGACAGCTATCTCGCCACTTTGAGTTCGTAGATACGCGCGTCCAGATACTTCCATCATATCATATTGAGTTAGAGGCCGTGTATTTTTTCTCATCCATGATTTAATTTCATCAGAAATATATTTTTTTAGTGGACCCATAAATGATTTATCTAAAGGTTGTATTTTGTGGCTTGAGTGTGGAGGAATCGATAGTAAGTGAACATGATTGTTTCTTGCGAGATCTATTAATTCAAGGTTTCTAGTGTGACTGGTATGGCCATCTAAAATAAGTAACACTGGAGATTCTTCTGAGGGTTTTACGTGCTGAATAAAATGTTGAAACCACTTTGTAAATAAGTTGGTTTGAATCCAACCTGAAGGGTGACATTCATGTATGGCACCTGGTGGAGCACCTTTCATTAAAAGCGGATTACTCCTTTTTCTGGGGAATATAATCATTGGTGGAACATATGAACCTCCAGCGCTCATACTTAACACGCAAGTTATTAAAGACCCCCTTTCAGCTGATGTTAAACACCCAATTTGTCGTTTCCCTTTTTGACTTAGGAGCATTTGGGATGGAACCACACTGATGCCAGTCTCGTCCACGTTATAAATTTTTTCTGGAGGAAATTTGTACTTATCCATTAGTTTCTCATGGAGATCAAAGAAATGGTTTAAACTTTCTTTGTTAAACCCCTTAGCTCTAGCAAAAGAAGTTCCTGTTGGACGACGAAAAGACAGTTCCCGATGTCTTTCTAAAAATGACTGAAGCCAATCTTTACCGGCGCTTTCATTTTTTGCCGAAAAGGTATGAGTGATATTATTTTTTATTGCCAACTGATACGCTATTCTCATAACATTTTTTCGGACTAGACCGAACAATTTAGCTTCCATTGTCAAAACGTATTGCACTAATTGATTCTCTAGTTCTTGTGGTAATGTTGGTTTTCTTCGTAGCTTCGCACAAGTCGCATCTTCAGCTGGTACATCTACTTTAGCAGCCAAACGTCTTAAAGTTGTTCGGGGTACTTTGTACACTTTGGAGGCTTTTAGTGAGCCCATCTTCATATTTCGCACATCTTCGATGGCTTTTTTCATTGACTCCTTGCACCAAGTTTGCCGTTGTCGTTGTTGAATTGGTTTTCGTGGAGCCATTGCCTTAGAAGGAAAAAAATTACTTGTAGAAAAATATGTTACAGGCGGCCAATATGGCCTAGTAGTCCATATTGGCCATAAGCACGTATTTAGTATAAAAAAAACTAACCTAAAAAGTTTTAAATAATGTGCTTGTAAAATGAAGCCACACTGTAATCTAATAGTTAATCTATATCGCTGTGTACTATTAATATAAAAACAAAGATTATTTGATGAAATATAATAAGTTAAACTTACCAAAAAATAACATCAAATTCTATAAATTTCGATCGTCGCACGCACTATAGACACGAACACTTGCTGTGACGCAGCGATTGACTTGGAAGGTGGAGGGAAGAGCCACGTCAATATGACAGATACGATCACCGCTAGTGTTGATTAGTTTCGGAGAAAATAATGTGTGCCATATTGGCCGACTGTGCCATAATACCCGAAACTACTCTATATTTGGGTCTAGTGATAAAAAAAAATATTGTGATAGAAATGACTAGTTTATTATCAGCAAAATATATATTTTTATACAAGGTAAATTTGATTTTTGTCAATCTCAATTGAGAGCCAAATATATAAAACTTTTAGGTGATCCTTAATTCATTTTGCTTAGTACCTATATACGCAGCGTGTGTTTTTTTAACCTGTTTTATTTCGTCACATTTTGCTATTGTTAAGAATTACTTAATGATCAGATCAACGATTTGCATTAAATTCTTCTTTAAACTTGGAGAAACTACTTAGTACCTACACTATTAAAATGATGCAGAAAGCCTTTGAAAATGAGAAGTGCATGAAAGTAATTTCATTAGGATATATTTAATTATTGTTTATTTCTCGGGCAAATTGTTTTACTATTTTAGACAGAAATAAAATATTAACAATTAATGTAAATTATACCATGTTTCACAAATAGGTTTGTTTACCAGTGTAATTTCGAATTGGTAGAATTATATAAATAACAAACCAACGATTAATTACAATTTGTAATTGAAATTTACGCCACATTCTCTTTTGTTACATTTTTTTGTCACCCTCTTGTCATCTTTCAATGATGACTAATGTCAAACTTACAATTTTAAAAATGTAAGATGTTAACTACAAACGGAATCAAACTTAAAATTTAAAATAAATGTTACGTACCAAAATCTGTCGCACAGATGTCTACTCTCTACAAAAATTTAATGGCTATATTGGATAAACTAGTCCCCGAAAAATTCCAACCACTATGGCAGCATCCAGCAGGTCCAAAAACAGTATTTTTCTGGGGACCCGCAATCAAATGGGCATTAGTTGTGGCTGGTATTGCAGATTTAAAAAGACCGGCTGATAAACTAAGTATTTCACAAAGTACTGCTCTTGTATTTACTGGTTTAATTTGGACCAGATATTCCGTTGTTATTATACCGAAAAATTATACACTGTTAAGTGTTAATGCATTTTTAGCAATAACTCAAGGCATTCAGTTGTTCAGAGCATTACATTACCAATATACCCACCCGAAACAGAAACAAAAATAAATTGTGTTGTGAATATAATATTGCAAATATTAAAATGAATTTTAAACTAAAAAAAGTCTTGATTTTTTCAAAAACTTTAATAAACTTTTTATAGGAAACCTTAACAAGATACTGTTGATCTAAAATACTAGAACTTTTAAAATGATAAAATTTTAATTTTAACCATAGAAAATCTAGAAATTTTAATTGTATATTTCTGTGTAAATACAGCGGTTCTTGAACTGTGTGGCTGTGGCATGCTACCCAGATTGATGTGTTAAGTTGGTAAGGCGGCGCAGTAAATGGAAAAACAAAATTATTAACCGAATTTCAATTGGACAAATTGATATCTTATCCTGCAAAAAGTATCATGGGAAATTAGTTCTAATGGCATTCCAAAGTTTTTAACATTACAATTTTATAATTCTCTTTTAGTGGAAAATCCTAAATACTTCTACACAATGTGGGAAACATATTAAACCAGTTTTCTTTTAACTTGTTTTTCCATAAATGCATTTTTTACAGAGCTTTATTAAAAATAACTTTTCGCAGAATTCTGACGAACTTTTATGACCTTTTTCCTTCAAAAATTCCGCTATTACACTTGTTAGTTCGTATATACGCTTGACAACATTACCAAGTTATAACCATCTGGATAAAGAATAAAACAACAAAGATTTATGTTCAGCTCCCATATCTGTACAAAGCGCAAAGAAAATCATGATATACTCTTACATAATCTAACATAACAAATTAAATGGGATTCAGTATTGGAGTCAGTTGCTTTATCAAGTTGAATAGCAACTAATTATCCAATTAGCTGTCTTTCAATCTGCTCCTGAATGTCAGCAGATACATCTGATATTATTCGACAGATTGTATCATTTGACTATACCTCTACCCTCCATACATTTGACAAAGAAATATTGTCAAGTTGTTTAGCATATCTTTCACCAAACAATGTTTCTACAATGTCTGTGGCAGTGGATAGAAAAAGTTGCTTTGCGAAAGTGTTTTTTTTTTACATTTAGCTACTTTGTAAGCCACTTTGTATGCTGCTAACAAAGCCTTATCGGTCACTGCGAGGGTTTTCTGAAAATTTAACTTTTATTTTTTAAATGATTATTTCCCCAAAAAATTCACGCGGTTTACTGATATATTCCTTGTGCAATGTTTCTGGGTGCCTATTCAATTTATTGGGTTTTAAGCTATCAGCAGCGAATACTTTTAAACAAATAACGCATTGCGGTTTTTCTTCTCCACTAATATCAATGCTTGTGAAATTTAGGAAAGCTTGGTCATATTTTCGGGTTTAGGACTTGTAAATCAGTCAAAGTACAAGTTTTCGTTTGGTTTCAATTAGAAATCCATATTTAGAGCACTAAACATGAAAAATTCTTGTTTAAACTAACTGTAATGCAACAACTGTCTTAAATCAAAAGACTAAACCTGTAAATCGCGCTTCTCTATATATAGCCGCACATCTTGCGTAAAGACAATTCGATGACTTTCGACATCTTTCGCGAAACATCATCGTCCGCTGCGCCAAGCAATTATGACTCTACCAGCTGGATATACAGTATTGACTAGTCTAATTTAAATTCCTGGGTTGACTATTTAATTCTCGCAATACAACGTGGAAAATAAAATGGGGAGGCGTTACGTATAAAAGTTTAAAATACGCTGTATTAATAGCAGTGATTGTATCTTACCAATAAAGAGAGTACCAATTGTTTTTCTGTAGGTACATTCTTTTTTCCATGATATCAGGAAGTGAGGTGTGGAAGAAAAGCATATAGAAATATAGATATTCAAAGAAAAAAATTAATTAATAAGATCAAAAGCAATAAAAATTATAGTTTAAAAAAATCCAAATTTTCTTTTAAATTTTGTTGGTGTTCAGACAAAGCATTAAAATCTTTCTACTTATTGTAACGGGATAACCGTAAAGGAAAGGACCTTAATTTGAAAGATTGTTTTTCGGTTATTCTAGAAGTACAATTGTTTAGAGAAAAAAATCTAACTTAAATCTATATTCAACCTAACTGTAACATTCTATACCTACAATAGTTATTAACGTTACAAGGCCGATATGTAGCAAATAACCGATAAGGTTGAATATTGTAATCCGAGGCGCAACCGAGGATTATAACAACCGAATCTGTTTGTTGCTTATCGGCCATGTGCCGTTCAAGACTTTTCGTAATCTCTTTGAAAGATTACTTTAACAGACCCCGGCGCGGCGCCCTGCACATAATAAATGGTCTTTCGGTAAATGAGGCTAAAATTTTGCATAGAGCTAGGTTTCAGCAAGCTGATTAAAAGTCTCAATGGCAACTAGGTCAAAAAACCTCATTCAAGGTCATTCCAAGGTCAAATAGAGAACTGACTGTCCAAAAAAGTCTTGAGTACATTTTCGGTGATTCTGATCACGAATTCGTAATTTGCTCGACCCAGAAACTCCAACCAGAGGTTATTTAAGGTCATTTCAAAGTCATTTAAAGGTCAAGTAAAGAACTCATCGTCAAGATTATCAATTTCGACTTTCGCTTGAAGTACATTTGTTCCAACATTATTCTGGCCATATCTCCAGTTGCATCAATCATGTATATCGAGGGATGGCATTTATCAAAGAAGCAGCTATTTTTAAAAAATCTACGGAATAGTCACTTGAGCTGTTTCAATGACTCCGTCGAAAAACTTTTAATGACTTTTCGTGATTCAGTTACCCATATTGACTTGGTAATTAAACGTGTCTGATTGGCCTCTTCTGTACATAACTGAGATATTCCTTGTTCTAAAAAGTGTGGCAAATTATTTTCATTTTCCAAAGGATTAAGGTAAGCCCCAGCATCTCTGTATCCACGATCAACCAATAATATATCGCCTTCTTAAAACCATGCCCTGATGCCATTATCATTTTCAAACTAATTAATCAACATTTGTGCATCAGTGTTTCGACTATCAGAGAAGTAAGGACCTTGAACGGCAAGTATAAAACCATCAAGAGCAATAATAAGGACCATTTTGACTAAAAGACGTCCTTTATAACTTATAACGATAAAATGATTTGAAGTTCAGGATTTTAAAGTATATAGGCAAAGGCCGTTACGTGTCGAGCAATATATTCTTTTGGCTGATTGCCTAAAAGCCTGCATGAATTTTTTCGGTGATCAGTTCTCTATTTGAACTTTGAATGATCTTGAATGAGGTTTTTTAACCTAGCTGCCACTGATACTTTTAATCAGCATGCTTGTTTATAGTGCCTTAGCATGCTGAAATCTCTCTGCAAAATTTCAACAATATTTACCGAAAGACCATTTTCCATAGGTATATCCCGTACATCAATATTCTACAGAAAAACCCTATTGTACACTGTGTTGTCATGGATCAGTTTGACAATTTTATAAACAACGTCATTTTTTTGTGTCCAAAAGTTCGTTGTATGTAAGGATGCATAAAATTGATGAATTTAAGAAAATTTCATTAGAAGTTGATTAGGTTTACATGACGCGAGCGGCGATTTAATGCCGATAGAAGAAAGTATATAAAAATTTTGAAGAGTGGCGTAAGTGTAAGAATGTATAGGTGGTTAATGAAGGTGTTCTACTAGCCTACGTAAAAGGAAAATTAGAGGTTTATTCTCTCAACTCTATGTGGATGAAGATTTCAATGTTGAAAATGGCTTTGAAAGTTTATGACAACATTGATATTTAAAGATTAGTTATTGTACATCCTGTACTATATCAGACTATTAGGTACTAAAGAAATGTATTTTCAGATTTGGAAAATTGTGATTTTGAGAGGAAGCCTAATGGATACACGCCAAAGAAGACAAAAATTTTGTCTAAAGAAGAAATAACTAGGTTTTTTGGAAGCAGATGCTCTTACATGGTTGCTTAAATAAGTTGTATTAATGTGTGGTATTTTTGGCGAGTGTAGACGTGACGAACTTGTCAAGCTGACTATTATTCTTCATTGGTTATAAAAATGGTAAGTGTACGAAACAAGTTGTGGGCATTCATACCATTGCAGCTGTTTCAAAGAAAATTCCACGTTCCTAAAATTGGAAAATCCCGAGCTCTACACAGTCCACTTGTTCCGTAGATTTTTCGCGACTATGCTTGTAGGAAATGGTGATTATTTACTATCAGTAAAAGAACTTTGAGGTTGGTGATCCTCTACGGTAGCGGAGTAGTATATTGAGAATTCAGCTTTGAGGAGAATGAGGCAAGTAAAAATAATGGTGCTGTTGGTGGTGAAGCAGAAGTTTCATATCAAAGATTCTGTGTTTCATATAATACAAATTGTTAAATTAACTTTCAAATTTATAAATAGTTTTATAATTGTTATTGTTATCAACTGTAAAATGAATATCGTTTTATCAAAATAACAGTATTGGATTACAAAATATTTATAATGTAATGAAATATACAACTCCATAATTCTGATAATTTGGTAAAATTCTTAATTCAGCTCCGCCACTGTAAGTAGTAACCTTAAGCAACTATTATTTTTTCAATTGACTTTATTGCAAGTTTAATAACTAATAACGTTATTGTACTAAATTCGTAATTACAATTTCTTCAAAGAGAAAAGTCTTTATTGGCAACTTGAAATTTATGATTATACGCAATAATGTTATTATATTAATGTAAATATATATAATTTGTACATGACAACAATTTTAGAAATTGAGATTTATTAACTATTTGTATATCAAAAGAAGCAAAATTGAAATTTCTGGTCAATTTTAATGTACTTTTGAAATTCTTGTATGGTATCACCCCTTCTGAAGCCCGATCAAAAACTGAATATCTTCAATCAATATATATTTCCGACTCTAATATATCCACTTCAAGCTGCTCCGCTAAATAAAATACCGTCAACAATTACAGAACATATAGACACAATAATAAGACGTGCAGTGAAAGCTATTGTTGGACTTCCAACATCAACTTCAACAGAGATGTTTTATGCACCACGAAATGTTCGTGGACTTGGTTTAGTTCGTTGCGAATGGGAAGCCAAACTTCAACATTATTCAATCGCAAACAAACTAAGTAAAGTGAATGACGCTATTTTTCACCAGCTTGTAGATTGTCAAGCAGAAATGGCTGAATGTGCCTCAATGCTTGGCCTCGAACAAGAAACATCATTAATGATGAGAGCGAAATTACGAAAAATGTCTTATGACAAATGGTGCCGACAGAATTGGCAAGGAATTGGAGTGAAGCACTTCAACACATCCCATAAAAGCAACCAATTTATGTCAAAAAAGTCAAGATTAAGCTCTTTAGAATTTACTGCTGCAATTAAACTCAATACCAACTACGCAAATGTCAAAGGAATTCCTGGTGCAGTGTCCGATAACAGCCTCTGTCGCAAATGCAATAGAGAGAAAGAAACCCCCGCTCATGTTATCGGATTTTGTTCATCAAATAAACCCCAAATTATTTCGAGACATCACAAAGTTAAACACGCAATCAAATCATTAATGATTGACAAAAAATACAAATGCTTCGAGGAAGTTCATGCATATGATCAACATGGTAGCTTCCGGTTCATAGACATAATTGCGTTTGATACGAAATCAAATAGAGCCCTCATAATTGATCCAACGGTGCGTTTTGAAACAAATGACGATGATCAAGATGAAAAAATCAAACAAGAAAAGTCAAACATAAACAGCTCTTGCGTCAACCATTATGCCGAAAAATATCGAGACGAATTTGGTGAAAGAAATTGGTCTGTCCATGGATTATGGTTTGGCGCTCGTGGTTCTATTGGAAAAAGTGTACTTGACTTTTTTAACGAATTTAAGCTTGACAAATCAGCGATTCCTGAAATCACTGAGAACATTTTAATCGATTCTATTAATATTTTGCATTGTCACATTTATTCCTGATTAATGCATTAATTATTAATAGTTTTTAGTTCATTATTTTTATCAATTTTAATTATTTTAGTTCATATCTAATGTTTTGAATTATATAATTGTCCTTTGGATTGATCGGTATGCTGTGTATTAGCAACCTATGATATGTAGGCAGCACATCCGTGGTAGTACTGTGAAAGGTAATAGGTTCTGGCTGTTTCTAAATAACATCACTTCTAGATACCATTGACATATCAGAGGTATCAGAGAAAAAACCTAAATTACTTTTCCTTCTTTAAAAACTGACTTCATATTCATCTGATCTTTGATCCGATCCTAGTTCTTTACCAATATAAAACCTGATTGTTTGTTGAACCAAAATATAATTGCTGATATCAATTGCTCTCGTTCAGTAAATCTGGAATATCTTCTTCCTTGAAATCCATATTGTCTAGTTTAGACGAATGAGAAGACCATCTCCCCATTTTCGTCTTAAAATGTCTGAATAAGAATATCTGAAACTAGGATTTTTTTCTTTATTAAATATATTTTCCAACTACTCTTAGTCAGTATCTTGAAAACGTCAAATTATTGATAATTTGATGGACTTGGAAACACATTTATGAGGTCTTGACTTTCCACTGATATTTAAGATCATTGTGGAGAATGGTTTATTTTAATCGTTGTCCCAGGTTTGGAGCTCGAAAAGTCGTTGAACGGTAATTTGCACTTTAATTTAAAAGGCCCACATTTAAAACTTGCATCTTATGAGTACAATGAGGTGGGAAAGAACGTAGTTTGATGCCGTTTTCTGTATTATACAAAATAGCTGCAGGGCTTATATGTATCTCATGATTGTCTACTTATTGGATTGGATTTTCAATACTACAGACTTTAATACGTTCCAATACTTTTCAAAAAATCTTAGTAGTCATCAATCTTTATCCGTACCCGTAGAAATATATAAACAGAAGGCAAGTAAATTCCCAGAGTTAAAATAATCACCAAGAGTGTTACCAGGGATCGACGCTCTCCAGCACAAACCTGTCCAACCTGTTTCTTCCAAATTTTCGAGGCTTGTCAAACAGTTATTCCTGTTTCGTCGCAGTTTAGAATTGTCGGATGTGAATTTGTATTTTGACCTTACTTTTCTATATTTATCATAAAATTTATTAACATTAGTATAATTAAACGCTTTAGCTTTTGCCAAGCTGCTATTTGCTGGTTTTCTGTAAGATAGTTCACAATGTCTGCTCATCCAACCTACACCGGCAATTTCATTTTTATTTTTATCCTATAATGAAGAATATTTCTTCTGTAGTTTCACTGCTAAAGCACTAGTGTTCTAATAGTCTAAAAGATAGAGCCGAAATTTCGTCGTCATTCAGAATATGATATTTATCCTTTGCAATATGTTCTTTCAATACAGGCATTTACGTTCCGGCTCAGGCGAACACCCTAGTGGATACAGGGGATAACTATAAGGTGGGAACGTTGCAAATTTTTATGGAAAATTGTCGTCATCGATAATATAGATAAAAACTTTCCAAGGTTGTCTGCTCATCTGGTTTTCTAATTGTCGTATAAACACCTTCGACCGGAAATATTTTCATCCATATTATCGATGTCGATCATTGATTGCCTTACCCGAAGGAGATGTTACTGATGTTCCAATAAACCGATTGATTCAGTATCAAAAAATTCAAGTTGTTATATCCAAGCATGTGGGAAGAAATGGAGTCTGGATTATTTAAGTGAGCTTCAGCTGAGAAATAAACGAAAGGCTGAGCTGTCCGATGTTTTGATCGAACCCGGAGTAATGGTTCTCCAAAGATTACCGCCTCTTCGATGGGCGTTAGGTCGTGTAGTCAAAGTTTTTCCTGGATTAGACAATGTTGTACGAGTGGTACATGTCCAAAGTAATAAGAGTGTTTATCGCCGGAGTGTAAAAGTTATATGTTTTACCCGTAAACCCTTGTTGAAGACATTGCTTCAGGGCTGGCGGTATGTTCGTGCACACCTGATAAATTGTGACGTTTGTTTGTGCTTACGCAATGAATAAAGACAGTGGTTAATTGGCACGGGTAAAGGAAGACGAACGAACTTAGTTCGAAATTCGAGTGGGTAGTGAACGGCTCCCTTAATGTGTTTGACTGGTTGGGACACTTCGTTTCTGATTTTTTTATGATCACGTTGTTGCTGTGTTATATGCTCTCTTATGTTCTTGTTCAAAAATGGCGGTTGCCATGTTGTAATATCAGAATAAATTGGTATAGATAAGCGTGTATTTTAATTTACAACAAAACTACAAATGTTTATACAGTCCACTATCGATAAGTTAATTACATAATTTTGGTCCCATCAACACGGATAAGAAAGTGTTTCTACAAGATTTATATTCAAGATAGCGGTAGAAGATAATTACCATTTTAAGATTAGATGTCCTGAAGATATTCATACTGCAAATGATAACTACCGGTGCAATCGAATTATTTAATCTCAGGTGAGCTTGTTCCCATTAATATTTCCTATTTTTTAATTCGGTAAGAATAGTAAATAAAGAATAAAATAATCGAAAAGCAGATAGCAAACCTACAGTTTACAATATCTAACCATGAGTGAACAAAAAACCCTTTTGAAACAAAAACGAGGTCAACTCAAAAGCTCAATTAACCAGATTTGAGAACTTTGTTAATAATACATCTTCTCAAGAACTAAATCAGACATTAATAAAAAAATTAGGCAATCGACTTACTTGAATACAATTCATATTTGATAAATTTAATGAGATTCAAGGTGAAATCGAATTGCTTTGTCCGGATGAAAGTAAAGATGAACGACTAAGCTTTGAAAACAATTTTTATGCAATTACTTCATTGGCAGAGACTATCGTTGAAACCTTTTTTAATTCACAATCAATGGAAAAAGGAAATAATAATAATATTTCGGAATTGAATTCAAGGATTAGTTCAGTAAATGGTCGTAGTAATATAAAGCTTCCCACCATAAAATTACCGATGTTTGATAGAAAATACGATTTTTTTATGGATCTTCGTGAGCTTTTTAATGCGTTAATTGATACAAATGAAGAATTAATAGATATTGAAAAGTTTTATCATTTAAAAATGTCATTAACTACAGAACCGCGAAAATTAATTGATAATTTACACATGTCAGCTGACAATTACACAGTGGCGTGGACGTTACTTTCTGATAGATAGAAAATAAAAGTATGATGGTTCATAACCAATCTTTGAAAGAAGATAAGTAATCCAGAAAGAAAATAGAGAGAGTGGCGAAAAAACAATGTTAACAAAGTATCCATATTTATTTTTACGGACGTACTTGAGGGTGTATTTTGAGAATTCGGGGTGGGGGGTCTGGGGCTAATTTTCTGTGGTTTTCCCATTGGGACTTTTGATCAGCATGTTAAAAGCTCCCTCTGTGCCAAGTTTTAAATGAATACATTCCTTAAACATCATAACGTACTTTAGGATGTATGTTGAGATTTCGGGAGGCGTGGGGGGTCTGTAGTTGATTTTGGGGGGTAGCGCCCATTGAGACTTTTGATCAGGGTGCTGAGAGCATTCTCTGTGCGAAGTTTCAGCGAATTTAACCGAGGGCACAACTTCATAAGGTTTGTGCGGGGTCCTTTCATACTCTTCTCTAAAACGCCTTAAAACTTATTTGAGAAAATCGGGACAATCTCGGGATATCGTGATGAAAATAACATAGCCATCGATCAGTCTACTAGTAAACCAACCACTAGTTCAGCCAAATTTATCCAGAAGCCAAAACGCAAAACAGACTGTATATTAACATTCACAAACATCTACGGGTTAAATGCCAACATTATTGCAACCCATACTATCTACAGTTTGTAAAACCTCCCGTTCTTGCTCTTACTTAATCACAGGTTTCTGGGAAAAATAGCCTAAAGCATCTTAAATTTCCAGGTTACGAAATTTACTACAACTTCAAATGGCACCATGGAGTTGTAACCTCTTTTTTCTCAAGATGTTAAAAGGCTCGTTTTATCGAGGTTAACAAATGCGAACGGCACTCAGGGGGTAGGAGGAGAGCGAGCGTGGATTCGAACGAGCTCGATGAGATCTTAATAGACAGATTTAAGGAGATATATTTACTAGGAAAAGAAAAGATATAAGAATTTAAAAGGGACTAAAGAGAAAATGAGAGAAATGATGGAAAAAGGGGAGGTAAATGGGCGCCACTTATATTTTTATCATAAGGATGGGGAAATATAAGAAACCCAGATGGAAAAAATATTAAATATAGATGTTGGATAAAATAATTTATCTGATGTTGTAGATAAAGTTAAAATAAGAAAGATATAAGGGACATAAGATAAGATGCGGTAAAATTGAGTAAACCGGTAGATGTTCTGGTTAAAATTTTAAATTAAACACTTTTATTAGACAAGCTAGAAAGAGAAAGTTATACTTACTTTTTGTTCTTACTTATCACAACAGCTCCATATATATTAATGAGTTCAAAAGCTAAGATTTATGAGTTAAATACGTCTCATTCGTGTTGTTGATGAGATTAGATCAGAATAACTTACACCAGGTCAGAAAATAAAACATATAAATAAACAATAAACAATATTTATTACTGTGTGTAGTAATAAGTCAATCAGATGAACGAAACAATAGACATATAAAATATCAACAAATGAAATAAGGTAAAATACAGTAAAACACATTAGCGTTTAATCACATATAGAAACAATATTACACATTCAATAACAGCTAAGTATTTTTATATTGTTATTTCTGTGTACCCATTTAAGCAGAATGTGATGTGAAAAAGAAATTGAAAAGTATCAAAATTTAATAAAAAAAATAGTAAATCACTTTTAGCTTAAAAGATTTTTTACTCGAGTAAAAGATGGGGGGTACCATATAATAGTTTAAATTAAAACAATTAAATTAAGATAAACATTAAGAAACCAAAAATTTACCATAAAGGTGTTACAAAATATTTAATCAGGCTCTGCGCAACGCTTTCACTGATAACTGAAACATGTATGCGACGAACTGTTTCGAAATTTTCACACTTTAGGAGTCTGTAGATAAGGTACTGGGTTTTTTATAAAAACCGGTCTCACTGTGGATTTTATGAGCACTTCTTACGTTAATTACCCACACTTGGATATTATTCATGTGGATTTCAATTAAGTTTTTGTGCCAAAGAAATAAATGGTATCCCAACTTTTTCTGGTAGTTAAGCAATAGTAATGATATTAAAAAAACTTACAGTTTGTTTCCTAGATAGGAGAATTAAATGGGGCCACACCCAATTTATACGGTACAGTAGAATCTAGTGATTCTTCGGTAATAGCGACAGCTTTTTCATCAGAGAGGTTCCACACTCATTCACTGACTTTAACTTAATTAGAAACACTAAATAGCAAGTAATTCTTTGAAAATCTAAAGGAAATTTGCCGGTATTTGAATCTAGGGGTTGTACAAAATGACTTGCCAGCACAGAGACCCAAACTAGACTGAATTGTAAATCCCGGTAAAAAAGTAACCCGCGTCGCTTCAAACCACCCCACTTACGCAGCGTGACCTTATTCACCAGATTTGATTGGTCGGTCTAAAAAAATCGATAGTTTGACGGTTAAAGTCCGTTATAGTCGAGAATTTTCTGGAAGGTAAAATGATCAGGGTCGGCTTAAGTAAGAAAAAATAATAAAAAATAAAAATTTTTTGCATAGAGTTTTTTGGACAGGCTACACAGCCCCTTCCGAAGAGAAAAAACTGGCTAGAAAACAGTTTTTAAAGAAAGATAAGCTATGGTTGGAACAACAGTAGTGTGTTTAAAAAACTGAAGCTGATAAAGGTAGTGAACATCAAGATGTAGAAAAGCGATCTTAACGGGAACGACACCTATCTAGGTAAAACTGGGATATTAGTGTTAGTTATTGAATGCGATATAATATTCGCACTATTCATTAGTGCGTTAATATACAAGTGAAACTACGCGAGAGTTTGAAGAACCACAAGGTAGGTAAAATGTATCAGATCAATAGATCTTCGATACTATGTGACCAGATTTTTATAAACGGTACCGGCCAACCGGAAGATCACAAAGTGATCGGGAACAGGTCTACTCCGAAGTTTCTGCACGGAAACAAAAAAGTGTACAGCTCGGCCTAGACGGGCAGCACTAAGTGGTATCTTTAATGCAAATCAACAAAAAAAGTATTTATATTGCCCTTGACATAAGATGTCAGGACACACGCTACATTCACACACACAAGGAAGAAAGTAAAGAATGCTATGTTCCCATAAGTAAAATTTCCCATAGGAGGCACAACGCGTATTTCCCCTTTTAGGAACTCCTATAAAGAAAAAAGCTGAATTTAAACCAAACTGTTAATATTAATTTTGAAAAGGAAGAAAGAAACACGGACGATAGTTATAATTAGGAATC
This sequence comes from Altica lythri, assembly GCA_964028335.1. NCBI lineage: Eukaryota > Metazoa > Arthropoda > Insecta > Coleoptera > Chrysomelidae > Altica > Altica lythri. Next base: position 36,897,428 of record OZ034805.1, read on the forward strand.
TAATAAGCCTACCGGCTCCATTAGATCCGACAGTCAAGGTAAGTACGTGATACGTTAACATCCGAAAAGATGTTTGGAAAATTCCGTCCTGCTTGGTTGATATTAAGGATATCACCAAATATGCAGTAAGGAAAAGAAGAAAACAGTAATTACTTAAAATATAGTTCTCATTGAGAACATTAAATAAAAAAACTTAAGGTTATAGATCACACTAAGACATTAACAGGAATCTAACAAATCTTAAAACCAAATTATCCTAACGGTCTTCAATCCTAGCTAGAAAAAAAATAGAGAAAGTAATAGAGGAAAAGAAAGAGAGGAGAAAGAAATTTTATCTGTCTTCCTTACAATCTCAACAGACCCACTACCGGAAAGAATTCCCTACGGCTTTCCTAGGCTTATCTCTCGTGACAAATTGCAAGGTCAAAATAAAATTCCAGAAGAAGTAGTTAAGATTGAATTTTGTTAGTCAAAAAAAGTAAAGTGATTCCAATAGTAGTCAGGTGGCGGATCAAAGTTCTTTAAACCACGATATGTAAAGGTATAAAATTGTATGAAAGAACGAGAAAAAAAATAAAAAAAAAATTTCAAAAAAAATTTTTCAAAAAAAATTTTCAAAAAAATTTTCATGTGTTTTCCACTAAGGTACGATAACCGTCTTATATCCATATCAAAGATAAAAAGTAATTTATGGATGATAAACGAGAAATAAGGTAACAAAACAAATGTTTTCTAAACATAAAACAGTAATAGATATTACTGAACGATACGATAATTAATTCACAAGTGCTGACGCACTTATACGGTAGGTTAACGGTAGATAAAGGAAAAACTATTTTTTTTTTCAAAAAAATACAAGTGTGAAAACACTCATAAGGTAGGTAAACGGTAGTTACGAGAAACATATTTTCTCCTTCAGTACGATAACAACAAGTGTTAATACACTTATTAGGTAAATGGACGGTAAATGAGGGAAAGTAAATTCTACTTTCGAGACGATAGAGATAAGTGTTAAGGTACTTATTAGGTAGGTAAACGGTAGGTAAGAGAAAAGTATTTTCCCTTTCGAGATGAAATGTTCAAGTGGTAATACACTTAAACGATAGATAAACGATATGTATAAGTCTGAATACACTAAAACGGCAAATATAAAAGTAAGGCATAGAGAAAAATATTTAGTGTTGAGTCATAGCGAGAGGTTGAGAAATGGAGAAGTCAAAGAAAAATGGAAAAGGAATGCTTATACGGATAATTCTGAGAAAACAGAGAAACATTAGTTCCTATTCGGAGAGTTCATCTTCAGAAGAATCATCGGAATCAGAGACATAAGGCTTAAGGTCTTTTATATGCCAGTTTCCTGCTTTTGATCCATCGGGATTTTGTAATGTATATACTAGTGGAGATAGTTTACGGACAACCGTACATAAGAGATATTTAGGAGCTAATTTGGACATAAACTTATCGGCAGCTTTGGAGAGGACTTTATTTCTTCTCCACACCTTATCACCAACGTTGAATTGAATATTTCGACGACGAAGGTTATAGGTTTTAGAATTTCTTTGATAGGCATGGTGAAGATTGTGTTGTATTTCAAAAAAAATATCCTTTAACCCTTGTATATCTGAAACGTATTTGTCGTATTGTTCAGGAGTATTAAGGGACATAGGACGATCAGCGCCATTAGCGGAATAGTAATTTCCAGATATCGGTACATGTCTCGCGAAATTTAAAAATGATGGAGAATATTTGGTGACTTCGTGTCTAGCGGTGTTAATAGCCTGTCGGATTTTAGAAAGCTCATTATCCCAGTTAGAGTGTTCATCGATATAACACCTAATAGCGGTTCCAATGGTTTTATTCGTTCTTTCTACAAAATTACACTGTGGTGAATAGACGGCATTGAACCATATTTTTTGGACTTTGTATTGATCACAGAGATGTTTCATCATGGGATTGTTAAGGTTTCTAGCGTTATCGCAGATAAGGAATTGAGGAACACCAAACATGAGAAATACTTCATTTTCTATGAAATTAGCGATATTTTTGGTGGTGGCTTTTCGTAAGGGTTGTAATAAAGTAAATTTAGAAAACCAATCGGTAACAACTAGGAGCCAGGTATATCCTTTTTTGGAACAAGGGAGAGGACCAACAAGATCAAGTGCGATAATTTGCCACGGGAATTCGGCAGATTTCTCTTTTCCCATTAAACCTATTTTAGTGGAGGTAGGCATTTTTTGGGCTCCACAAACTTTACAAGATCTAACAAAACGAAGGACATCGTTTCTCATTTTAGGCCAATAATATCGTTCTTGGATTCGGTTCAGTGTTTTGAAAAATCCGAAATGGGCACAGGTAGGGGGATCATGACAAGATGACATAATGTCATGTCTCTGGGGTTTTGGTACGAAAACTTTCCACTCAATTTCATTAGTGGCGAAAGGCAATTTGGAAGGGATTAATTTATAAACCAAGTCATTTTCTACTTTCCATTGAGGGTAAAGCTCAGGGTGTTGGAGAATTTTAGTACGGAACTCATCAAACCATACGTCTATTCGATTAGTGTCTACCTCAAGATACGAGATTTGGGGTTGTTCAGGGAAGGCACGACTCAAGGCATCAGGAACGAGATAGGAAGATCCCTTACGGTGGATCAGGTCGAAATTATGTTGACGAAGGCGCATAGCCCATCGAGCAAGTTTTCCAGAGGGATTGTTGATATTTTTCAACCAAAGTAAGGAGTGGTGGTCGGTAAGTACTTGGAATTTGGTACCTTCTATATAGGGACGGAATTTTTCAATACTGAAGATGACAGCTAGACATTCTCGTTCTGTGACAGAGTAGTTACGCTCTGCTCGGGATAAGGTTCTGCTAGCATAAGCTATTACGACATCTGAACCATCAAATGACTGTGTGAGGACACCGCCAAGGCCAGTATCACTAGCATCACATTGGATAATGAAAGGTTTAGAGAAATCTGGCTGTGTTAACACAGGGGCAGAAATAAGGGCTTCTTTTATTTGGGTAAAAGAGAACTCCGCTTGGCTAGTCCATTCAATAGATTGTTTTTTCTTTTTACCTTTCAATAGATCATTAATAGGAGAGACAAGGGAAGAAAAGTCTTTGATGAAACGACGGTACCAGGAACACATGCCGATAAATCTTTTGACCTCTGTGAAAGTTGTCGGACGGGGATAATTGATCATGGCCGAAATTTTATCAGGATCTGTCTTTAGAATATTGTTCCCTACGATATAACCTAGAAATTTTAGTTCGGGCTTGATAAATTCACATTTTTTGACATTTATCGTTAGGTTGGCGTCTTTTAGCTTATCTCTGACTTCAGATAAGAGACGAATATGTTCTTCAAATGAATTTGTACAGATAATAATGTCATCAAGATAACAAAAGATATTTGGTTCGTAAGCCGGACCAAAGATAGCGTCAACTAAACGTTGTTGGGTTTGAGCAGAATTGCACAATCCGAAAGGCATTACAGTGAATTGAAAAGAGCCTCTGCCGATAACACTGAAAGCGGTTTTTTCTTTCGAAGAGGGATCTAAAGGGACTTGCCAGAAAGCTTTTCGTAAGTCTATTGAACTTATAAATTTGGTACCTTTGAGAAGGGAGAGAATTCGATCTATATTTGGCAAAGGGTAGGTATCGTGTTTAGTTACATCGTTGAGAGTTCGACCATCGAAACAGAAACGATATTCATCATTAGTTTTTTTGACGAGAAGTACTGGAGAACACCAAGGACTATTTGAGGGTTCTATGACACCTAGACGAAGCATTTCGTCCAATTCGTCGTAAAGAATCTTCGACATATAGGGAGACATTGGGAATGGTCGTTTTTTGAAAGGTTTTGCATCCCCGGTATCGATATGCATTTGTATTTTATCGGTACGACCTAGCCGGTTAGTATTACTGATAGCAGAAAAGGAATCTATAGTATTTTCAGCTAGTGTCTGTTGAACGGGAGTTAGGACTTCGAGAGTATTGAGGGATGTGATGTTTAGTTCTGGTTCCATTTCAGAGAGAAACTGGGGTTTAGAAGTGCTGTTGGAAGACCAGGTATTTTTGGAGAAATCAATAATAAGTGAGAAGGTTTTTACAAAGTTATTTCCAAGAATGAAGGTGCAAGGTAGTGACGGGACGACTAGTGCCTTAATGACATGTAAAATATTGTTAGCTATAATCGGTAGATCTACAGTACCAGAGACAACTTGGTTAGTGCCATCTGCTAGGGAAACATTTCGATGTTCAGAAGAATTAATTTGTACATTATTGACTTTAAAAAAATTGAGGGCTTTATTACCAACTACGGTAATTGAACAACCGGTGTCCAACAGGACGACGAAATCTGTCGAGAAGATTTGTATGGATAGGTAGGGTCTTGTATCGGTAGACTTGTTCAGTAAGACTGGGGCAGTTATTTGTAAAGGGTTTTGATAGAAATTTTTAACAACCTTTAGCCATTTCTCCCACTGATCTTGTTTTTTGATATCGGTTTTCCTAGGGCGGTAAAGAGAGAGTGCACCGATACGACATTCTCCCCTAGTTAGTTTTTTGAACATCGGGGTCAGGTAGAAACAGTGACATTTGGAGAACCACAACGATAACAAAAATAGGATTTTTGTTGGTTTTGACAACTAGAATAAATGTGTCCTTTCTTATGACAATTCCAGCAGGTAACATCCCTACTGTTAGAAATATTAGTTGGATTAGAAGTACTCGTCACGTTGTTGGAGGTAGAAGGTAAGTTGGATGTTCTCGGTTTATTAGTTCGTTGTTTGGGACGCTGATTAGTAGAGTCAATAACAGATACTTTGGTTTGGAAAGAAGGTTTTTGAATAGAGAGTGATTTTTTGACTAATTGGATTAAATCAGAGACGGTATTTACATTGGAAAGGGTTACGTAAGGAATGTATTCTGGAAGTAAATTTCGGGTGATGTATTTTAACTTGCTGACTTCAGCTGGTTCACGAGAGAGACGTTTGAAGAGAGAAGTGAGTTGAGCAACAAAAATAATAATAGACTCGTTCTTTTTCTGTTTATAGCCTTTAATTTCCTCCCAGAGTTTTTCATCATTTTCTGGGGGTAGAAAGGTTGATTTGAGAACATTCGTAAGTTCATCTCAAGAGTTGAGAGAGGTTTTGATGCTGCGGAACCATATTAAAGCATCCCCGGTGAAAAGTTCAACCGCTGATTGAAAAAGGGTTTCAGGTAGGATGTTGCGGGATTCAGCTAGTTCTTTAATTTTTTCTAGAAATTCAAAAACGCTTTTAGGGTCACCGTTAAATTTAATATTCCATTTCGATAAAGGGAAACGATCTAAATATCTAATTTCGGGAGTAGAGACGTTAATTATAGGTACTGTGCCATCTATATTCGGAACTGAACTAGAAGAAGGTGAATTATTGAAGGGAATGGTTTTATCTATCATTTCTTGTTCGAGAAGAAGACAAGTGGTTTTAGATTCATCGCGGAAATTTATATCATCCTCGGAAGGATTTTCAGGTAGAGGTAAACGTTGTATTCTGCCTAGCAAGTGAGCGATCCTAGATTTTACTCTACGAAAACATGAATCTGAAGCAGAACCTTCAAATTCTTCGATTAAATTAGAAACGCTGTCGATAGAATTTTTAATTGCTACTTTTTCGTCTTCTAAGTTAATGTTTTCTAAAGTGAACGTACCGTTTGTTTCTTTGGTTAACAATCTTTTGAGGACTTTCCTTTTATCCTCTATTTTTCTGTTGGTGGCTGTTCCTCTGATCTTTAACTCGTAGTTAATTTCGTCTGCTGTTAGAAAAGTTACCTCAAAATTGGCCATTGTTTTAAGAAAAAAATAACGAAAATTTTGATCTTAAAAGTGTGTAATTTTATTGTCGGAAAAATAGGGATTTTGTCATCGAGCCCCACGTTGTGGGCGTCAAATTTATGTGTAACCTCTTTTTTCTCAAGATGTTAAAAGGCTCGTTTTATCGAGGTTAACAAATGCGAACGGCACTCAGGGGGTAGGAGGAGAGCGAGCGTGGATTCGAACGAGCTCGATGAGATCTTAAGAGACAGATTTAAGGGGATATATTTACTAGGAAAAGAAAAGATATAAGAATTTAAAAGGGACTAAAGAGAAAATGAGAGAAATGATGGAAAAAGGGAAGGTAAATGGGCGCCACTTATTTTTTTATCATAAGGATGGGGAAATATAAGAAACCCAGATGGAAAAAATATTAAATATAGATGTTGGATAAAATGATTTATCTGATGTTGTAGATAAAGTTAAAATAAGAAAGATATAAGGGACATAAGATAAGATGCGGTAAAATTGAGTAAACCGGTAGATGTTCTGGTTAAAATTTTAAATTAAACACTTTTATTAGACAAGCTAGAAAGAGAAAGTTATACTTACTTTTTGTTCTTACTTATCACAACAGCTCCATATATATTAATGAGTTCAAAAGCTAAGATTTATGAGTTAAATACGTCTCATTCGTGTTGTTGATGAGATTAGATCAGAATAACTTACACCAGGTCAGAAAATAAAACATATAAATAAACAATAAACAATATTTATTACTGTGTGTAGTAATAAGTCAATCAGATGAACGAAACAATAGACATATAAAATATCAACAAATGAAATAAGGTAAAATACAGTAAAACACATTAGCGTTTAATCACATATAGAAACAATATTACACATTCAATAACAGCTAAGTATTTTTATATTGTTATTTCTGTGTACCCATTTAAGCAGAATGTGATGTGAAAAAGAAATTGAAAAGTATCAAAATTTAATAAAAAAAATAGTAAATCACTTTTAGCTTAAAAGATTTTTTACTCGAGTAAAAGATGGGGGTACCATATAATAGTTTAAATTAAAACAATTAAATTAAGATAAACATTAAGAAACCAAAAATTTACCATAAAGGTGTTACAAAATATTTAATCAGGCTCTGCGCAACGCTTTTACTGATAACTGAAACATGTATGCGACGAACTGTTTCGAAATTTTCACACTTTAGGAGTCTGTAGATAAGGTACTGGGTTTTTTATAAAAACCGGTCTCACTGTGGATTTTATGAGCACTTCTTACGTTAATTACCCACACTTGGATATTATTCATGCGGATTTCAATTAAGTTTTTGTGCCAAAGAAATAAATGGTATCCCAACTTTTTCTGGTAGTTAAGCAATAGTAATGATATTAAAGAAACTTACAGTTTGTTTCCTAGATAGGAGAATTAAATGGGGCCACACCCAATTTATACGGTACAGTAGAATCTAGTGATTCTTCGGTAATAGCGACAGCTTTTTCATCAGAGAGGTTCCACACTCATTCACTGACTTTAACTTAATTAGAAACACTAAATAGCAAGTAATTCTTTGAAAATCTAAAGGAAATTTGCCGGTATTTGAATCTAGGGGTTGTACAAAATGACTTGCCAGCACAGAGACCCAAACTAGACTGAATTATAAATCCCGGTAAAAAAGTAACCCGCGTCGCTTCAAACCACCCCATTTACGCAGCGTGACCTTATTCACCAGATTTGATTGGTTGGTCTAAAAAAATCGATAGTTTGACGGTTAAAGTCCGTTATAGTCGAGAATTTTCTGGAAGGTAAAATGATCAGGGTCGGCTTAAGTAAGAAAAAATAATAAAAAATAAAAATTTTTTGCATAGAGTTTTTTGGACATGCTACAGAGTATGTGTTTCCGTAAGAAGCATACTTTCCTGCTCTAGATTACCTGCACTAGAAAACAACAAAGACAACATCCTTTGGCTAAAATTAACACTAAAAACATCTAGCAAATTTATATGTTGTATTTATCGACCATCAGACGGTAATTGCGACGAACTATTTCACTATTTACATATAACAAAAGATCGACTACCTTAATAGTGAGTACCCTTTTCCTGAGATTGCAAAAAATTGCAATGTAGCTCGGAAAGCTAAGATCAAGTCTCACAAAATGTTTCTATAAAATCCATCAGAAGAAACAAAAAGGGATATAAACGCTAGAAACAGATACAACCACATAACCACTATTTCCACCAATTTTACAAAAAGTTCGTTCCCTCCACTCACAGCAGATGACGGCTCAATAGTTACGTCCTCCACAGAAAAGGCAGACCACTTTGCCAAAATGTTCTCTTCGAACTCGGGCTCCCCAAATAATGAAAAATATCACATTTAGGGTTTGTGCAGAAAGTGCTTGCTGCTCAAAAGACCAACAAAACAAGTGGCCTTGATTAAATACCTGCTTTACTCTGAAAGACGTGTGCCCCTGAACTAGCGTCAGTTTTCACTAAGGTATTTCAACTATTATATGATACTGGTATTGTTCCAGAATCCTGGAAAACTGCTCGAGTACAACCAGTCCCCAAGAAAGGCTTCAATACCATGCCTTCTAACTGCAGACCTATAGCTCTTTTATCTGTTATTAGCAAAACTATGAAGAAATACGTTAATCACGAGATCCTGAGCTACCTTGAGACACACAACCTTTGTGTGACAGGCAATATAGTTTTCGCCAACAAAGATCAACAGCAGATCTGCTAGCATATGTAACTCATGTCTGGAGTGATGCCATTAACCACCATGCTGAGACTCAAATAGTGTAATTAGACATCTCAAAAGCATTTGATCAAGTGGTGCATGCAGCTCTCTTGAACTGTTTTACCGATAGTTTAATAGATTTTGCTCAGAAGAACTCCGCTCTATAGTGCCTCCACTTGCCAGACCAGCCAGAGCAACGCAAAATGCCAATTCCATGCACCCTTATACTGTTCAGTGCCAGACTTTGAGAACGGATCGATTCGATCGTTTCTTTATCCCCACGATCTCAAGATTGTGGAACTCCTTACCTTCCCACGTCTTCCCACTCGTCCTAACTGGCATTCCTTTAAATCTAAAATTAATAAATTGCCTCTTCTACCCCAATAGATGAACTCGGTACATTTGTATTTAGGTCTATACCTACGAGGACATTCTTAAATAAAAAAAACAGGAACGTCGGAATGGCTTGATGTTAATGTCAATCCTCCGCAGAATTGTTATCGACACTAAGTAGGTACGTAACTTGTTCGCTGCAAAAAAAGCCAAAAGACCAGATTTATTATTGTAATAAAGGGTTTTGAATTCTTTATAGGTTATCCAATCAAAATATGCGATAAGTAACATTATAGTTTTTCTACTGCTTAGCCAAACTAGAGCTCCCCCGAAATTATTTTCTGGCTACAGCCCCGCTTTCAAGTAAACCAACGCTCTGACTCAAGTGGCAACTATTGTTCAAAGAATTATTTAACACTCTGCTATGCCAAAGATATTAAAAGCTTCGCCTTTCTAAGAATTCTCCAAGATATTCGTCTATAATCTTAATAATATAAAATTATTGCATGTATTATTTTAATTTTATTTGATGGATTTGATAATTTTTCATAATTTTGGTAATTGATTAGATCACTCATGACTTTAAGCGATTGTATATATTTATTCTTATTAACCTTAATACAATCTTAAACGAAACTGAAAGTGGTATACTTATTTTAAACAGGTCCTATTCTCGTATCTATATAAGAATACTAAACAGTAATAAACTGAAAGGTGACAATTATCAATTCCACCCAACTCATTTAAAACCAGATAAACTAGTTCAATTAATTATTTATATTTTGACAAATAGGGTAATAAATTATGGACATACATATGCATTACTCCAGTTTAATACAGGGTCCATTCAAGAAATCGAAATTTGTTTCATAGAATTTACATAGTTATCAGACGTTACTTACGTATATCTATCAAATACATATTATTGTAACTGCTTTGCTTTTATCGTTTTGTTTACCAAAATTTCTGTAACTCTTTTTTTCACTCATTTTTTCTCCTCTTGAATTATATTCTATTACAACTTCTGTTTTATTCATTACCTATTTATTTTAATTTTAATTGAATACATTTTTGAATAATATATAACAAATTTTAAAAATTTTTAAAATTTCTACTAATATTATAAATAAAAATCTTACCCTATTACAGGTCTGCTGTCTCATCTCTGCCAGTCTTTGTCCGTGAATTTTTTTCTTCATCTTGGTTAGTTTTCTATACATATACATATAAATAATATAAATATATAAATATATAAATATATAATATAAATATACATATAAATAATAGTTTAAAAAAATTAAAAAAACAGGCTTTTATAACTAAAAAATAGAAAATAATTCTCAATTACAAAGAGTATTACAGTAGTAGAGGATCAAACAATTATTTATAGTTAATAACCTCAAAATAAAATTTAAGTTAGCGAAGAATAATTCAATTCAGAGTAAAAACGGTGTATTTTACTACATTTCATAACTCTCTTCTCATAGATAGTTGCCAATAGAATGATTGTAACATTCAATATATTAAGAACCCCACGCTTCACGATCGCGTTTAAAAGGAGTTTATTGTGAACATGTTTATTCCCCGAAATAAAAACTCACATCCAACTTCGAATATTAATTAACTATTAATAAATCAACCATCAAACACATTCGTGTAAGAAAATTTGTATTTGTTGTCTTTTAATTGTTAAAGTTCACGATAAAATTTGATGAACATTAAAAAAAAAAGAGTGTGCGTGTAACCTTTACGCGCGATTGAAGTAAAACTTGTTGACGTACGTATCGGAAAATAAATATTTAATTACAATTCAATCATATTTATTGCCTATATACTTTACAAAAAAAATGAGATGTTATATTTATATTATTTATTAGAAATAGGAATTTGAAAGTTATCATTATTTTTTTTATATATGAAATAATAGGTTTATGATAACTAAAATGTGAAACATAGATTTTAGTCTATAAATACCATTAATGTATTTGAAACCGTTTGAAAATTTCATAAATAAATTTCGGAAATTTAAACTCCTCCCATAGCTGAAATTATACAGTTACTTCCATCAGAATCTTCCGTTAGAATCTACCCCTAGTCGTGCCTAAAGAAGTTTTGCTTCAATAATAGGTAAACAATATTAAAAATATACACACATTACGTTTAGAATGTGTGATTTTGTAGCTGTATCTACCTTATTGTAATACATCACAACACAAGAGCCTTCGATAGTTAGATAACCATTTCATTTTGTAGCATTTTATAGCATATTCCATAAAATTTAAAATCCTGAGTTAAGTTTGTTTCCTTCACGTCTACGAAGGATCTGTTATTGGTGGTAAAAGATCAGCCATCTTGACTAGTGGTTTTATGGCCTTTATGGCTACCTAACCAAACCTAAAATAAGTATAAGAAAGTGTTAAAATATTTTGAATATTATTATTTTATGAACAAAAACGTGCAACATGCTTCTTTACTCAACGTAAAGATTCCGTATAAACAATTATTTACTATCATAATATGTATGTATGTATATAAACTTACTTAATCAAATCATAATGAATGTGGCTGTCTCGTCATTTTTTCATTTTTGTCATTTTTCTTCAAATCTTTCTGGCGCTTATAATATCCCCTTTGACGTTCACAATTTCTTTTTCTTTTTAGCTCTTTAAGTCTATAAAACGAAAATAGCTAGGTATAAATAATAGGTATAAATAATTAGGTATAAATAGTGTAATTACACACCAAAAATAAAATTTATGCATATAGAGTACCTACCTATTCACTCATTTTCAATCAATATTTTTTCATCACTTTCTTCATTAATAAATCCACATTGTTTATTCATATTTAATACAAACACTTTATACACAAAAAACTATTTATATATAAGCAATGTATTTCGATTGACAAGATGATCAGCTGTCAATTCATACAATTACAGATTTAATTTTATTTAATATAGGAGGCAAAATCGCATGAGCGCCGCAAGGATTATTTTCAGGGGGTGCATCTGCATCTACACACTATTATGATCTAATATATATATAGAATGTAGAATGATTTGGACAGCAACCGCGACGCCTTTAGTTTTTATTCAAACAATAATTTAATAAAAAAAATTAAAAAAATATATAATTTTCTGGTAAATTCAGGTATTTTCTTTCATAGAAGGGGGGTGCAAGCGCACCCTTTTGCACCCTGCTGCCGGCGCCCATGCAAAATCGTGTCAGTATTAGGTTTTGTTTCCGGTTTCTGTTATTAGAATGACGTCACGTCCGTTAGGATAACTTTTTTACTCCTAGTCTCGCTAAAGAAGTTTTACTTCAACAAGTGCTAATTCGCAATTTGGACGAAACCATATGAAATAGCGACCTTGAATTTATTCGTCAACTTCTTCACAAAAAAGTTGAAGTAATACGGGTAGTATTATATATTTAAAAATGATAATCACATCCTTAATCAGAACAAAAAAAATTGGAGGTGCCGGGCATCGATTCCGGTTACCTCTCGCATGCTAAGCGAGCGCTCTACCATCTGAGCTACACACCCAATTAATAATAGCTGACGATAAGCGGTATATAGATTGAAGATTAAAAATATTGTTTTCTTTTTATGTTATTGTATTTAAAATCATTTTGATAAGGAGCAAACAAGATGAGTCCACAGCATCCTTGAGTCTCTGGCTTCTTATGCTGTGTCCAGTGCCCGAGCGAAATATTAGCCCAAACTGCAGACATGCGCAGACCGAGCACTAGCTTCATTTCTCTCACTCCTGTACAGAGGATCTATAAAAGCATTTATTAATCCTGGCGGTCCTAATAAGGATAATGGAAAACTGTTATTAAATTATTGCATTGTCATCGGTCCTTGATACGTATGCAAAGTTTCAGATTAATCAGACTTTTAGAAACCGCTGAAAATTAAGCTCAAAGCTTCCGTTACATACATACATACATACATACATACATACATACATACATACATACATACATACATACATACATACATACATACATACATACATACATACATACATACATACATACATACATACATACATACATACATACATACATACATATATACATGCATACATACATACATACATACATACATACATACATACATACATACATACAACCCAAGCTAATAAAAGCGTGTTAAAAACAAGATTTTGCAGATAAATAATATTGTATAAGTACTTATAATTGGAATGAAAAACAAAAGTAAATACCTAAAACTGGTTTCTCATTAAACGAATATATACCTACCAATTTTAGCATATAATTTTCCATCATCTTGAAATTAATTGCTGTATTATACAATATAGATATCAGATAAACATCTTAATAAACTAGTTTTATGTAAAAGGCCAAAAGTGCTTATTGAGACAAAAAACAATGAAAGTTTATAACTACTTATATACTGGTTATTATCGTATAATTTGCATTTAAACCAATATTTCAATCAATTGAAATACACGCAAACTTGGTCACATTTGATTACAAATTTTGTAACTGTGATACAAATTGCACATTCACTAGATGTTAATTAAGATTATTTTCATGCTTAATCGATTTTGCGATGTACAAAAACACTGCACAAAAACTTTAGCAAATTTTAACTAGATTTAATGCGATAGGTATGCAAAAATAGTGGAACTCGGTGAATTCTGATTAAAACGAAGCTTTTAATATCTGATGTATTTGAAAGTTTGAACAGCGAAGTGTCCGGCGGCGTTTACACACTCGTAGGAGCAACAAAAGATAAACAGGCCTTTACTCAATTTTATGGCGATGTTACTCTTGCAATACAGGCACATTTAGTCAGTATTATAGTGTATTTGTTGTGTCAATAAAATTTATCAACACAGATTTATATATTTTAAACAAACAAGATTTCTTGTTTATCTGATTTAATATGGAAAAACCATTAATGGAGATTGAAGAAGAGGGAAAAAAGATGGGACTAAAAATTAATGAAAAGAAAACAAAACTAATGAGAACAAAAAAAAAAGAGATAAACAACAAAGGGGAAAGAAAAACGGAAATCGAAGAAAAAATAATTGCAACAAACCGAGTATACCAAGCAAATAGAAAACTACTAAAAAGTAAAATATTGACCAAACAGACAAAAATGAATATTTATAAAACAATAATAAGACCAATAACAATGTATGCAGCAGAAACGATGACTGTGACAAAAAAAGAGTGAGAATCGAAGAACAGGAGTATAGAAGAACAACGAGTAAAGAAACTTTAGAAGAATTAAATGGACAGGATATAGTAAAGAAAATAAAATTACAAAGAATCAAATGGCTGAGTCATATGTGGAGACAAGGACCAGAATCAGTATCAAAAGCTATGGTATTATGGCAACCAGGAGGAAAAAGGAGACGTGGTCCACCCAGATCGAAATGGTTAAATGAAGTAGAGGAGGACCTAAGCAGGGCAGGAATTACTAAATGGAAACAGAAGACAAAAGACCGGAACAAATGGAGACATATAAGCGAACAAATACAATGATGATGGGGACTGATCCACCCCGTAAAATGGATCTAAAAAGCGAAAGCGGCGAACCCCCACATGGGGTGTTAAGCCATTCTATGTACCATACTATTTAAGTTAGTAAAATATTTAATAAAATCGCGATTTATATTTATTTATACATTTGCAAGTTTAGGAAAAAGAAGTTAAATGTACATTTTATAATCTAATAAATTGTATACTAAAATCGTTACAATTTTTGAACTATTAGCATAGATTCTTATAAACACAATTTTATATCATAAAGCACATTTGAAATAAACTGTACAAAAAAAATTAAGTTTAAATCAAAAGATAAAAATATGGATCTTCATTCCTCTTATGTCAACTGAATTTTTGAAGTAAAACTTCTTTAGGCGCGACTATAGGGGTAACTCAGTAATTCTAACGGACGTGACGTCATTCTAATGTACCGCGTACCGGAAACAAAACCTGATACAAAATACCTAACACGATTCCGCCTACTATATTAAATAAAATTAAATCAGTAATTGTATGAATTGACAGCTTGTCAACCAAAATACATTGGTGGTGAATAGTTTAAATTTGTGTTTGTTTTAAATATTAATAAACAAAGTGGATTTATTTATGAAGAAAGTGATGAAAAAATATTGAATAAAAATGAGTGAGTAGGTACTCTATATGCATACATTTTATTTTTGGTGTGTAATTAATTACACTATTTATACCTAATTATTTATACCCATTATTTATACCTAGCTATTTTCGTTTTATAGACTTAAAGAGCTAAAAAGAAAAAGAAATTGTGAACGTCAAAGGGCATATTATCAGCACCAGAAAGATTTGAAGAAAAATGAAAATGAAAAAAACACGAGACAGCGACATGCATTATGATTTGATTAAGTAAGTTTATATAACATACATACATATTATGATAGTAAATAATTGTTTATAGGGAAGCTTTACGTTAAGTAAAGAAGCATGTTGCACGTTTTTGTTCATAAAATAATAATATTCGAAATGTTTTAACACTTGCTTATACTTATTTTAGGTTTGGTTAGGTAGCCATAAAGGCCATAAAACCACTAGTCAGGATGGCTGATCTTTTACCAGCAATAACAGATCCTTCGTAGAAGTGAAGAAAACAAACTCAACTCAGGATTTAAAATTTTATGGAATATGCTATAAAATGCTACAAAATGAAATGGTTATCTAACTATCGAAGGCTCTTGTGTTGTGTTGTATTACAATAAGCTACAGCTACAAAATCACACATTCTAAACGTAATGTGTGTATATTTTTAATATTGTTTACCTGTTATTGAAGCAAAACTTCTTTATGCGCGACTAGGGGTAACTCTAACGTTAGATTCTAACGGAAGATTCTGATGGAAGTAACGGTGTGATTTCAGCTATGGGAGAAGCTTAAATTTTCAAAATTTATTTATGAAATTTTCAAAATTTTCAAACGGTTTCAAATACATTAATGGTATTTAGAGAGTAAAATCTATGTTTCACATTTTAGTTATCATAAACCTATTATTTCATATTGTAACGAGCGAGAACCCCTTAGTACGCCCCTGTCGCTCTCCAGGTAAACAACGCGCTTATTCTCGAACAGAACAAACGAGAGACTTCCTTCACTATGCAGACGTTCTAGAAATTGTTACCGAAGGACGTTCTGGAAGCTGTGGACTGGTATATAAGCGGAGAGCCACGACCCACAAAGGAAGTTTAAATTTAATAGCGACAGTCTAAATAGTTGAGCGAACTACGAAGTGAAAATAAATAGTGAATATAAATCGAAGTTAATTGTTGTACATAAATTAGTGTGTTATAGTTAGTTTAGTTATTTAGTTATAATTCGTTTAGTTTATTGTGTGTGTAAATAAATTAGACATTTTCGTTCAGCAGTGATTTTATTTTGAACCCCAAGAACGTAACAATTGGTGTCAGGTGTGGGGTAAATTGAACTGCTGTGTTAATTTAAATTCTGGACTTCATTAGTGAATATTTTGTATGCCAGTTACGAGATCACAGACGAAGAAAATGGATCAGGCGACAATGGAATTTTTCAAGCAAGCCCTTGAAAAAATGAGCTTGAAAATGGAGGAAAATATTAGGAAAATGGAAAATAAAATGGACGAAAACACAAATAAAATGGAAGAAAATACTAGAAAGATAATGGATGAGAATACCCAGAAAATGGAAGATAATTTGGGAGATAAATTGATATTCATTGAAAATGAGTTGAAGAATAATTACTCCAAACTGGAAAATGAGATTGGAAGCGTAAAAGACGAAATTGGAAGCGTAAAAGACGAGATGGGGAACGTGAGCGATAAAATTGGAAAATTTGAAGACAGGGTTGGAAACATTGAAGGCAGATTGGCTAATATGGAGGAAGAAATGCAAGTGAAATTGGAAGAACAGGTGAAAACCATGGAAGAGCGATTGAGTAAGAACTTCAGCAAATATTGTTCGGTTAAGCTGGGAGAACGGGGTGAGCCAGGCCGAACAAAGATCAAACCTCCAACTTTTGATGGCAAAACACCCTGGAGCACATACCAGAAACAATTTGAAGCAGCAGCCAACGCCAACTGCTGGGACGATGAAGAGAAAGCAACTGCCTTAATTGTTGCATTAAGAGGAGACGCACTGAATATCCTTCAGACCATTCCTGTAAGTCAACAAGGTGATTATAAGACTCTGACAAGTAGACTGCAAATGAGATATGGTGATGCACATCTCCAACAAGTGTATCACGCACAAATCAAGAGTCGCCATCAGAAGAGTGCAGAAACCTTGCAGGAATTCGAAGCAGACATAGCAAGGTTGGTAAGGCTGGCTTATCCTTCGGCACCGGACAGCTTCCTAGAACAACTTGCTGTCCAGACCTTCGTCGATGGGTTGAGAGACACGGAGACTCAGCAGACGTTGCGGTTGGCCCGACCCAAAACCCTAGATGACGCCCTGGCCCATGCTCTAGAATTTAAAGCTGCTAAACAAGCTTCTCACAGAGGACAGAGCAAAGTGAGACAGCTTGATGATCCACCAGTCTGCGACGATAGAATTGAGGAAGTAATTCGCCGAGTTCTCCAGGAGAAATGTAATGGTGGACCTAGACGCTGGAACTGCGGCGAAAGAGGACACATTCAGCGTAACTGCAAGAAGCCGGTTAAACCACAACGCCAAGAACAGGAATATCATTTTTCTGTGGAACACCGGGCCGGAAAGTCACATGGCAACGCTGACGCATTATCTAGGAGACCTTGTCCTTCCGACTGCAAACACTGCAGCAAAGCAGAAGAGAAGGGATTCTGTTTAAGAACAACCGTAGTGGATCTGGATTGGCTGCCAGAATCCCTGAAGCGAGACCAAGAAGGTGACACCGAACTGAAGATGTTGCTTGACTGGAAAGCAAAAGGACAGAGACCAAGATGGGAAGAAGTGAGTCACCTGAGTCCTAGGGTCAAGTCCTACTGGGCGCAGTGGGACTCCATCATTTTAGAGGATGGATTGTTGAAGAGGTCCGTCGAGAATGACGAGGGTACTGCAGCTAGGACTCAGCTGATAATTCCCCGGAGTCGGACGACAGAAGTATTGGAGAAACTTCATAATGGAACCTCCGGTGGACACTTCGGCATCAAGAAAACGTTGGAAAAGATCAGAGAACGTTTTTACTGGGTCAACTGCAAAGAAGACGTCAAGGACTGGTGCCGAAAATGTAGACTTTGTGCTTCAACGAATGGCCCAAGAGGAAAACGACGAGCGCCAATGAATCAGTATAACGTAGGCAGTCCTATGGAAAGAGTTGCTATAGACATCGCAGGCCCATTCCCAGAGACCGACGATGGGAACAAGTACATATTGGTGGCGTCGGATTACTTTACCAAATGGGTTGAAGCACATGCCATCCCAAACCAAGAGGCCTCGACAGTGGCAGACGTGCTGATAAAAGAGATGTTTAGTCGGTTTGGAGTGCCACTGGAGCTACATTCTGATCAGGGACGAAATTTCGAGTCTGGCCTATTCCAGAGCATTTGTGAAATACTCGGAGTCAAGAAGACCAGGACAACGCCTCTTCACCCACAGTCAGATGGCCTAGTCGAAAGAATGAATAAAACTGTGGGAAAATATTTGGCTAAAGTGGTCTCTGACCATCAAAGAGACTGGGACCGATACCTTCATCTGTTCACCATGGCCTACAGATCAGCCGTACAGGAGTCTACTAGAGAGACACCAGCTTGTGTCATGTTCGGCCGGGAAATAAGATTACCCTGTGACCTAGAGTTTGGATGTAAGCCCGGAACAGAGATAGCTGGTGAGGACTACGTGAGCACATTGAGGGGCAGGCTACACTACATTCATGAGAAGGTCCGACAAAATATACAAATTGCTAGTGACCGAATGAAGACCCGCTATGACAGCAAAGCTACAGAAGGTGGTTTCAACGCTGGAGATTTGGTCTGGCTGTACAACCCCCAGAAGAAGAGAGGATTATCACCTAAGCTACAGAGGAATTGGGAGGGTCCATACAGAGTGGTAAAGAGGATCAATGATGTAGTGTACCGTATACAAAAACTACCAAGGGGCAAGAGGCGCGTGGTCCATGTCAATCGGCTGGCGAAATACGAGGCGGACTACGATGAACAAAACGAGACCCATCTGAGAAGGACGACCAGCCCAGAGCATGTTGAGATGAGTTTCGACCAGTTCATGGAGAACTATGGTGGAACTGGGAAGGCACGATTCGGAGTTACCACCGAGCAGCAGCAGGGCCTCTTCTCTGTGCCTGGAGATTATTCCCTAGCCCATTGTGTCGCCGAAGATCTGCGTATGTCCAGGGGAATAGCATTAGTCTTCAGGAAGAAGTTTGGCCGTGTATCTGAGCTCTCCAGACAACAGCCCCATCCCGGAAAAATTCTAAGTCTCACTGACGGTCATCGTCACCTCTTCTACATGGTGACTAAGAGGTTTTCCGATCACAAGCCCAGCTATAGAAGTATGTGGAATACCTTGCTGAACCTAAGAAACGAACTCACCAGGTTGGAAGTGAAGAAGCTGGCTGTGCCTAAGTTGGGTTGTGGTCTAGATCAACTCAACTGGAGAGTCGTCCGGAACATGCTCGAGGTGCTTTTCCATAAAACAGGAATAGAGATACTCGTGTGCATTTTCAACCCGAGCGGAAACACAATGAAGGAGAAGACTGTGGATTGCTATTTCGAAAAGCAAGGGAGCTGCAGAATGGGAGATGCCTGTAGGTTCAGACATACCAACCAAGGTGTTCGGGGACCGAACGTCTTAAGGAGGGGGCAGTGTAACGAGCGAGAACCCCTTAGTACGCCCCTGTCGCTCTCCAGGTAAACAACGCGCTTATTCTCGAACAGAACAAACGAGAGACTTCCTTCACTATGCAGACGTTCTAGAAATTGTTACCGAAGGACGTTCTGGAAGCTGTGGACTGGTATATAAGCGGAGAGCCACGACCCACAAAGGAAGTTTAAATTTAATAGCGACAGTCTAAATAGTTGAGCGAACTACGAAGTAAAAATAAATAGTGAATATAAATCGAAGTTAATTGTTGTACATAAATTAGTGTGTTATAGTTAGTTTAGTTATTTAGTTATAATTCGTTTAGTTTATTGTGTGTGTAAATAAATTAGACATTTTCGTTCAGCAGTGATTTTATTTTGAACCCCAAGAACGTAACAATATATAAAAAATAATGATAACTTTCAAATTCCTATTTCTAATGAATAATATAAATATAACATCTCATTTTTTGTAAAGTATATAGACAATAAATATAATTGAATTGTAATTAAATATTTATTTTCCGATACGAACGTCAAAAAGTTTTACTTCAATCGCGCGTAAAGGTTACACGCACACTCTTTTTTTTATCTGAAGTTATAATAACAAACAACTACTGCTTATAAATTGAACTTTGACAGTGACCCTTTAATCCACATGATCTACTATTAGAGAACCTTAGGTTATATCACCCATAGATGAAGATACATATAAAATCTACCAAACAAGACCGAAAGACTGGCTAAAATCGATATGCATACCTATACCGAAAAAAGCTTACGTCAACAAATGTGTTCCATCCAATAATTCTGAAAAACTAAACTTTAAAAATATATTTGAAAATTATTCAACGCAGAATATACCGGAAATGAGTAACCGATCTAAGCATAGAACTATTTAAAATTAGGACGGGACTCGGGACTAGAGAAGCTCTCTTCAGCTTATCAGTACTTCTGCAAAAATGCAGAGATCAGCGTAAGGAAGTGTATATTTGCTTCATAGATTACGCAAAAGCTTCTGATTGTGTTAAATATTCTGAGTTAATGACAATTTTGGATGCAAAGGGATTGGATAACACCGACATACAAACTCTGTTTCACCTATATAGACACCAAATAGTATCCGTAAGACTGGATAGCGGACTAACAAGTAAATCACCCATTAAACGCGGAGTTATACAAGAATGAGTACCGTCGCCCATTTTATTCAATGTCTACTCAGGATCCATCTTTCAGAAAGCATGTGCGCACGCAAAAAGGCATAAAAGTTAATGGGAATTCTCTCTACAATATAAAATACGCTAATGACACATTGATATTAGCTGACAGTGCACAAGTCCTAAAAATGCTACTAAACAAATTAATTAAAGAATGCGACGAGCTTGGCCTAAATATAAACACTGCAGAGACTATGGTTATGGTCATAAGCCGAAACCGAATGTACAAACAAACATCAAGTATCAAGAATTAATACTTGAGCTATTGGATAACAGAAAATTTAGACCCCTACCAAGAAATAAGAACAATAATAGAGATGGCAAGAGAAACTTTTTTTAAGATGAGGAACTTGCTAAGCGATCGTAGCCTCAGAATAGCAACAAAACTCAGATTTGTCAACATGTCAACTGCTATGTATATCCAGTTTCGTGGTATGGAGTTGAGGCTTGGACAATGATAATAGGTACAATGAATCGCCTTGAGGCTTTTGAAATGTGGATATTTCGACATATGCTTAGGAATATACTGGGTAGATCAAGTCACGATTAAGTAGTTCTACGAAGAATCGGAAAAGACAGAGATTTTCTAACAGAAATTAAGATGAGGAAGACGGCATGTCTAGGACACATATCTCGGCACCAGAGATACGAGAACCCAAAACTCATTATGGAAGGAAAAATATATGGTCGCAGAGGACCTGGCTGAAGAGAATGTTCGTGGCTGAAGAACATCCGTGACTGAATAGGACTTAATTCACATAAACTCCTGAGAGCATCGCAGAATCGCACAAAATTCACCGAAATTGTTGCCAACCTCCAGATTGGAGACGGCACTTAAAGAAAGAGAATAAGGTTATATCAGCAGTAGCAGTTTTTAATACAGCATATCATCTACCTGACGTTTATTTCTGAACTAAAACGATTACTTTTCAATGCGCTGAGCCCAAATATAACTTCAGAATTGTTTAATCACGTCCGAATTTTAAAGATATCAATACTAAAAATGCAACAATATTCTTGCTGGCATAGACTTATAACACGTACCTAAGCTATACGTTCTCATTTAAACAGATTAAGCACGTTTTCAGAGTGCGAGAGAATTTGAAGAATCAAGGAGGTTAGTATTTTTTATTTTTTTTTTTAAAGAGGGCCAGGCTTAGAGGTAGTCCATGGGATTGCATCGCAGCTAGTACAGCTTATTGTGCACCCTCATTCACAGGTCCTCATTCTTCGTCAAATCCCAGGTTCTTAATGAACCAAGAGATTCTTTTGACTATGGTTTCCCGTTCTTCCCTTTGATCTCCAGTCGGTAAATCAAGGGATCTCACACGCAGACCTTGCAGGGCTGGGCACATAAATATCACGTGGAAGGCTGTTTCCTCCTCCTCACCGCATTTTCTACATAGGAGGTTTTCAACTTGAATTCCCATCTTATGTAGGTGTCCGCGAAATACCCAGTGGCCGCTGATGAAGCCAACCACTTTCCGCAGGGTTTTCCTCCTCAGCCCAAGGGCATCTGCCGCTATAGCACCAGTAGGTGTCTGCAGCATTCTCTTTGACTGTATTTTACCTTCTGTTCTTTCCCAGCTCTTTCGATGTTCTATGCCCATCCACTGGCGAACAGCTCTTCGTGCTGTGTTGTAAGCAATACCACACGTCGGCTCTGGGCCAATGAGCGGGCTTTCAGCTCCTTTGTTTGCCCACTTGTCTGCTCCCTTATTGCCAGCGATACCTTTGTGCCCCGGAACCCAACTAAGGATAACTTTGTTGTACTCTCCCAGGGTTTTCATGGCCTGATGACAGTCCCATACTGCTTTAGAGGTAAAGTCAAAACTGTCAAGTGCCATTAGCGCTGCTCTACTATCCGAGTTTATGTATATGGTGTGGTCTGTCATACCACGCTCCAAACACACTCTTGCACACTCTGATAGGGCAACAACTTCAGCCTGGAAAACAGTAGCCAGCTTACCCAGGCTTACGCAAAACTGCGCCTTGGGTCTGACTCCATATATTCCCGCCCCAATGCCTGTTGGCTTCTTCGAGCCATCCGTATACCAAGTGAACCCCCTTTTCATATATTCAGGTTCACCTTTCTCCCAGGCAGCCCTGTCAATAATATTGACATTGTATGGCTTTTCTAGATCTGTGATCTTCACCATCCTGTCTGGTAGCATTTCCAAGGTGTCCATCTGTACAGTGTCCACAATCCTTGTATGCCCACTGGCGGCGTTATACTTCCAGTTGCCACTGCAACCCATTCTGTAGGCTGCCATCCTTGCCTCCCCTTTCACAATAATGTCGAGAGGTGGGAGGTTTAGCACTACTTCCAGGGTTGCATTTGGAGTACCTCTCATGGCTCCTGTGATGCCAAGACACGAGGTTAGTATGGTTCACTTGTTAGCAACAGAAGCAAACACTGCTTCGTTTTTTTTCCGCGCACTGAGAGAACGAGCTTGAATCGCCACGTCTGGATATTAGGGCGTCCATAAATTACGTGAGGTGTTTTTTTAAATTTTCTGTACCTCCCTCCCCCCCATGGTGAAATATCGCTAGATTTTATTAAACTTCTTCCCCCATCCCCCAATCTCACGTGAGATTTTGCAAAATGTGGGTTTCTTATGTAAACGTATTGGATTTTTATCGTAAAAAAATTATTTGCTTCGTACTTTTATTTACGACTAGTAAAATTAATAATGCTGAGATCTATAAGTGTAATAAAGGTTAAACAATAGAATACTTAAATTGTAACTACTGCGATACTGCGATTAAAAAAAGAATATCTACTCTAATTCAGTTCATGGAGAATCATGCGCGGTCTCAAGAGAGATTATTGGAACCAACATGTCGAAGTATGAATGAATTATTTTTTTAACGGATTAGTGAATGATCTTAATCGTATTATGATTAGGCTTAAGATTAAATCTTAAGCATGTATAATCTGGATAATGGACCAATTTTTTTTGTTTTAGTCAGGAAAAAATTGCGTCATATTTGCCGTGACCCCCACCCACTCTTTCCAACGTAAGATTAGATGAGATTTGACTCGATCCCCTCCTCCCCCTTAAACAACTTACGTAATTTATGGACGCCCCTTATAACTGTCCTCAAAACACTGCAAATTTACTTAATTTACACGTCTTTCTGTTTTACTTTGCATTGACTTTTCCGAAATATCTTTTTTACTGAAATTTTTTATTTGTAATAAAGCTAATCTTGAATTTTGAAAAAGTGTAGGTACTTGTTACAATTAAAAAAATTAAAATTTGCAAATTTTTAAATCCAAACTGTGTTTTTTCGATTGATTTTCATGTTTTTTTTTGTCGATTTTATCATAAAGTGGGCAAGACGATTTCAACGAGCCCAAACTCGATGGGCACGTAGTTTCATCTCTGAAATGCTACGCTCTTCTTCCGACTCCATCATCATATCAGATTTCTGACATCATAATTTTGCATTGTCACCCAATTTACATGTCTCTGCAAAATTTCAGATTAAAGTTAAATAAATGCTTGTAAAAAAGAAGATTTTTACGTTTGGATTGTTTGTGTAATTTTATAGAAAAAGAAAATTCGTTGTGCTTAATATGGTCAAAACCTAAAAAGTTAAACTCAAGACTCAATACTCAATACCGTTCTCTCAGTGCGAAAGAGAAAAAAAACGAAGCAGTGGTTGCCACTCGTTCTAATTTTCCTATATTTAAAGTATGTCCCCAATTAAGGTATATCAAGGAGGTCATGTAGTCGAATTGTTCCGCCTATTAAGAAGAGGATAAAACACTTTCGACTTGTTCCTCCATCGCAATGGAAGACGGGCTTGACGCACAGTTTGGGTTTTATTATAAGTCTATGGCTATTCCAAACAGAGGTTTTTACATTTGCGCATTTAGGATAGGTAACTTTTAAATAAGCAAGTCCGCGATCAGATTTGAATTAAGCGCACCGAAAATTGTCTGAAATGTATACTTTTATTTCTGGGTACCAATTTTGTTGTGCTGTATTGTGTATAAGAAGTTTCGCAGCATCTAAATATAAAAAAAAATAAACAATCTTTTATACGTGATACATATCACCGTACGTTGGATCATATGCTCCAGGCAAGGCACCATTTGACGCAAAAATGATTGTAGAACCGTTGTTACTTTCACTTGTTCGAACCGGAGCTTAGTGTAGACAGGCGGATTGGAGTACCTTGACATTTTCAGGAGTCGCACGTTTGCGACAATCACCGCATATCTACAGCGTGTCCATTTACTGTTTAATTAGTAGATATATTGGTTAATGTAGTTTAAGATTTTCTTTGCGGGAATATTGTTGTTTCTTAGTATCTTGAAACTAAATAAATTTTAAAGAAGTATTATAATGAAATATCGTAAAAATTTGGTCAGCATTACAACAAATTATTAATAAGAAATAACATTGCAAACATTGGTTTCTTGCTTTATAATTTCTGGTGTCTATTTTTATATTTATATATTTTTTGGAGACATATTCTTTCAATGGTTTTCGGAAGTGTGAAGGAGGAAATCGTTTGCTAGTTTTAGTTTTGAGTTTGTATAGGATAGGTTTTTTGTTAGTTCTTATTGGTGTAATAATGGAGATTATTATTATAAGGAGATATTACTTATATTTTTTAAATGAAAGAAATTAAAATGAAATATAAAATATGAATAGAATGGGAATTTGAAATGAAATAATTACAAAATGTTATTGAAATTAAAGTTAAAAAAAAAATAGATTGCAGTTATATAAAAGGTAAATAATTAAAATAAATAAAATATACGAAGAAAAAAAGTTATTGAACGTGGACCAGAAGGAGCTAAGAAATAGAGCGTTCTAAATAATACAGTTAGAAAGATTATTCGGATTTGTCTTCGTGTGGAATAGAATATTAAGTACTAGAATACGGTTAAAAAATTATTAATAGACAATTGAGAACAAATTGGGAAAACCAAAAAAACTATAATAAAAATCAAATGAATGATAAAAATCGTAAAATGAAGAGATACCTTTTAAAAAACAAAAGCTGTAAATAGAACAAACGATAAAGCATCAAAAAAATTGAGAAAAAATAAATAAAGATTGAAAAATCAATTGAAATAATGGATAAAAACTAGAAACCAACACGAAAATATTAGGAAATTAAAAAAAAAATCGTAATAAATTGAAAAAATTAAAAAATCGCTAAAGTGGGAGAAAATTAAAAATAACAAGTTATAATGGTGTCGTGGGACACCAGGTAGGAACTAAGTTCCTTCGGCTAATGTAGAATTGACACTACTTGCTTGTGTATACGACTGTAGCGCCTGCGCACGTCTCATTTAACGGTTTTATTCCATAGACTTTTTGTTACGGTTTTACTCTTACTTTTTTTTCAGTTCGGTCGCGCAGCAAAATCCCTATCTCCTCCAAGCCTTGGATTATACTACGTTATAGATTAATAATTACATTTCTTTTGGTTGTACATATTTTCATAATTTGTACTTTTCGTCTGGGCAGCTTATATATTAATAAATTCTCTAAAGATATAATTTTTATAATGATAATGATCGGAATAAGATAATTGAATTAATTTTATTTAAAGTTAAAATAATATTTATAGTTTTTGTTTAACACTGGAAAAAAACTAAAAAAAAAATTACCATCCCGCGGATTCGATCCTCCAACGATATCAATCGTGAAGAGTTATCATATGCTAGTCAAATTATTTTTATGAATTTACTGCATAAATTTTGATCATATTAATTATAATAATTTATTATAAATTTTGAGATTAACATTAGTAACAGGTGTAGATAATCCAATTAACTAAAATATTACAACATAATTTACACATTTTACATTTAAAAACCAATGATTTTCATTAATTTATAGAACATCACAAAAGTTGACATCGTTGGATATTTCTATATTGTTTACAATGTTTATATTATATTATTAAACTTACCTTTCGTTAGGAGATTCTGCAATGAGAAGATCATCTTTTGCTTGATTCATTATACCTATTATATTTTTTGTAAACACTTTCAAGAAAGTTTCGGTGACAGTTAAAAATTATATCATAACTGTCAACATTAAATCTATCGTATACTGAACACTAAATAGAGGCTAGCGTTGTGTGGAGGCTAGCGGTAACCTGCCTACTAGATATAGTGGCACTATTACAAGCGTTACGGTTTTATTGTTACGGTTTTTTACTATTACATTTTTTTCAGTTCGGTCACTCAGCAAAATCCCTATCTTATCCAAGCCTGCCGCAAGGAACATAGTTCCAAAAATTATAGAATAACTAGGAAAAATAAAAAAAATAAAAATATTGTAAAAAAAATGGTGAAACACTGGAGTTAATTGGAAAAAACCAAATACAAAACCAAACCGTCAAATAAAAAAAAACGGAAAAAATCACACTAATTAAAAAATACAAAAACAATGGGAAAATCAAAAAAAAAATTAAAATAAAAAAGTAAAGCTGAGTTGAAAAACGATAAAAAACTTAAATATGTAAAAATGGACACCAACGAAAAAATCGTTAAAAAATTGAAAAAATGGTAATTATGGGAACAAACCAGAAAATAAAATGGTAGTAAAAGATAAAAAACAAGAAAACAGAAAATCACTAATTAAAATCAAGAATAAATCTTAAAAACTGTGAAAATTAGCAAAAAAAGTGAAGTAAAGTAAAGTACACTAAAAATAAATATGTAAAAATAAAAGCTTTTTAAAAAAAATTTAAGCGCATTCAGAAGAAAAAGAAAGATACACTAAAAAGCCAGAAATAAAATATTTATTTCTTAAAAAAAATGGAAGCATCTAAACATTTTGATTTCCTTAAAGTCGGCTCCAATGGTTTATATCTTTGTAAAAGATTTGAGTTACTTAGGTTCGAAATCTAGATTTAATAGCTAAGATTAAAATGGAGGATAATTTGCCATTGGAGCCGAGGAGCCAAGGAAATCAAAATCACATGTCTAGTTGCTTCCAAATTTTTTTAAGAAATAAAGATTTTATTTTTGGCTTTTTATGCTATACACCATTATTAACTTTAGTGCAGAGCTTATTCTGTGGTATTTTCTGGAATATCTTCCACATTGATAACCAGACCTTAACCAAATTTCTATGGGACCACACGGACACTCTACTCTTTTGAATTCAAAAAAAAAATTCTTTTTTGAAGTCGGTAATAAGTCAAAAACTCGAAACAAACGATAAATTAAGTTAAAATTAAAAAAACAACAGAAAAAAAACAAGGCAAAAGAATCGAAAAATCGCGAAACAATTTTATATGGTAGGAAGTTCGCCGGCTAGTAATTAATAATTTTTTTGAAAATTAAGACAACCACATACAAAGTAATCAATTTATGCATAGAAATTACAATATTGCTTATATTTACTATTTCTAAATTATTTGATACCTAATTTACAAATAGTAATGCACTTTGGTGAGATTTAATTATCATTTTGTATAATAATGTTTATTTTGTGTGCGTTCATGCTTTACAAAACGAATTATAATAAATTGCTTCAAGCGATATTTATTTCGAATTTTGTCATTATGTGACTTTATTTAACTTTATTACATAATAACTGACATATTTTTAATCTATCGCACCCTTTGCGACCGTATCAAATTAACATATCGAACGGATTTGAATTCTCGAAGAACGAAAACAACAAAAAAATGATCAAGGTCTTCTGTTGAAATTAAGGCGTGGTCAATAAACGCATAGATTCTTTATAGGTACGATACTTTAACAAGTTTTTCACGTTTTAAACTATAGTAATAAATTCTATTTTAATGTTAATAAAAATAGTTATAGATATATTTCTCATGAATTTTTATAATGCAAAAAAATGAATTATAACTCTAAATTAACTTAACATCATTTATCAATAAATGCATGTTAAAAAGTTGAATTAGTAATAAACAGACTGTCCAATATATATATTTTTTTATTCAAATTCTTTAAATAAATACTCATCATTATGTTTATTTATGTTCAAATCTATAGTATAAGGTCGAATGACTCCACCACCATAAAATGCACAATCTTAGCTTTTCTGGATAAATGATACTATAAAGGGTGTCTCATTATATTCTGACTGTTTTTAAGAGCTTATATCTTCGTAACGGTTCTAGATCATACGATGCGGTTTTTACAGTTAGGTTTAAAATTACCGTAAGTTTTGTTGTGACACATTTATATAAATGGCCTACTTCCGGTTTACCCGCTAGAAAAGTGGCGTATTTTCAGAAAACAGTAGATGTGATTTTTTAAATGGGAGACCCTGTATATTTAGCAATTTTCTAAAAGACGCATATTTTTACTTTATAACAATACCTTAAAGTTTAAAATCGGTGCACAGAAAGGGAAGTTAAAATTAAAAAATCACATCTACTGTATTCTGAAAATACGCCATTTTTCTATCAGGTAAACCGGAATTATGCCATTTTTTATAAACGTTTCACAACAAAACTTAAGATAATTATAAACCTAACTGTGAAAACCGCATCTTATTATCTACAACAGTTTCGAAGATATAAGCTTTTAAAAACAGTCAGAATATAATGAGACACCCTGTACTCCAGCCGTCCAAAAGATGGAATGATCACGTGAACGGCACGCACTGTTTGAATATTACTCTCCCCAACCAACGTCAGAAGTCCGATTTACACCACTCAACAAAAAAGTACCCACCCTCGATGCTTACAGTTTATATTATCTCTGGTATGAGTACAGTGTAAACTGTTCTTCGTTATTTCAGTTTGGAAGGCTTGGCATAGTAGGATTACGTCAGCCAGTCACTGATCACTCGTCCTTGAATTCCATCTTTTGAGCGTCTCGGGTACAGTCGAGGAAATTAAGTAATGAACCTCTAAAATTTTTGCAGTAAGATGGATCCCTATGATTTTTTTTATTCGATTCGTAATGGACTCTACAAACTTTTTGTGGGATCAATGCATTTTGAAAATTGCATTGTTGCAATGGAAAAAATCAATTTTAGAAATGCATTTCGAAAAGAAAACTTTAAAAAGTAATAAAAAAGTGTACTACTATAGAAATGAATTTAATTTTGTTAATCGGGGTTTTTGGGGTCGCTAAATACAAATATGGTGTCGGTTACGACCTCTGAGGTTCCTGATGGCCAGGATACACTGCACCCACGTCGTCTCCTGCAGTTTTATGGTAGATTGCATTAAAATTGGTCAAAACACGATACTCGGGAGTTTTTGGGGTCGCAGAACACGAAAATTACGATGGCAATGCTCTCCGAGATACCTGGTGCCCAAGCTGACTCTCGTCTCCTGGAGTTCTATAGCATTGTTATAATTTTTCCTTCGTGGATTCGGAATAAGTGATAACAGCAGATAAAATAAACAATTTATTGGTAAACACAACTAAATAACAATTACCTAAACTAATTTACACAACTTTAATACATTCACAATTTATAAATAACGCCTTTAAAATATCTCGTACAACAATCGCACTTTATCGCCAGCTACTACAATTACAATTCCATTTATCGCCAACTGATACAATCACCACTATTATTTTTCGCCGTCTATTACATTACAACTACAACTGTTTCTGTACAAAGCGGTCCCTTTTATACCGAATTAATTCCTTTCTGGAAACATCTACAAAGATTCCACACACCAATTCTTATAGAACGGAAGAGTCTCGAAATTCGAGATCAATCCATCAGTTACGTGAAGATTCGAAGATTCTCCGTACGTACGGTGACTTACTTACACCTCACACCAGTGACAGGTCCGGCTTGGCTCGTAACAGTAGATTGCATCGACATATTAAAGTTTTAATGTTTATTATAAAAGATGTTGTTATATAATGCCGGTATATAAACAAAGATAATTTGTTCTAAATTGAAAATTAAGATTTTTTTTAAAATGTGTTTATAAAGTCAAAACCGGCTTAAGGTTGAGATTGCAGGTTGGAGTCCTTTTGGATGTGTGTTTTTATTTCTCGTAATTTCATTTCTTATTTGTCTAATTTCTAAATTTCAAAATTTTTTTTTTGTTTGGTATAAGAGCAAGCTTTCTTAAAAGAATATTCTGCATTTCTGTTGCATAATGTGCTAATTTAGTGTGAATCCTGCAAAGTTGAAACTCAAATTGACTTGTGAAATTGAGAAAATTAAGAAAATATGTTTATTCTATTTGTTGTGAGCTAATATAATAATTCTGCAGTTTGTTTCTTCTCTAATAATATTATTACTTTCCATCAAATTCCATAATATCCCGATAATTTACGCTCCCATAAATTTCAGTTTGGTCGTTTCAATACGTTAATTACACCAACTGTGCTATCTAACGAATTGCAAATATTAATTACATCGATACTATTTAATCATTTTAATTTATTAATGTATATATTGGACTGATGGAAAAATACTTTAGAAATTAAATTGGATTGGTATTTAACCTTTTCTTAAAGTACCTTTAAATCTCCATTTTTATTTAAATTAAAATACGTATACCTACCTATATGTAAATATTGATATGGATTTTTTTGGGGTACACTTGTTTTTCAATATAGATTCTGGGAATTTGATTCGCCCTTTTTATTGCTTGTGTTGTTATAGAGTTTAATATTGATTAGATTTTCATAAGAATTTAAAAAAGAGAGATGATTGTAAGATACAAAATGAATTGAAATGTAAAAAATAATTGAATTTTAAAAGAAAAATATTTACCAAAAAGACTATTAATAATTATAAAAAAAATATAAAAACAAAGTAGGTAGCAAGTATCAAAGCAGAAAAAAAAACGCAGTAACAGGTATAGAGAAGCAGTAAGGAAGGAGTTGACAAGAAGGGAAAACCAGCTACATAAAGAAGAAAGAAAATTTTATGGCGCTAATTTTTTTTTTGGTATAGCCATCGCTTTTTTTGTAAGAGTAGAATCCACCCACAAAGATATTTTATTGAATTAATTTGATGAAGGTGAATATTAATAATGGCACAAATGATAAAGTTTTATTTATTTTTGTCTAAAAGTTACAGAAATGAATGAATTGTGAAGAACATTAAGGAGTGCGTGATGTGAATGTTGGAGAAATTGAAAATTGGAACTTGGCACCTGATGCTGAGGATAAATTTTGTACAAAAAGGTAATTTGATTTGGAAGGGTGAAGCGATTGACGCTCCCAGATATTTTATTGAATAGTGTCACATACGATGAGAGGGCAGTTTTGCCCTACATATTAATTTATTAGTTTATATTTTACTGTATTGTTTTGTATTACATTTTAGCAGGTCAAAGTCATTGCGTTAGATCGCGACACGTGTTTAAATAGTTTAATTTTTATTCTCACGTAGAAGATGAATTGGCTATAAAAGCAAGTTGTTGAGGTCGGACACGGTGAGTTCGGAGTCTGAGGTTGTCTGTAAGGGTCACCCTTTGGGGTGTCCCTAAAACAGACCCTTGGGCCTGGGCCGTTGTGACTCTTGACGTATTTGCGTGAGTTAGTGTGACATGCCACCATGTCTTTTATTTGGTAAGATTAGTAAGATTATTGTTTTTAGTTATTTCATATTCATATTTTAATTATTTATTGTTATTGCTTACTTATTCGATAATATATTTGTTGTTTGTTTCCTGTTGTTTATCTCATCTTCCCCTTGGTTAGTTTTCTGCCTTCAGCAGAATACCTAGCCAGGGGTTAGATAACCACGACCTGGGTGGGAAGTGCCTTTAGTAAGCTACCCCTTATTCCTAGACACTATGGCACATTTCCTAATCCCCCCAGGCGTGACAATAGATGAAGTCCAAGGGTTGGAATTCCATATCAATTGGCGCCCAGAACGTAGTGCTTCGGCATTACAATTTTGGTAAGAAATTTTTCCTTATTTGTCAGGTGTCAAGCTCAATTTTTTTTTTAATATTTTGATAGGTAACGCCTGAAAGACGATTGAAAGAAATAGTATTTTTTTTTAATATTCTAAATCTAAAAATTAAAAAAAGAAGTAAGTATGTGAAATTGAGAGGAGACAAAGATACAATGTCAGAACAGGGAAGAATATTGTTAATCAGGATAATCAGGTAGGGGAAAGAAAAGAGTCATGGGATAGGCAAATCCATTAACTTTTTTCCCTTTTATAATGATTTATTTTTGTTGCAACTATTATCATTTTTACATTTTTTTTTGTTTTATAATTTTTTTTTAAATACATTTCATGACATTCAAAATTATATTCAATTCATGACACTATATAATATAATAATTCTATCACAACCAAAAACTTAACGTATCTAATACAAAAATCACAACCCGAAGAAAAATTCATTTGCATTCTGCATTAAATAATAAATCTTTTTTATAATATAAAATTTTTGTAATAAATTATCGCACAAAAATTAATTACAAATCTACCAAAATTATCGAGACATATTAATAAATCTCTAAACAAGTTGTTATTAGTAAATACCGCATAGTGAGTTTTTAATAAGGATGTAAATTGCGATATAGACAAAAATTAATGGTGCTAGAAGAAAAACCTTATTCACTTCTCTTCCTGCTCTTATTTTTCGCTAATGCATTCATTTTACGAACCTATTTATTATATATCTTATAATTATACAAAACCTCTAAAGTGCCACGAATTAGCTATAAGGAAGTAACTTATTTCATTTTGCATACTTTTAGGCAAAATTTTAACCTAAAACCATTAGTCACCAAAAAAATGTAACGTGCGATTTTTCTTAATTATTATATTTACGCTGATAAAAACACTTCCTATAATCTAAAATTGGTTGGCACCCTACCAAGGTCATTTATATTAGTAGTGTAAATATACTACCACTGTTTAATTCACCGTAAAATCAAAGATAAAATAATACCAGGTACGGTAAAAACACTTGTCTACTTTTAGTATCAACCGATAATTAGTATACGAGGTGTTTCCAGAACGTATCCGACCTTTATACCTATCTCTGTGATGACGGTATTTTTGGTTCTGAGTCGAGTGGTGTGCTTTAACCAAGTCCTGGAAATAAGTTTTTGGAATAACTCTAAGTGTTCTCGTCGCAATATCATCAACCGTCGTTTTGTCGTTGATCCGGTGTCCTTTGAGCGTTTTTTTTTTTATTTGGGCCAAAAGTCACAAGAGGCTAACTTAAGACTGAGTGGAGGTTAGCGAAGCAGTATAATATTGTGTTTCGTTAAAAACAGCTGCACAAGCTATAATAACTACGCTGGTGCATTATAGTGATGGAGAAGCCAGGCACAGCTTGACCAAAAGCATCCGTTTTAGAATAACAACGCAATTTTCTTATTAAAACGATGAATTTAATACGAACAATGTAGAGTAATGCCCTGGCAATGTTAGATACAAACATAAAGCAACATTTGCAGATAAAATTCTTATCTGACTAGCAATTTCTAACATGTATCCCAACCTTTTGTGAAGCTTTCAATAGTCAGACTAATATTGATAATTGCCTTTTTAAATATCTTCAGTTTGTCTACGAAAATCATACCAATGACGATATCATGTTTTGGCCAGACCTAGTATCAAGAGATATCCAAAAAAATGGCCCTTGGTAAGCCAGGCGCATCAGTAGATTTATATTAATTGAATATATTAAAAGTATACGTTTTAGAACAAAATGTTTTAGATAAAAGTTGTAGGTCTCTTTAAGACGAACAAAAAAGTCTTCTAACATTTTTTTGTACAGGGTGAAGTAAAAAAGTTATGAATTTTTTTCCATTCTGATTTGATGTCACGCCCAAACGGCCCTACCGATTTGACCCATTAACGAACTCGACCGAGATTTTGGGACGATTGATTTTTGTACCAGATTTCATTTCGATCCGTTAAGAAATGCGACCGCTATCGTGTCCACAGATTTCGTTATATCGGAACTATACATATATATATATATATATATATATATATATATATATATACCCAAAATAAAACGAAAAACTGTAGTGAAATTTTCCCGAAGTCGTGACCTGCGAACCAGCTGAAAAGTAGATATAAATCTACTAACTAGCTTCGAACGTGTTTGAATATTTTCGTATCAAATAAAATAATGTCTCTGAAGAGTACTCGATCTTCATATCTCTGCGTTGATGTTATTTTTCGTTATGTGGCAAATGGCATCATTCAACCAAGTTCTTATTTTTTTCGAAGCAGTCTTGGAAATAAATTTTTAGAGTAACCCTAAGTGTTCTTGTCGCAGTATTTTAAACTGTCACTTTGTCGTCGGACTGGTGTCCTTGAGCGTTTTTTGAAGTTATTCTTCTATTCGTGGACCCAGCGGTGAAAATTTGTTTGGGATTAAATCGGCAAAATCATTACATATGTAATGGTGTGAGTAAGAGGGGGACAGAAACACATATAAGGTATATTGGTCGGTAAAAACAAAGATGAAATATTCACCACATATTATTAGTTATAACTATAAGTCCTTTGAATACCGTTTAAGTATTCAGTACCTATACAAAAAACAGTCTGAGCTAATGTATTAATATCATAGTGACGTATTACATTGTGTTTGACAGATTATTTTTTAATTCTGTCAGGTAAGTATACATATTAAGTTTAGTATTTTATATTAATAATATTAATAATAATATTTAGTCATGAGTATTGTATTGTAGTCTAAAGTACCGTCACATGGTTGCAGTATATCCTGCACTATGTTTTTGAGGTTGTTGGCTACCTAAACAGAGTTTTTAAGAATAGTCGAGGAAATAAAATACTAAAATCAGCAAAATCTTCGAAATTTTTAAAGTAAAATGGATCGGAATGCGGTTTTTGCATTCGATTTGTTAGAGCATCAGGAAATATTGTCGCTATTTTTTATAATGTAAAAATGGAAAATTGCATTTCTGCATTCGAAAGTTGCATTTGTAAAGTGCATTCCGAACAGACAATAGATAGAAAAATTACAACTCGGTAAGTATTGTTGGAAATGGGTTCAATTTTTATACTCGTGGTTTTTGGGGTCGCTGAACACGAATATCATGATGCCGAGACTCTCCGCGGCACTTCGTGCTTAGGGTGCATGATATTTACCTCTTCTCCTGGGGTTTTGTGCAAATTCTTTACAAAATCAGTGCACACTTGGTACCCGGGGGTTTTTTGGGTCGCTGAATACGAATATCATGATGGCGATGGTCTCCGAGACACCTGGTGCTTAGGACGGACCTTGTTTTTGGGAACTTGCAAATTTGATACAAAATGAGTGTGTACTCGGTACTAGGAGGTTTTTGGGGTCGCTGAACACGAATATCATATAATGATTTTTCTAAATCATTCCCATACAAATTTATGAATCCGGGCTTGTGCATAGAAGTATAACTTCTACCGGCAGTCCCACTGACCAATTCGGGATCAAACAAAAGTCATAGGTCGTTATGTTGAGACTGCGTGGAGGTTAGCGAAACAGTATAATATTGTGTTTCCTTAAAAATTGCTGCACAAGCTTTAATGAGTACGCTGGCGCATTATTGCAATCGAGTTTTAATCACGCAATCGTCTTAGAATTTCAACGCAATTTCATTATTAACCTGTCGGTGCATATCCGTTGTGCCCATCTTAATTATGAAAAAAAACCAATCAACATTGACTTGACATTGCGCTGACTTCGACGTGCTTTCTTCGGAGGAGATCAATGGTTGCCCTTCACTGGCGATTTAATTTCAATAAGAAAACAGGTATAAAAAAGAAGCAACATAGCAAAATAAAATTCAAAGCAAAAAAAATAAAACAAGTGCAATTACCAAAAAAAAATTTCAGGAATAGAGCATTCCTTGAAGTACAAATTATTAAGTTTTTAATTTTTTTTCTTATGCTTTATTCCATTTTTCCAATACTTTTACATTTGACAAAACTTATGTTGAACCTGGTATAAAACAACACCAGAAGGTCGTTTAATCTGCAAAAATATTTAACAAGGTCATTTTTTTGTGTGATCTAATTGCGATGAAGTGGTTTGGAAATAAATTTCTGAACTACATAGATAGATTCGATTGTTTTATTTGAATTGGTTCCGTTTACTATTACGTAGAAGGTAGATAAACGTGATAATTGATATATGAGATGCTTAGTGTGTGGGTGATAATTAATAAATTTATTTTGTGCAACTTATATACAAAGACAGGCCAGGGTCAAACATAACTTATGTTTTAAACAACTTATTTCAACTCAATGTATATTCAAAAAAATATATCAAAAATATTTTAAAATAACAAAGAAGCCGGATATATTACTCTTTAAGGATGTTTGGGAGGAACAATCGGAGACAAAAGTACCTAAATCTAGAAATTCGTGGATACTATTAAAGTTAATAAGTAGTAAAGTAGTTAGAGAAATGCAAAGAATTACAATATATCACACTATTTTTACACGAATAACCTTTCAATTGGCAGAATTAGCATAGATTGACAGTAAGATTATAAGTAGATATTAAAAATGTTAATCCATTTTTAATAAACATTAGATTATGATTTTCCTGATGTCTTACAATAAATGCAATATCTAGAATATATAGGACAAAACTTTGCACGAAAATACAACAAACTCATAGTTTACCCTGGAGTAGGTATTGTTTGATAACTATAACTATTCAACAATAACGGAGAACAATATTGTTGGACTTTCTTCTTAATATCTGTAATTTACGGTGATGTTCAGCAAACTGGAAAACTGTCTGGAACATTTTAGCATAAATGGAGCTTTCAGCTCTTTATTGGGATTACTGTTATGGTCGCAGTTGATCCTCTTATATACGAATTTCAACGTGGAGGTATAATAGCCGCCACTTGTGGCTTCAATTTTAATTGTTCTTTTGCTTGAATTTACATTGGAGTTACGTTAATTTTAACAGATCATATACCTATTGCAGAAATTAGTCTACGTAAAGGATTCAACTTGCAAAACACAGGTTAGTATGTGAAATGATATTTTATTAAACAGAAAATTTTATCTTAGAATCAATAAAATTATTGAATTATTATGTACTTATTCTTCAGAAAAGTTATGCAAAGACATTTATAATCAAATTATGAAGATATGTTTATTGTGAAAAAATATTAAGTACCTACCTATCCCATGAGTCTATTCTTTAATAATTGAACTATATAACCGGTTGACTAGTTTGCCCACGAAATTAGGGAGATATTTTATTTAATTAATTCAAGTATAGATAAAATCGAATTTAATCGCTATTACTTACGTAACTTGCCAGTCTTAAACCCTAAAATAATCAATTGGTCATATGTAACAGTTGTCAGACCCCTAATCACCTATATATGCTGCACTGGTTTGATAAAACAAAACAATGTAAAAAAGGCAATAATAAAATTACAAAGAGTCGCTTGAATAGGGAACATTGGCACAATGATTTTGTGTCTTAGTGCACCCTTGCAGGTGATTCTAGACCTTATTTCCTTGTATTTACATGTAAAGAGGATTGCTTTAGCAAGTCTGTATAGGTTAACAACAGCTTAGTCTCCCAGACCGATCTTATAGGCATCTTGAGGGATTCTAAAGGTCTGATCAAACCAATCCCTAAAGATGTCTACAGATATTATATATCCAAAAAGAGATTTCGATTTCACACTAAATGTTAATATTATGTAAGTTGACAGAAAACGAAATCTCTCAACTTACAAAAAGAACTGGCTAAAAACAACAAAATAAGTTTGTTATGAGTACCATGACATAAAGGGACTGTCGGAAACGAAATTGCTGATAGTCTCGTAAAAGAAGAAGTTGGTACTGGGAAAAGGAACTCTGCCTACTGGATAAAGACTCCAGATCAAGTACATGCCAAAAGGTTAATATGACCTTCACTGCTCTACTCTAAATTACTTTTAGAGTTTCAGAAACTCAAAGTAAGGGCTGTAGATATTATTTGTAACAGCAGAGTAATTAATCACCAACGACATAAAAATCTGCGTCTGTTCTTCTTAGATCAGGTTAAAAATATATTTTCTATACGGTACAAGACTTTTTTAAAAGTTTAGACCTTATGGTTTCATAATTAGATAAAGGGTTTACACAATAGATCTTTTAGGTTCCTTGAGCCAATCGACCCTATACTTATATTCTACAATCGGATTTGTGTTGTATTTTAGTAAACTAACAAGTTTTGTTTAAATATGTACCGTAGTCTGATGGAAGTCCCTACTTTGTAAAATAAAAACTATTTGGTATTGCTATACTGACAAAAAATATTCTCACTACGCGGGACTTGACAAGTATTTGGCAAGTAGGGAGGGTGGGGCACAATGGAACACGGGGCACAGTGAAACAGGTGATTCACCGTACGTACCGAAAGCTCTAGTGCAAAAACGATTTCGGTAGACAGCGCTGAGGTTCACCCCAAACCTGACCTTGGATCGCTTAGTTTCCTACCAGTAGTGTGACAGACTGCATAAACTCAAGTGCGTTTGTTTGTAGTGAAAGTAAAATTTTTGGTCGAACGGATTTTCGTCTCCAGGTAAGTGTAATTACGTTATTTAATTGGCTCTTATGGCAGTTCATTATACAGTATCCCTTAAGATTTTGCCCGACTTTAGTATTTCTACCTCTTCACGCTCATGGTAGAGAGTAATGGAAACCAATATGGCCTGTGTGGGGTTCCTTGAAACAGAAGCGTTTGGGGCACAATGTAACGTTCCATGGAGCCCCACGAGTGTTTCATTGTGCCCCATCAGTTTTTCATTGTACAGTAAACAGTTTTTTTTTGTTTTGTTTTAGAATGGTGCGAAATCGACAGAGGAAAACGAGCAAGGGACTCTTTCTTGAAAATGACATGAGGGCAGCAGTTGAAATGGTCTTGGGTGAATCATGTCACGTTATCGAGGTATGTGAAGAAGGCAAAAGAACGTGGTGAGGAGAATATGAAATACGTGCCAAACTATTCAGTTAGGATGGTTTTCACAGTAGAGCAGGAAGAGAAATTGAAAAACTATTTAATTATGTGCTCTAAAATGTACTATGTAGAAGATTGCCGACGAGTAGCATATGAACCGGCAGTGATAAACAAAATTCCATGTCCTCCATCATGGGGGATGAAGAAACTGGCAGGCATTGACTGGTTTTACAATTTTTTGAATAGACACCCCAATCTCACCCAAAGAACCCCTGAGGCTTGCAGCTTGTCTCGCGCTACCTCTTTCACCAAACAAAATGTAGATGTGTTCTTTAATAATTTAGAAATTTTGTACAAACAGCATCCAGAGTTTGGTAATGGGACAAGGGTGTTTAATTTGGATGAAACGGCCACGTCAACTGTACAAAAACCACAACGAATAGTTGCTAAAAAAGGTGTCAAACAAGTGTGCAAAGCTACAAGTGGAGAAAAAGGTACCAACGTCACCACAGTATCCATGATTTCTGCATCTGGCAACACTATTCCTCCAGTAATGATTTTTCCACGTGTTAATTTTACGGAGCATATGACTCAAGGAGCACCTCCAGGCACACTTGGCTTAGCCACGCCTACTGGTTGGATGACATCAGAACTATTTGTCGAAACAATAAGGCATTTTATTAGCTGCACCTGCAGTTCTGAAGAGAACCCTACTCTATTAATTTATGACAACGCAGAAAGTCACTTATTCCTAGAAGCTCTCATGCTGTGCAAGGAAAATGGCGTCTCAGTTTTAACTTTGCCTCCCCATTCATCAAATAAAATGCAACCCCTGGATGTTGCGGTTTTTGGGCCATTTAAAACGTTTTATAATGCTGCTCTTGACTCATGGAGGATGCTAAACCCTGGAAAAACAGCATCCATTTACAATATAGTATCCTTCGTAAACGCAGCTCATCAAAAAAGCATGACGCCTTCTAATATAATGGCAGGCTTCAAAAAAAGTGGGATACATCCATTTGACCGAGGTGTTTTTACCGAAGCAGACTTGTTGTGCAATTATGTGAATGATCGACCGCCTCCTAGCTCTGAAGATGGTCAACTGCCAAAGACAAACGGTTATACTGTGCCAAGTGAGTCACCAAATGGCGCTCTCTTGCAAGTAGAAGAAGGAGCAACTTCAAACCATGCAGAAGTCAGTGCCCTCGATCCAGGAGCTGGTCCAAGTCAAGCTTTCCTTTCTCCTGAAGATTTTCGTGGTTATCCAAAAGCCAGAGATAGAAAAACTGATCGAAAACCAAGGAAGAAAGGCAAAAGTATGATAGCTACGAGCACTCCAGAAATGAGAGCTATTGCCGAAAAGAAGAAGCCGATTCCACTATTATTATTATTATTATTATTATTAAGAAGAATGCAGTCAAAGAAGGGTGTTTGGACCTAAGATCAAAAAATCTGCACCAATAAAGGACGTGCATTCGTCAGAGGATGATGAAGAGGACATTCCATATATAGACACAGACGACGACATGGACATGGATAAGGATTTGTTTGCTGTTAAGCCCGACCATTTTACGGAATCGTTCAGACTTCCTGTTCTAAAAGATTACGTTTTGGTTGAGTTCACAACTAAAACCAATTCAAAATTTTACGTTGGTCAAATCACCAAAATGAGAGATGAAGAGGGAGACTACGAAGTCAAATTTCTTCGGTATCGAAAATGCAATACCTTCGTTGAACCTAGCGTAGATGATATTGCCTTAGTTAATGACACAGATATAAAGATGTTGCTGGAAAATCCTTCTGTAACCGAGGGCACTAAAAGACAAAAAGGTTTTGTTTCATTCGGGGTCGATTTTAGTAATTTGAACATTGGCTAGATGAAATGAAAAATTTAATGTAAAATTATTTTGTGTTTGCGCCTTATTTTTATTGAACATAAGTATTTTTGAATTTTTATTTTCATTCGTTGAAGAAATAAAGTTTTTTTAACTACACTGTTTGTTTTTTTTTCAGTTGTTTTTAGGTACCCTTTGTACTGTTTCATTCTACCCCGGGCATGGGGCACACTGAAACAAAATTATTTTTTTGGATAATGGCCACTCATGGTCACACATGATGAACGAAATTATGGTTGACGCAATTCTTTCATAGATTACATCCTAAGGTAACAGGAAAAAATAAAAAAGCTGAAAAAAAAGTCTCATGTGTGGAGTTATGGGCAAAACCAACTTTTGTGTTTCATTGTGCCCCACCTTCCCTACTAGGTAGATTTAAAGTAGTGTGTACGAAACTAACATGAAACTCGGCGTGCTACTTGAACTTGCCGTCCGCAGTCGGTAAATTAAGCAAAGTCAAAGGCAACAAGTAGCGAGTCAGGTAGCAGCGCCACACTATTCGACAAGTTTGTGTAAGTAAAACTAGTAAATAGTGAATGTTATTTAGTTCTCAAATATAGAGTGGTCCAATGAAATGACTATAGAATTTTTAAATTTATATGAAAACGAAAGTAGTATTTGAGACCCCGGTCACAAACTACATAAAAATCGAAATAAAGTTTATGACTCATAGAAGAGAATACAATCTGAGTTTTCTATAAAAGTATTTGTGGCAGACTTAAAGATAAAAAAAGATATGCACTGCTCATTACAACAATTGCTGCTGCTGCTGCTGCCTCTGTTTCACTATCAATTTCCATTTTGATTGAGCGTTTACAATTACTTGCAGTATCCGGAAAAATTGGTATTTGCCAAGTAGCCGCCAAGTATCGACCATACTTGAACTTGTACATGATCAAGTACCAGTACTTGTCAAGTCCCGCGTAGTGAGTGAGGATTTTTCTATTTCAATATCTCTACCTCTACGAACTTAACATAAAAAGCTTGGCTTTAATATTACGTATTTGCTCTCTCTGAATTCATTAACTGTAACTAATGAAGTCAATTGAGAGTTATCTTTAGACAAGATATTTAAAAATTTAGAGATGATTTGTCTGGTTCAATTTTAATGTGTTGTAACCTTTTTTTTATGGATGATATTAATTGCTCTTTAAACGTTCACTTATGCAAACTGCGCTCAAGTTGTTTTACAGAGGTGATGATGCTACGTGAAATTACACTGATTGGTCAATCATAGAGTTGTACATGATAAGAAAGATGCGTTTTTTCGCATGTAGACATTCTGGGTACTGCGTTGTTTTAAGAAATTATGGATAATGTATCAATGGTTTTTGGGCTGTTAGGCCGGCGTCGATTGTCTTGCTGACTTGACGTTTCGCCAACACGAGCGGTTGGCATCTTCAGAAGTTGCTTCCTGGATGACAGTCTGCGAATTACTGAGCTCTGCGTAGACGGAGCCCGTATTTATACGTCGGGAAGGAAGTGGGTGGGGCCTCAGTTGCTTTCGATTCCAATCGGTTCTGGTCGGTGTTGTTCGTTAAGGGTAGAGTTTTCGCACCCTTAATTATGGGGACCCATGTTTTGTTGATCTTGACTGCTTCCTCTTTTTTATTAAAGTTGTTCGGGTGCTTCTCTATATCTATGGCTTCTCTATAGAGTCTGGAATGGTATGCTGATGTAGTAGCGAGGACTTGGGTCTCCTCAAACTTAATCCGATGGTCCATAGTGAGGGTATGTTCCGCTACGGCGGATTTGTCCGTCTGCCCCAGACGACAGTTGGCCTTGTGCCACAGTTTATAAGTTATGGATAATTTCAAGAAACAGTTCCATATTGTTATATACAGAAAATTAATTAGTTTTATTTTATTTCATTTTTCTCTTATTTACCACTAAATATTTTGACTGGATCACATTTATATTTTAAAAGTGATCTTGATAAAGTTTTCAGTGCTTAGAGAAAAGAAAATACGTGTGTACTTTTTATAATGAACCTCTCTAAAAAATGTACATTAAATAAATTCAAACGATTATTTTTAGTTGTTTAAGCACTCTGTATCTCTTGAGTTATTTTATTATTATAGTTTTCACACTGATTACATATTGAGCTATAAATACACTCCTTTCACTATATAAATTCAAATATACAAAATGTGACCGGGTTTAAGAACAAAGATCTGACCTAATTCCAGTATATTCAACTTAGAAACATGCCAAGGAAGAGACCGAAGAAGAAGGGAAATATAAAGAAAATTTGTGTTTCGTGAAAACCAGCAACAGTGTATTCAACAGATATGTTAGATCGTTCTTTTTATGAAACAGTTGGATATTTATTTACTAGATAGATCTTATATGTATTTTAAGTTATTGTTTATTCAATTGGAGAAAATCATGAGCGTAACATTAATACAAAGTTTTTTGTATTGTGTTATTAATCACGTTACAAAAAATCTTTTGGATTGGACTTATTTTAAATCTTGTTCAATGCTAAAATTGTAAAAAAATTGAAAGAGTCTTCTGTTTCAATCTCCATTAACCTTTTAGTTACATTTTAATCTATTTAAATATTATTTTTCTTTCTTTGTGGCATCAAATGTATATTTTCTTATATTATATGGGGAACTTTTTGCCACAGAAGTAAAGAATAAATCAATATGCTTGAGAATGACCCTTGCTTAATTTATA
Source organism: Altica lythri (assembly GCA_964028335.1). Classification (NCBI taxonomy): domain Eukaryota; kingdom Metazoa; phylum Arthropoda; class Insecta; order Coleoptera; family Chrysomelidae; genus Altica; species Altica lythri. The sequence continues at coordinate 36,941,785 of OZ034805.1, forward strand.
AATCTTGATGAATATGTCGAATTTGTCAAGGGCCGTCTTTAAAATCTGTAAATGACTAACATAAAAATATTTTAAGCTTTCGACAACCAGATCGTTTTTTTTATTATTATTATTGACAGAAGAGTTTTTGTACATTTATTAATTTTTTATCTTTAAAATTGACAACCGATCTGGTTGTCGAAAGCTTGGGAATTTATTCAACTTTTGCTAGGCGTTTTTAGATTTTAAATACGGCCCTTGACAAATTTAGCATATCCATCAAGATTAATAAATAACCAAGGGCCATTTTCAAGCATATTGATTTATTTTTTATTTTAGTGGAAAAACGTTTTCCAAATAATGAAAAAGTCTAATCTTTCTTACGTTTAATGTAAAAAAATGTTAATAGGAAATAGTTTAAAATTAATGATGCTAAAGAACCGCAAACAAATAGAGTGTTACATTTAAAAAATAAAAAATATTCCTAATTATACCAAATTATAAGATTTAATCATTTATGTGATAGTTGCTTAAGAGCTAAATACAAACACCTAAATAAATATACAGATCAATAAATAAATACAAATAATTCCTTTTAAATTCTGATCACTTTTATTAATATAAAAGCAAGATTGTAATTTTGTTTTTGGTCCTCCGTCCAGAAACAATACTATTAATTACTTCAAAATCGTCCGGAAAATGACATTTTCTGGCCTAGGCCGGCAAAGTAGCTTTTAGATTATCTAAAGAGATGGCGCTATGAGTCATCAAAAATGCATAATGAATAATACAAATTTTAAATAAATTTATTTAAAAACAGCGTATAATATACTAAACTAATAACTTTTTCTAAAGGTAACCAGGATTCTAATTTACATTTAATTTCTCTCACAACTTTTATTTGAAATTTGACATTTATGTCAATTTACAACTACTGATCATTCGATTATGAAAATAGGTACATAATATCTTGATTTTATTTTTGCTCATTGAACTAAAATAGTTCATTAACTCTGCTATTTTTATATAAAATTATTAGATATTAATGTTAATATTTTCAATATAACAATTTTTACTGTGTTGCTCATTAGCAAAGTATTCGTATGTATAAAAATTAAGCATCTTGAAATCTATTATCAGAAAATCATTCCTTATTACTAATTCTTTTAATCGTGCAATAGATGTCAATAAACATCTAATCTTGTATGTCATAAAGTAAAAAGTGTGTGAACTTTTGAAAATATTAAAAATTAGTCGGACCAAAAAATAGTGTGTGTTACACGTCCGGGAAATGTCTTGCAAGTGCTCGTATTGTTTCGCCTAGGTGCTACGCACCTCGGCTACACAACTTTACTCGCTCTTGCAAAATGTCATTTTCCGTCCTTGTGTCACAAATAATATCATTTCTAGTAGTTGTTTCTAAAAGAAGTTATTATTCAACACATAGCATCTGTGTTTAAACATTTCGGGCATTTTTCTTCACTATGCGAACATTGATATAAAAATTTGTTATCATTGGAAAGCAAATTGTAGTTTGAGTTAGTTAATACCAAAATGAAGAGGTTTTTTAAGTTTATTTGGATCAAATGATAAAAAGAAAACAAAAACTCAAAAATCTCATATACTAAAAGTAATGATTAATTTAATTACAACAAACCTATCTTAACAAAAAGATCAAATCAATAGCTGTTATGACCACCGCGTGCTCTCATCACCCCCTGAAGGTGGTTTCTCATGAATCGGATCAGATTTTGGACCAACACCAATAGTATGTTCTCCCATTCTTCTAGAGCTGCATTCCTTAGTTTTTCCAGGGTGGTTGGGGCCGGTACCCGAGACCTAATTCTTTTGAGATTATTACCATACATTACATATTTTCTTGCAAACTGAATTCGTCGTGATCTGTGGTAAGTCTGAGAGCTCTTGCTGGTTTTCGGGCTCGCAGCGATGATTCTCCAAACCTTTGGCTTTGAAGTTACTCTAAATATAAATCTGTCTGTTCCTGGTCGGAACCTCTGATAAACTCTTTGCATAGCTGACTGACTCATGAATAACCAATTCATCGGACCTAGTGACCAATTATGACCAATTAGTGACCAATTCGGAGCACTGTTTTAAACCTTAAATTTCCCAATTTGGGCCACTAGATAGATGGGGACCTGACCTTGAAAGTCATAATTTACTTAATAACTCCATAACGCTGACGAATTATCATCATATACTGACCAATTTTGACCAGTTTGTGACCAATTAAATTCAATTTGATTGAGCTCTCTACGATCAAATTGAGCCGCAAATTTTTTTTGGATAACCTTGATATTTTAAATTCATTGCAAAAATTTCTGTATAAATGACCAATTAGTCGGACCTAGTGACCAATTATGACCAATTCAGAGCACTGTTTTAAATCTCAAATTTCTCAATTTGGGCCGCTAGATAGATGGGGCTCTTCCGATGGCACGAATTTCCGCTTGAAAGTTGCTTGGGTACGCACCCAAGCTTTCTGAGTAAACCCCTGCTCCTGTTCCTTTATCTGTTTTGGAGCCGTCCGTATACCATTTTATTGCGGTTTAGCTTAGCCCTAATATGGTGTTTTCGTCCCATTCAGATTTACTTTCCAATTTAGTGGTAAATTTCCTTACAAAGTTAAATTTCTTTGGCATGTCATCTGTCATCTTGGGGCATTTCCCAAGTTTGATCAAGTTGGAGTGATCGAGGTCTTTCCTTGATTATTCTTTCTTTGACTATAATTAGAGTATAAATCTTGGTTAACATATTGGTCACCTCCGGTTTATAAGTTAATTAAAAAGAAACTTTTTAATTTACTGAAAGAGTTGAAACAATATAATCACGTAACTATTTTCCTAGATACTTTTGTTTAACCACTATTGCCAGTTTAAATGTTTTGTTTTTTAATAATTTCACAAATTGAAGGAAATTATTTTTTCTGTCTCTTGAGTAAACTTGACTTAAATATCATTTATAAATTTGAATCCACGACTTGCTTTTCTCCTATCCACTGAGTACCGTATGCCATTGTACCTACTCTAGAACTTTTTTATCCTTTGAAATACGTTATGTTAGCCTATCTTCGGTTTCTCTTGTATTATTTATTTTTTGTTTTGTTTGCTTATTAAATATTGCTTACACTTTAGATGAGAGAAAGGTAGGTATGTGTACAGTCACTGATTTTTTTATAATTGCATATCGAAATGCCAGAGATATAATCAAAAAGATAAACTGCCATGTAATTTATAATTCCAATTGTTTCATTTTATTTTAAAAAGAGATCTAATACCGGATACATTAATTATCATCAGTAGCAATATTGTTAATACATACCTACCTGCTTGGACATTACGGGTTATTCAATGAAGTTTATATAGTTGCACAACATAATAACATAAAAAAAATGTTATGTCGTAATACTTAATATTTAATGTTTTCTGAATCAACTTTTCAATTTTTTTAATAAGAAAAAACGTGTGGAATTCGGAGAATTTCGATAGAATCCTATTTGGTGAATCAGAAAGTAAGTATAAATGAGGGAGGCAAAAAGAAAGTAAAAGAGATGAAAGAGGCCAGGGGAAGTGCCGTTACATATTTTGTGACAATTTTGCTATCGAAACATCTCTAAGAAATGTTAAAGAGAAATGTTATATTTCGATTGATTGCAGATTATCAAGCAGTAAACAATATATGATCCATAAAATATGAAGAAATAATGAAATTCCTTAAATATGGAAAAATAAATAACGTACCTAGTTAATTTCATTAAATTTTTCTACAACTCCTTAATTTCTTTTGTGTAGGTTATTTTATCTTTTTATTGGTTTCTGAATTAATTTCGTTTTTTTATCTTTTTTATGTAAGACATTTCATTCTGATATAATATACACTGATATGTAGGGGACACCCGGGCAAAACGCATTAGTCCATGGAAATAAGTTTTTTTCGTGACTTTGAATTATCCAGGTATCTGGAAAGTTTTTTAGTTATTATATACCTATACAATGAAAACCTACGTGTTTCCAACCACAAGTTCAGTGTCATTATTTTTTTATAAACAAATTAAGGCAAAAATAGTTATTTGTGACACAAGGACGGAAAATGACATTTTGCAAGAGCGAGTAAAGTTGTGTAGCCGAGGTGCGTAGCACCGAGGCGAAACAATACGAGCACTTGCAAAACATTTCCCGGACGTGTACACACACTGTTTTTTGGTCCGACTAATTTTTAATATTTTCATAAGTTCAAAAACTTTTTACTTTATGACATACAAGATTAGATATTTATTGACATCTATTGCACGATTAAAAGAATTAGTAATAAGGAATGATTTTCTGATAATCGATTTCAAGATCCTTAATTTTTATACATACGAATAATTTGCTAATAAGCAACACAGTAAAAATTGTTATATTAAAAATATTAACATTAATATCTGATAATTTTATATAAAAATAGCAGAGACAATGAACTATTTTAGTTCAATGACCAAAAATAAAATCGTGATATGTATTTTCATAATCAAATGATAAGTAGTTGTAAATTGACATAAATGTCAAATTTAAAATAAAAGTTGTGAGAGAACTTAAATGTAAATTAGAATCCTGGTTACTTTTAGAAAAAGTTAGTAGTTTAGTATATTATACGCTGTTTTTAAATAAATTTAATTAAAATTTGTATTATTTATTATGTATTTTTGATGACTCATAGCGCCATCTCTTTAGATAATCTAAAAGCTACTTTGCCGGCCAAGGCCGGAAAATGTCATTTTCCGGCCGATTTTAAAGTAATTAATAGTACCTAATGTTACTGGACGGAGGACCAAAAATGCAATTTTTTCACTTTTTTAATTATAATTCTGGGGGTGATTAATTTTCAAAAAACTAAAAGTAACTTTCTTTTAGAGCATAAAAAAGCAACAAAATGGCGGTTTATAAAAGTAATTTGTTGCTTAGATAAATGCAAAAACAGCAAAATTTAAAATTATCAATAATGTTTAACCAAAATACAAATGAAAAATACAAAGAGTTCTATTGATCAGGTTGTGGTTTTGCCTACAATTATCCTAAACCTACGAGTCTTGTCCGGGTTTACCCTACATTTATACATGTTATAACAGATAAAAAATAATTATTACTTTTATGTTCTTAAAAAATCTGTTTTTATTGCGTACTTTAAAGACATATCGATTATTTATTTAATAGGCTTATAGGTATTATTTTTTTTTCTTTTCCTTAGTCTGTCTAATTTTCGAAATCTCAAATATTTAAATTAATAGCTTTAAATTATTGATAAAAAGAAAATATTAAGAAAAAACTAGGGAATATTAAATATTTTTTTATTAGAGTAACACAACTGCTCCAAATCATCCTTCGATAACTTATTAATTTGTTTTCTCTTCACAGGTAGGTAGATATGAAAAGTGTTCACCCACGCTTACCTCGCCTGTCAGCCGTAAAGGTAAGAAAAGGATCTGTTAATAAAAAGGAATGCATAACTTTATCATGCATTGATAATTTGATTGAAATAATATTACGGAAAATACACTTTTAAGATCCTGTATATACTAAACAGAGATGGATCAGCAACGTTTGTAAGAATTTATTATTCGTTCCAAGTTCGTGAGGAGTGACTAATTTTAGCAGCTACCTAAGCCGACACTTTATAGCTCTGTGCCGTAATAGGATCTATATTATACCCGCAGGTATCGACTGTTCTTTTCAATTATTTTACCGAACCGAGGCATGAACGCAAAGATGGTTTTTTCGTAAACGCAATAAAAGACTACTGAAGAACTGCCACAATGTAGAATGTTAATTATTTTTCCTTTGCTAGAAGTAACGTATACACTGCATTTTTCGCTGGTTTTGATCAATCCACCGTTGCATGTGTTTCATCCCAAATTTTATCCAGATGTCTCATTCCCTATATTTTTTGATGGTTTGTAAATCTTTTTCTACTTACTGCCAGTCTCTTGTTCTCCATGATAGACTGACGTTTATCGATAGTCTTAAATTTTACTCCGTTGTTCTTTAAAAATCACGACGTATAGTAGGATAATTTCTTTTAGCCCACATTTTATACAGTGAGTCGCGACACTTTTGTAAGGGTTACAGTCTGGTACACAGCATCTATGCTACACATTTTTTTTTCTGATTTCTTCTTACACATTTAAAATCATTTGCTGAGAATCTTCACTATAAAAACCGAAAAGTTTTCTTTCACCTTTTTGGACACTATCATCAACTTCCACTATTAGATCATTATCACTCGCATCCAAAAAATTACTGTCCTGATTTTCAGTTTCTGGTGTTTGATCAAAAATTATCAATAAAATAAAATAACAGTAATTATAAAACAAAAAACACAACACTTATAAATAAAAGAACAATAAAATATGAAGAAGAATAAATATCAACACTAAATAACAGAAATTTGAGCACCCAAACCTCTACAGAACAAAACCAGGTAATAAAATACAATGGAAGCGATAACCATATATGTAATGGCGATAACCAGCCGCCGTTAAACCTTTATTAAGATAAACCGTATAACTGCGATCGACAGGGCCAGCTCCCCCTCGGGCGAGGCTTTCGATCCGGAGGAGGGTTTTCTTCGGACAAGTGATAATAACAATGATTAACGGTCTTGTTTTGACCACGTAATATTTCGTTAATTATTTAATGTGTTTTCTAGAATATATTTTTTCTTTTGTGACTTTGATTCGGTCTTACACTTTAATTGATCATATATAAACGGTTCCACTTGAAAACCATCCCAATAAAGGATCTGACAATGTTATATGAACTATATCCAAACTTCTTCAAGCAGATGATACTGATACCTACTGACAATTTTTTGTATTCACCAACCTCATAGTTTACTCTAATATTAAATCTTAAAATTTTTAAGATTAGTTTTAGACACAAATACCATTACCTCATCCTAGTGAGGAAACAGCAATAAAATTTAAATGATTGACCAGACAAAATCTCCGAATAGTGGTAGAAATCTTAACAGGTCACTGCCAATTGCAGTCTTAGCAGAATCGCCCCTATGCAGAGGTTGCGGAGAAGAAGAAGAGGAAACAGTACAGCATATAATGTGTGACTGCTTTGCTTTTCTGAAATTAGAAGATCCGTATTTGTTGTGTACTAGCTTACACCAGCCGATGTCAGGGATATCCTCCTCGGGGGTCTCATCACCTATTTTAAATCTTTACGCCTGATGACAGCCTGAGGTGTGAATATCTCTACACATGGGAAGATGCACAATGGGTCATATGTGGCCTTAGTGCCGGCAGAGCTCCTCTCCAATTTTCCAGATCCAGAGCTCCTCATGTCCACGGATTTGAAAATCTTCATTATATTTCAAATTTTTCGTAACTATTTTGAATTTAGCATAATAGTTATTTATGAAACAGTTCGTGAAGTATGCTTTTTGCGCACGCACGCGATGTTTAGAGCACGAGCGAAGCGAGTGCTATATATCGCGTAAGTGCGCAAAAAGCACTTCACGCACAGTTTCATACAATATTTTATCTACGATAAACAAATAAAAAATAATTACAAATTCAAATTTAAAAATTTAAACTACAGCACTGTCAGGATAACTTTTGTTGAAATTTAATGCTCTCATAGCAACACCATGACAACGCGAATGCTAAGGATATTTGATTATATGAAGGTGTGTCAAAAACAGTGCGAAAAAGTAAATCCCATTTAAAATACATTGTTACTTCACGCACACTTTCAATCCTTCACACACTGCTGTCTATAATGACAGTTTTCACGAACTAAAAATTGATACATAATATGAGGTAGAGTAGATAAAAATTGTTGTACACCCTAAATTCTTTTTTTGTAGCTTTGAGCAATCTTTCTATTTTTAATTTTCCATCTTTTCTTATGATTTGTGTTATAAAAACACTCTCAAATATTAATAACTTCTAAACTATTAATGGAAGCTACATTTAAATATGTAAAAATGAAAAGATAATAATTTCCTTGTCCGATTTTTGTTATATATCGGTAAAAATATTAAATTTCAAATTATAAACAACTGTTAATCTCTGTAGTTTTGCAATGAGCCAATTAAAAGATAAAATGGTTCCTTTTATTAACGGTTCGTAGCTACATAATGTAGCATTTTAATTTTAATTTTTAAGTGTATTTTTAGCGCTGTTTGTTTTTCACACAGTAAAATAAATAATGAAAAATATTTTTGAAACATCAAAACATATTTTCACGCAACTGGGTTAATAGCTTCATAATAGGTACTCAGTAAGATGAGATCCTTGAAATAATCGATTCCACTGTGGAGTTATTCAGTCTGACATTTGCAATTACAGGAGTCCTAATTTTATACCTGTCCAAAACTACTTACATTTATACTGGCCCAATAAGATGTTGAAGAATAAAAATTAAATATTTGTAATTTTGTTTTTTTAATATCCACTTTTACTGTGTTACAAAGAGATTTAAAAAAGTTTTAATCGATGTTTAAAATTGGTTTAAGTAGATATGTTTTGGTTTTATCTTGCGAATTAATTTAGATTGTTAAGAAATTTTCCCGATTTTGTCAAAATTTACGAATGTTTTATGTTTTTTTATGTCATACTTTTTGATTTTTTATTTTATATAATTTTTTATATATCAGTTTTCATAAAGCGTGTCCTAATTTGAGTAACAATGGGGTGAGGACGCACGTGTTCATGTTTTCTCGACTATTTTCCTTCACGCACGCATAAATGCTCAGGTAGCTTTTCATTCACATTTATTCTTGATTTTTGTTACAATTGTGAAAATGTTGTAAGAAATATTTCCGCTGCTGCTTTTTCTCCTATTTATTTCGGCAATAAAAAAAGAAATACAGACGTTGGTGGATGACTCAACTGTATAGATCTAGAAGTCGAAACAGTACTGAGAATTTATTGAAACCAGAAGAGTCAATTTAAAAATTTCATCGGAATATCACTCCGAGATTTCGATAAAAAAAATAGGACCTAAAATTGAAAAGCAAAATACTTACCCGATTACGAAAAAGTATTATAGTGAAAGAACGTACCGTTTTCAGTTTTGTATCTAGCCGCTTCGAATGCACCTCACAAAATTAACCTTAATCTTTTTTGACATAAATCCAGAGTTTCTTTGCGATACAACAAGTTTTGTAGGACAGTGAGTTTTTAAATTAACAAGACCGTTGAATAATCGATCTTAGCCAACAGGATTTTTCCAACAGCAATGTCTTGCTGAAATGGTTTCTGTGTTTGGGAATAAAGCACCACACCAAGCCTTTCAAAAACAAAATCAGCAATAATAAACGTAGAGAATAAAGAAGAGAGAGAAGAAGAATAGAATAGATATAGAGGAGAATAGATAGAGAGGAGAAGTATGATGTTGGTGAGAGTGTTGAATTTAAGGACCCTGTTGTAGGACTTATGTTCTTTTCAGAGAGTGGATGAGAAGGTTTGGATGATGTTAGCATCGGTCGCCGGCCCCGCACTCACAAACTCCCTTAGTTGTAATTAATGTTTTCTTCTTCTGTAGCTCCAGTGATTTCTTCTGGTTCCAAAACTCGTCGAACGTGCCTAAACCATCATTCCTTTTTTTGATGTCGTTGTAGGTGTGTGTGGAAGTGTGACCCACGTGGTGCAATGTGGAGTTGGGAGATTGACGCTGTGGCGTGTCTCCTCCGGCGTGAGGCCTCCCATTTGGCGAGGACGAAGGGAACCACAGAAACCTTCGCAAAGGGCTCAAATTAATAAATAGTACAAAAAGAAATTTATACGTTCAAACTGAGAACACATCCATGAATGATTTCCCTTGAGCGGTGCCCAAAAACCAACAGCCGATGGCTGCCAACATGCGCGCTTGAAGTGGATCGTGAGCTGAAAAGCAGGCGTTGAGTAGAGTATATACAGACCTGCATGTATGTATGTATGAGCAGTTAGGAGTAACAGATACACCTGCGACCTATAAGATCTATTGTGTCCCTCTTTTCTTGCTATATTTCTGATGATTTCTGATGATTTCTCAGACTTATAGCAACTCTTCTAGTCCTATCTTCCTTGGAAGGGTTTTAAGTTAGGTAGTTCTTCTTTTTCTATTTCATATGACCCTAGGTATTTGACCCTAAACTTACTTAATGCGATGCATTCTGAGAGTATGTGTATTGAGGTTTCATCCTCTACCTACCATCTACCAATCCTAGTTTCTTCATATGTGTCCTTTTAATTGGCAGTGTCCGGTTAGTATTCCTGTTGTAATTCAGAGGTTCTTCTGACGAAGGTTCAGACAGCTGTGAGATCTCTTCTGGTTATATTTTCCCAGGAGCGTCTTCGATTGTCTTAGTCCTTCTAGATCATTCCAGTACTTCGATTTTTCGCTATCCATTTTTTTCCTTAGTTTTCTAAGATTGGACTGCTGCTAATTCCACAGAATAGTTTTGGTCCCAGGTATGGAGTTTCAGCTCCTTCTTTTGTCAGCTTGTCTGCTGTTTTATTTCCCTCTATTCCTATGCGTCCTGGAACCCATAGGAGTTAATGGTGTTATTCTATCCTAGTTTGTTTAATTTGCCTAGGCATTCCTGGACCATCCTTGAACTGATTGTATTTGAGTTCAGAGCTTTGATGGCTGCTTGACTATCTGGCATGAATTTTTGCTTGAAAGATGCTTGGGTACAGGCTTTCTGAGTATTTGGTTCGAGGTCCAAAAACTCCTGCTCCTGTTCCTTTAGTTGTCTTGGAGCCATTCGTTTTAGCTTAGCCTCAATAAGGTGTTCTCGTTCCATTCAGATTTACTTACAGACCTGCATAACCGTGTGTTCTTACGCCATGTGCGCTCAAATCTAAACCCACCTTTATATTTACGTTTTTTCATAAAATACATCCCTTTTATGTATAACTAGCTGAACCCGGCGCGCGTTGCTACGCCAATAACTAAAATAAATTTAAGAAAAATAAAAGAGGAGAAGAGATAGAAAAGAAAAGAAAGTTTATAGTTTTGTTTTACTTATCTCACCAAAAATATATTTTTCAAAATTATATTTATACGAATTCGTATAGATATCTATTGATCAGTATTGAATTTGATACATGGAAGCGCCATCTGGTGGTAACTTCAATTAATACATATATCATATTCATCTTACCCATTAAAAATACATCATCATACCGATTTTCATGACAATCGGTTGAACGGGGCAGAAGTTGCTACTGTGCAGCGCCACCTGGTGGCGAGTGGCATTAATGAACATATCATACAATTCTTCTCCGTAGAAAAATACATATACATACCAATTTTCATGACAATCGGTTAAACGGGGCAAAAGTTGCTACTCTGCAGCGCCACCTGGTGGTGAGCGGCATCAATGAGCATATCATACAAACCTTCTCCGTGGAAAAATACATATACATACCAATTTTCATGACAATCGGTTGAACGGGACAGAAGTTGCTACTCTGCAGCACCACCTGGTGGCGAGTGGCATCAATGAGTATCCTATGTCCATCTCCTGGCTCTAAGCTACCTCCCTACCAATTTTCAGCCAAATCTGTTCTGCCGTTCTTGAGTTATAAGTGGTGTAACTAACACGACTTTCTTTTATATATATAGATTTTTAATTGGTACGCGAGAATGTGAGAGAATGTTTTTTTAATTAGTTACCTACTACTTTATAGTTTAATTTCTTTTAATTTCGTAGAAATTTATTTTTTACTATCTTTAAATTTGAAAATTGTTTGGACTGATGAAACATATGTTAAATAATTAGATTTGCTATGAAAAATTTATTTATATACTTAAACATGATTGTTTCTTGTTGTATCGAACTAGCGAACATTTTAGAAATGCTGCTGTATTTCTTAAATATCTTTTACATTTTATTCCATTTATGTGGTTGACTGTGGGTACCGACATTTTATTTTCCTACTCTACTCATTATTATTCGGTGTACGAGCGCGCGAAGGAAAATTAATCAATGAATATGAGAAAAACGAGCAGGATAAACTGGATTTTTCTAGAGTAAGGTAAATTATTATAGTGATGAATGACTAGAAGCGGTTTATTTAAAACCAATTCAAGAAAAACAGGTGACAAGTTGACTAACCCTTATATGTCAATAATTAGAATGAAACATTTTATTTTATTACTATGACTATGAATATTTAATTTTGTGAATTTTGTGTTTTGTGAAAATAATAATAGAATTTCGTTTGTGGAGAGATGTTTTGAATTCATTGTTTAACAAGTATAAGACAATGTAAGCATATTCCTACAAAGTGTTGAAAAAATATCATTTTGATCTGTTCATCAACCGCCTAGCTCATGTATTAGTCGAGAAAATGAACCAATGAACCTCTAAAATTTTTGCAGTATAATTTTGCATTGTTGCGAGGGAAAAATGCAAAGAGTGGTAGGTACCAAATTCATTGAGACACTTGAGCTTAAATTTGGGAAACCAATTCACCGATGTATGGATTCATACAAAGATGTATAGAATTTTCCAAATTATCAACACTCAGTCTTGTACGATATTTGGATTTATTAACAAATCTGTCTTTTTGTGAATTTTGTAATTTTTGGAAAATGGCCTTCTTCGAGGTATTTTTGGTAAAAATCCCACAACTCCAAGTCTTGAAATTTAGATTTTAGGAGTACATTTTCTTGAATCTGAACAATATTCTTATATGCAGAAAGCGTGGTGAAATGGTAAATGTTAGCAGACAGCATCTGTGCCTCCCACAAGAGGATTTCATTCTGAAACGCTTTCAAATGGCTATACAAATCATTAACAAACTGTCTTTGTTTTTAAAGCTTTACAGTAAGATCAACCAGAAAGTCACATATCCATTTTGGGTCACTCAATTCAGATGGTAGTTTATCTTTTATTTGCGGAAAATCTTTTATTTCATTTATAAACTCGTAAAAGTGTTTCAGTTTACCCTTTTACTTTACAATAATATGTTGTGACGTCATATTCGACTGATTTTTTATCCAAAAACGTCTTGGTGGTTAAGCTAACGGGATCGAATACAATTGATGTTTTTAAACCACATTCATAAAATTTTGGAATCGAATACACTAACTACACAAGTTCTGTTGATGGATAATACAATGAAAGACTATTAAAACATGTTTTGTCACATTTAGTTCAGTTACTTTTCTATTAAAAATTCCGATAAAACATTTTCGTAAGCCAACCATAGAAGCAAAAACTTGTACATACCTTTTGAAGTTCAATAAAATAGTACTCTTGTGTAGTGTTTCCTGGAGCCGTGTTTTTATATCGTTAGCCATCATTTCTATACATCGGACAAAAGATCGTCTTAAAAAACTATTTTTTCAAATTCATTTATATTTTCAGGACACAAAACATTGCAAACTTCTACACTCCTTGATAAATTCTCTCTCGGCAAAAGGTTTGAATGAACTAACTATTGAACTAGCTTTAACAACATTATTAAGTTCTGTTTTTTGTTTACGAAACATTTGCTGCTGCTTTTCCAACTTTACAGTTAGCTGCTTTATTTTGTCTTTGTAGGATGATTTGAATAATGCCTTACCCTATTGATTTGTTCCATTACTAAAATAGATTCATTCATTACACAGTAAACCAATATGCTTACCATTGTGCAAGATCAAAAATAATTCTTTAAACTGACGACCCTATGTATCTATTTTTTGTTTCTTTTCACTAAATTTTCCTATTAAAAATATAATTAGTTGGCATTCAAGATGCACCCGAACTTACACAGTAAATTGATGGCACTAGCAGTTGGTTAGGATATCGCTTGTCGAAGAACCTAGTTTAAATAGAACTGAAATAAAGTTTGGGCTATCCACCCGCTTTATCGACAAAATGAAGGAATGTCTAGAACCGTCTAGTATAGAACAGCAAACATCAAAGGCTTTGAAGTTTGCCGCCTCAGTCTTTGATGATCGCTGCCACACAGCTTGCTTGTTCACTTGATTCTGTGAGTATGAGTAAATGGTGTAATATTTGTTTAAGTAGGTTTTTCAAAATGTGTAACGGTCCTGTTGGTGCCCGCATATGGTCTAGCTATTTCTTTAATAAATCTCAATAATCTGCACTCTTAATTTCATCTTGATTTAAAAGCTCATTCCAATTCTTCGACCATATCAAAACTAGAGGAACCCTTCAATGTTTGAACGTGAGGCAAGTTACGACAGGAAGATAAAATAAAGTTATATATTGGTTCAGTTAGTTGGGGATAAGAAGGGAGAGATAGCATACAGTTTTACCTTATTTCTCTATAGTGCACAGAGCCTTGGGGACTACCTCAATTATAGTTAGTTTATTCTCAAAGTCCTAATATTTACTTCACTATAAACTACAAAATAAATCCTTTAAAAGATTTTGAAAGGTGACTGAAAATAACTCGCTGACTCTTATTGAAAGTTGCGTTTGATAAATTAAAATAAATTTGAACTATGCACTAACAATCATGAATAAATTATACAATAAGCCATGCATAATAAATGATAAATTGGTTTTGGTTCATTAATCTTTTTATTATAGATAATAGTAGCACCCATAAGGTACTCACCTTCATTAAGATTAATAGATGCAGAACCGTAACAAATTATTATTAATTTTCATTTAGCTACCTTGGTTATTATCAATATTTTATCACCATATAAAAAAGTAACTAATACATTCAGTATTGTAACGAGTAAAACAAGTAAGATAAAATTCCGATATCAAACATAATTTTAACCAAAGCAGTACATTTTCCTATAAAAGAGACTCAAATATTTGTAAATTTTCAAGTATTGATCTAGTTATAAAAAAGTATAGGTAAGGAATTCAAAAATATGTGATCGGCGCATAAAGTGTCCGACCTGTTAATATCTATGCGTCAGTGTCCAAAAGTCAACAGCAAAGCCGTCGATACCTACGGGACGTATAGTTTATGCGCAGCGTATATTTATTTGCAACACATAAATTGTTTGTTAGGGTCGGAAAAAGGTCTCATTTATTGCCCCCCGCTGGGCCCAGGTAAGTGACTTCTTCAAATTCTCTTTAACCACCTTTTTTGTATTCGTCGGATTTTGCTATTGTTGAAAATGACTTAAATATGGGATCAACGAATTTTTATTAAATTTCAAGTTTTAAAGTCAAAAAAACTAATTTGGAAACTATTAAAATGATGTAGTAGACCTTTGGAGGTGAGTTTTAATGACACACAAATAAATGAATGGTATAGACTTCGACGAAACAACACCGTTCGATTGGCCATTGAACAAACCAACGTTTGACCGTGTGGGAATTAAAAGCTGGTTTTGGAATATCGAAAACTATCATTTGTGAAATTTTAACCTGAAATTCTCAAATGATATGCATGTTTACAAAGGTTTTTTTCAAAATTAATGACTACAGAGTAAACAATGCTTTACTAAACTTCTATTCAGTCAATCATAGCCACGGTGGGCCAGGTGGGGCGCCTGATCTATTCTGGCTCTAACCTGTAATATACCAAACCAAGTCAGCGTTGGTCGCAAAAATATAAGTGCATTGCTATTTTTAAAGAAAATTACATCTAAATGGCCACGGCTCTTTTGCCATTTTCGATAGAAAGCAAAAATTCGGGATTTATTGTATCTGTTTACCTAATTGCGAAATATTCCATAAGGATTTAACCGATCGTTAATGTGTTACGAGCATTGACTTGTTCAGTGTGCGAATCACATTAAAAGATCATCCCCACATCGTCAAAATGAGGACGATCACAGCAGCAATTTCATAGTTGAAGCTCAAGTGATCGCTGACGCTCCAGAAGATGATTTTACAATACCACCCATCGCGAAAAGACAGACGCACCGTGCAATTCCTTCGACAGTGACCTACCCAGATTTGGAAACAATCGTTGATTATTCCCTACCTAGACTCGCTAATTATGCCATTGGAAGAGCGTTACTTGAAGAACAACTTACCGGCATATTCTTTGATCTCATTGCACCTATGGTGCAAATGACCTTTGAAAAATTTTAAAAAGGCATTACACGAGTTTTATGACTTAAGCAGTTACTTATTTACGTAGCGATGCTGAATTGTCGTACTACTTGTGGGAAGAATTAAATATGGCATTGAATGTACTAAAAGACACAGAAGTGGCAGAACTGATAAAGAATTCAGTAATGTTTTATCCAAGCATAAAAATTGCGCTTGTCATTTTATTGTTCCAACCATTTAATACATGTACTATAGAGAAGTATGTCAAGACAGGCTTCGTTCCATCATGAATAAAAATCGTCTAGCCAGTCTCTATAGGATGAGGATCACCGGAGCAAAAAATAAATTGGAAGTCAAAGTGCTCAGGAGGTGCTGCTAGAACCAACGCTGGCTTCTCTGTAAATAATTGTATGGAGTTAGTTAAGTGGTAAATTAATAAAGAACCCATCACAGCTATGTTTAATTTTTACTTACTCTACCTAAAAGTACTAAGTATCTATAAATATGTAGATATATTACCAGCTAATATATATGAAGAGGTATTTGTCGAAACTGAGGTCTATTTTGAAGCTAAATGCAAATACTACTTTAAAATGGTATCGAAAAATTGTATTACCGCTATAATCGTTGTATTGATCTTGAACGCAACTTGAATTGTATCAAAAAAAAAAATTCTATGTCAGCCTACTAACTTTTAACCCTACTGTTAGGTAACTATATTCTATTTAACATATTACGAACATTCTTTTTCATGTCATTCGACCTTAATATGAAAAAACTAGTATTTTCCACGCATATTTCTATAAAAAAATAATCTGCTTCATATACTAAGAGAAATAATAATAATTATAACCTTTATGGTAAACAACTTTCTCAGAGCAATTGTTTTGCATTTTGCACAGCAATTACAAAATCGATTTTATCGCAGAAAATACATCATGTACAAGTTAAAAAACTAACGAAGGACGTTTCTATTTTTAAATCTCTGCATTCGATTATGCATTACATGTATTATTTTTTATAGAAAAAATATTGATCAAATCAACGAATAAATAATAATCTTCTTAGGTTTATGGTGATAAAAAATAATATGAACCCTTAGCTATCATTAATTACGAGATGATTTACTAAAGAACCTTTATAAAAAATTGAAGCGCTATCAAAAAAATGCACTATACCTGGATTTGCAGTTCGTTGGCAGCGACGTGATTTGACGTATATGCAAGTAGACCAATACGCGGTAAGTCTTTCTAAGTTAAACCTGGCAACTACGCTTCATTCCTACCGCGTATTGGTCTACTTGCACATACGTCAAATGACGTCGCTGCCAACGAACTGCAAATCCAGGTATAAAATAAAATCTGTATTCCTTAAAAAAATTGGAAGCAACTAGGCATCTGATTTCGATTTTCTTAAAGTCGGCTCCAATGGTTTATATATTTATAAAAATTTAAGTTACTAACATTTGAAATCTAGATTTAAGAGCTAAGATTAAAATAGAATGTAATTTGCCATTGAAGCCGAAAGAAATCGAAATCAGATGCTTCCAATTTTTTTAAGAAATAAATGTTTTATTTCTGGCTTTATAGTGAATTTTTTTAAGGAGGTTCAAGTTTTTTAAAAAAGTTTTTATTTTATAGTTGCTTGTTGACTTTGTCAGATGTGGGAGCAAACCTTCCGAATACCGTGCAAGAGGTACAATTCCCAACAATCCCTAGATGTACCAATATGACTTTTTGGAGACATAAATAAATTGTCTAACATACCTAGAAACACCATGTACGTACGGTGAAGTAATACATCGTGATGAAACGTGGACTTAATTGTCTGAAATCACCAACCCGCAGTAAGCAAGCTAATTGATTAAATGCTGATTCTTTCTCCTTGTGAGAAAAGGTTTTTGGCTTTCGAGTGGAGCAGTAACGGGCTAATTATTATGTTTTTATGTTATACATCATTATTAACTCATTAACTTAACTGCTTATTCTGTTGATTTTTGTGATATTTCCTCGAATATCTTTCACATTGATGACTAGACCTTAACCAAATTTTTATGGGACTACACGGACACTCTCTCTACCCTTTTGAATGCAAAAAAAATTTCAAATCCGATTATAAGTACCGGAGATATTCGGTAACATACATAAAAAAATATGGTCGAATTAAGAACCCCTTCCTTTTTTGAAGTCGGTTAAAAATACCACCAAATAGGGGAAAAGCGGAGATACCATGAAAATTTAATTACCTTTGAGTGTTACTAAAACAAATACCTAATAAATAGATTTTAATAAGTGGAGAAAGTGTGCATTAATGTAAATCCTTCGTGGCGCCTCTAAAATAAAAATATTTAAATGAATATAATTAAAGATACTACGCCATTGCCATTTTGATGAATTGATTTAATGCCCGTACGTGTTGAGTTGTATGCAATATTTGATTATATTGCTTTGTACACACCATAAATTAACATGATCTTTTTGTCGTGGCCTTGCAAAAAATTGAATAAAATCTGCGGAAGAATGACAGACATCATTCAGCCTTGCTTTTCATCGATAATTTACTGTATAAAGACACTTTCTTGAAAAAAAAATATTTTAAAAGTAGTTCGACCAGAATCGAATCCACACAATCATAAAGTTTCAGATAAAAGTTGTAATACAGTAAAAAATGCGGAGGACGACAGCTAAATTGTTTTAAATCGCAAATTCCACGTTCTTGTTCTTGTTTTATATTATTTTTTTAAGGAGTCATAAATAAGGTTGCTTAATTTATTCAAGTTAAATTGCACTTTTAATCATTTTTTATTATACTTTTATATTTGCAAACAAGTAGAGATATTGATAAAATTAGGTATCAAGAGCAAAGGCGACTAACAAAAAAATTATGCAGAAATAAGAAAAGGAAACACCAGTAAGAAAGAATAATATGGAGAAAAAGTATAAGAAGAAGGAGATTAAAATTTTTTTATAAAGAAATAAAAGATTTCAAAAAGGATTTCACACTTGCAGAATTTTTACAAAATATGAACAAGGAAAATTCGTAAGAGATAAAAATGAAGAGAAAGAAAGGTGGAAACAATATTTTGATCAACTATTAAATAAAAGGATAAACAGTGAGGTGTCAATGAAACAGAGTGTGGAAGAATATGAAGAAATACCTAGTATTAGAAAAAGACGAAAGGCAGAAGAAATAAAAGAAATCTATCCCTATAATAACACTGTAAAAATGAAAATTCTGTACATTAAAGATATTTAAAAAATAATTAGCGGGCAGTGTTACTACATCGTTATAGAACCCAAAAATGTGGTTAGATTTTTGTTTGTCTGGATGTATAAAAACTACTGATCCGATTTAAATGCGGTTTTCACAGATATATTTCTCTTCTTTTAACTTAAGGACCAAAGTCAGGAACTGGGTCTGGGAAGAGTCGACCAAACACTGGAGTAACACTGTAGGGCTGAGGCACTCGAAGCTGATGCTCAAAGGCTACTCCAAAAAACTCACGTCTGACATACTGGATCTAGGCAGGAGTCAAATCAGAGTACTAGTGGGTCTGCTCACCGGGCATGGACCATTCAGACTACACCTTCGGAGGATGGGGATTCTGACACAGGAACCCACCTTGTGCCGACTGTGTGACATGGACGATGAGACGGCAACTCACATTCTATTCGATTGTGAGGCCTTGGACTATAAACGGCTCCTCATCTTCGGTGACACGAATCCTGAATCCTATTACCACCTTGAGGAGCTGGTCACAGGACTCAAATCTCTTATAAAGGGAACTGCCCTATGGCAACAGTGACTCAAGGAATTTAGGCCAACTGGATTTTAGCCTTCCTGAGGATCAGCGGGATGCTGATTTTCAGCTGAATAAACTAGAGTCCTGCAAGCACGGGTGCATGTAAGGACTCTTGGTGCCGAACCAGGTCACAATATTCCCATAGGATGTCACGGGGTAAAATCCGTTCTAGGTATAATTGTGTTAGAAGTAAACATAATTGATTACTTACCATATAAATTTCACCATAATTAAGGGTAAAACGGAGTCATTTAATGTTAAGAACAAGTCGAATCTCGGTTGTTTGTAGGTAAACACCTTCTATTTATTATATTCTGGCCACAATTGTTACTAATACTACTTGAATTCTCGTCTATTTATTATATTCAGGTTACAAATTATTGTGTTGTTTACTTTAAAATTAACTTTCACTTTCGCGTATAAACAGGTGGTTGTCACTTCTTCTTCTGTTTGTATAACTCGTCATATTGTTGTCTACAGTCAGGTGTTTCGTTATATTGGCATCTAACATATTAAAGTTTGGACACGAACGAGAAATGGAATACCTATTGAGAATTTTGGTGTTACTATGACAAGTAATAGGATTTGTTGTTATTAAACTATTATCGTTGTCGTTTGTAAACTGCTGGCTGATAATTCTTCTGTTACTGGTCTTACAGTAGTTTAGAGTTAAGGATAGAGCGGGTAGAGGTCATCTTCGGGTTGTGTCATTTTTCGCCGAAAGATAAGGGTTGTCTCGGCCATTTTGCTATTTGCTTTCGACCTGAACACTTGTTTGAGGAAATCAGAAGATTTTTTCGGTTTAGGTTTTAAATCACGGTGCATCCGTAACAATTAATTTTGTATTTTTGAAACTAAACCTTATTTTCCATTTGAATCGTTGTTGGAGTTAGATTCTGTTGTTATTTTTGGACAAATTCATTGGAAAAAGCCGCGTGTCGGGATTTTTGTGAAACCTTCTGTGATAGATCACGGAACAGTCAGCGAATTATTTGGTTAATTCAATACCATTCAGGCCAACGAATTGCGGTTAGAGTGGCAGAATTCCCTAACAGTACAGTTAGCAACGAATACATTATTTCACTCTTTTACCAGCCTGCAGTGTCACGATTTTAAAGGAAAAACCCTAATATATTAGGGTTCTTGGTACGGGCTTAAGTTCTTGGTACGGGCCTATGTTTTGGAAAGGGCTCAAGTCCTTGTTACGGGCTTATTTGTTTGGAGCAAGCCTTATTTGTTTTTGGAGCAGGCTTAATTTTTGGTACAGGCCTAAATTTTGGTACAGGCTTAGTTAAATTTTGGCCAATTAGTGGTGAAGCATTTGAAGCCAAGGACTGGAAGAAATTGATAACTGGATTACCAGATAAGCTATAAGCCATTGTTGTAACTTGTAGATTTAAGTCGTGACTATAGATTTTAATTTTAAGTCTTGCGTGTGATCACACTTTTCAGATAATTTTTATTTTTTTTTGTACTCTTTACTTTCATGTTAATATCATTGTAAGGCGCTAGGGTTGACAGTAGTGTAAACTCTATACTTTTTTATATTAAAGAAGGGTCTAGTTTGATATTCTCGTTTTATTTAGCTCACTTTATCGTTCTTATTGTGCAACTCAATTAATCTTGACTAATATTCTTAATTTATTTAATTATCTCCAGTGAGAAAGGTCAGTGCCTGGAACAACAGGGGTTTCCGATTATAACCGTTCAAAATCGGTGGCGCGACTCACTATTATTTGTGTACTTACCCTCTACGGCTGAGCTGGGTACTTATTTGCCAGTAGACAAACCACTTACCGATCTCAACTGGAGTTGAACTTCTATTTGAAGTAATTGATAATTTTTCTAAATTTATTGTTTTATTTCTTTTAATTCTTTTATTACATCAAAATTACGTGGCAAGAAAGCAGTGTTTAAAACATGGGGCTCCATAGGTGAGACCATGCCAGGCTACTTAGATTAGATTAGATTAGAACTTAACATCTGGTGTATAAAAATATCTCCTTTCTCCCCTTTAACGGGGTGGGGGGAGAAATTTTTATACAAAAATCAACACGCCACGCAAACAACGTCGCGGGTACATCGATATAGAACCCAAAAATGTGGTTAGATTTTTTTGTCTGTTTGTATGTTTGTGCGCGCATCAAATGAAAACTACTGATCCGATTCGAATACGGTTTTGGCCAATTACAAGTACTGTAAAGGCCATAAAGAATAGAGAGAGAGAGAGACGGTTTTCACAGATGTATTTGTCTTATTTCAGCTTGACATCTGGTGTATAAAAGTTTCTCCCCCCACATCTTTAACGGGGTGAGGGGTAAAATTTTTATACAACAATGAACACGCCTCGCGAACGACGCCGACGTCGCAGGTACAACTAGTTATCTATAAACTGAAGACAACAAGAATCCAGGAAAGAATGGAATCATGGCAGAGAATATTAAATACGGGGGCAAGTTTTAATTACAGAAGTAGTAGAATTAATAAGGGAGATATGGGATAAAAAAAATATGCCAGCATCTTGGAACAAAGCCAGTATATAACCTATCTATAAAAAAGGGGACCCTGCAGACTGCAACAACTATAGTGGTATTGCGTTACTAGATGTAACATATAACGCAACAATATTGAAGAAAAGACTAGAAAAGCAAGTAGAAGTTATCAATGTGGTTTCAGAAAATCAGTATCTACTACAGATTAGGTATTTATGTTGAAACAATTGTTAACATCCTGTTATGAGTATGAGATTCCCACATCTTGTCTGTTTATAGATTTTAAATTCGCTTTCGATAGAGTAAATAGAAGTAAAATGAAAAAACACACTGAGGAAACTAGGTATTTTTAATAAGGGTGTAAACTTAATAAAAATGACTTTGAAACAAACAGCCAGGTAGTAGTTGGGTAGCAGCAATAAAACGACTGAGTGGACTCTTTTAAATTATCCTAGGTTTCGACCCTTTTTGGGGTCACCTTCAAAGATCTAGATGAAAACGTTTATTTTTATTTATACAATAGCTACAGTGTTATACAACTTACATATAGTTAATGATGTGTCGTTGGATGTTGACAACAATGGTAAGTGGATGTGAAAAATTTTAAAATATAAAACAGATGTGAATAAAAATATAAAAGATAACACTAAACACGACAATCTAGAAATCGTTAACGAATTTTTTTTGAGATTATTTAGCAGATCTACCACGCCTAGGAGAACTGAAGAAAGGAATCATAGGTGACAGGTGACAATCGATCTACAATTGATGAATGAGACTACAGAAAGGAAAGAAGTAGAGCCAAGTTGTCGTGTTTAGTGTTATCTTTTATATTTTTATATACAGCTGTTTTAAATTTTTCACATCCATCCATCTCTTACCATTGTTGGCAACATCCAACGACACATCCTCAACTAAATGTAAGTTATATAACACTGTAACTGTTATATAAATAAAAATAAACCTAAAATAATAGTTCTCTCTCTCTCTATTTGATTGTCACATTATCATAAAATATATTCGTACAGATTTATTTAAAACTAGTTGTACTCGCAACGTCGTTCGCGTGGCGTGTGATTGTTTTATAAAAATTTCTTACCCCACCCCATTTAAGGAATGGGAAAGAAATTTTTATACACCAGATGTTAAGTTAAAAGAAGATAAATACATCTGTGAAAACCGCATTCGAATCGGATCAGTAGTTTTTATGTGATGCGCGCACAAACATACAGACAGGCAGACAAAAAAATCTAACCACATTTTTGGGTTCTATTTCGATGTACCCGCGACGTCGTTCGCGTGGCGTGTTGATTTTTGTATAAAAATTTCTTTCCTCACCCCGTTAAAGGGGTGGGGGGAGTTTTATTATATTGAAACACGTATGGGGGCTTTTTACACAATTTATTTACAAAATTGTTAAGATACACTGAACTCTGCTGGATAACGTCTAACTACTTGACAATACCATAAACTCTTGTGAACACTTGACTTGAACTGACGTAAACTGCCCATGCATCCCCTTATATACAACATTATTTAATCTAGTCAGTGTGTTTAGAAGTTTCTAGAATTTTCTAGAAACATTATTTAAAATGGTCAGTTGATTTTTTTACAAACTTCTAAAAATCAACTGTCAACAACAATCTTTCAAATTAAGGTCCCTTCCTTTACGGTTATCCCGTTACACTGCCCCCTCCTTAGATTCATTCCTCCTGGAATGTTATTTCCTACATCGGAATCCCGCACACTCCCTGAGCCAGCCAAACCATCTTCTTGGAGTTGCTGCGCATCTCCACTGTGGTTTCCCTGGTAAGGCGCCAAACGATCATGATGGACCACGACGGGTTTCCCTCTGGGAATTTTCACGATCCGATAAATGACATCGTTAATCTTCTTCTTGATGGTGTAAGGACCTTCCCAGTTCTTTTGTAATTTGGGACAAATACCTCGACGCCGTCGGGGGTTATAGAGCCAGACTAAATCTCCAACTTGGTAACTCTTTTCCATTGTCCGTGTGTCATAGTACCTCTTCATCCGATCACTGGATAATTGTAGTTTTCCACGCACCAGGTTGTGTATATTTTCCATTCGATTCTGAAGGTCGGCGACATATTGTTCACGTGCCATTTCTTCACCAGGTTTACAACCAAACACCAAGTCACATGGTAGCCTCATTTCTCTACCGAACAGGACCTTCGCAGGCGTTTGGCCAGTTGATTCGTTGATGGCCGATCGAATTGCCATTAGAAATAGTGGAATATGTCGATCCCAATCCCTCTGACAATCTGACACCACTTTTGACAGATAGTTGGTTATAGTCCGGTTCATTCGTTCCACCATTCCATCAGACTGAGGGTGCATCGCTGTGGTTCTCGTTTTGTGGATGCCTAATCTTTGGCAAACTTCTTGAAACAGCTTGCTCTCAAAATTTCTTCATTGGTCTGAATGTAATTCTAATGATACCCCAAATCGGCTTACGAATTCTTCAACCAATATATCTGCTAAAGTGGTAGCTTCCTGATTGGGAACTGCATATGCTTCAACCCATTTAGTGAAGTAGTCCATTACAACAAAGATGTACTTGTTTCCTACATCGGTCTGTGGAAGTGGCCCCAATACATCTACTGCGATTCTTTCAAAAGGACTTCCAACCAGGTATTGCTGCATTTCCGCCTTCGGTTTACGGTGCGGACCGTTACTGGCAGCACATGTAGTGCATTTACGACACCAATCTTTAACATCATTAGTGCAATTTACCCAGTAAAATCTATCTCGGATCTTTTGCAGCGTTTTCGTGATACCCAGATGTCCTCCAGAACTATCATTATGCATCTGTTTTAAAATTTTCGGTACAGCATTTCTTGGGACCACTATTTGTTTCCTTGTTTCTGTGCCCTCGGAATTTTCTACAAGTCTTTTAACGAGCCCTCCGTCCAAAATTAAAGAGTTCCATTGGGACCAGTATGCTTTTAAAGCAGGAGAGGATGAGGATATCTCTCTCCACAACGGACGACGGTCCATTCTCTTCCACTCCCTAATCTTTCTCAGAACGGGATCGTTTTCTTGTTGTTCCTCCAGCATAGAGCTCTCGTCTTCTGGCACAACCTTAACTAAGGCAAGTTTTTCCTCGTTCTGCTCCATACGGGTACAATGGGGGCAATCAGGTCGACATGGTCTTCTGGACCATTCAGCATTACGATGTCTGGTTCCAGGTCTGTGCTCGATTTCAACATCATATTCCTGCAGTTTTTCGAGCCATCTTGCTATCTGTCCTTCTGGGTTTCTAAAGCTAAGTAGCCACTTTAAACTAGCATGGTCTGTTCTGATCGGGAATTTTCTGCCATACAGATATTTATAAAAGTGTTCGACGGATTTTACAACTGCTAACAGTTCCCTCCGAGTTACACAGTAGTTCTTTTCAGCTTTCGATAAAGTTTTGCTGAAGTAACCAACCACTCTTTCCTTACCGTCTTGTAGCTGTGACAAGACGGCTCCAATTCCCACATTGCTGGCGTCGGTGTCCAGAATAAGTTTACCATCAGGAAGTGGATAAGCATGAACAGGTGCTGACGTAAGCTGTTTCTTCAATACTTCAAACGCCTTTTGACATTCCTGATCCCAACAGAAGGACTTATCTTGTTCTGTCAAACGTGTCAAGGGTTTGGCGATGTCTCCAAAATTCTTGACATATCGTTGGTAATAGGAACAGAGACCCAAGAAACTCCGGAGCTGATGTTTGTCGATAGGGATTGGCCATTCCTGAACGGCTTGTATCTTAGCGGGGTCAACAGCAACGCCATCCTTGCTTACGTTATGTCCTAAATAGTTGACCTGTCTCTGGAACAAGTGACATTTCTTAACATTCAATGTTAGATTAGCGTTCTGTAATCTTTTAAAAACTTCTTCCAGGTTAGATAAATGTTCCTTAAAGGTCTTACCCATTATGATGATGTCGTCTAGATAAATTAGACAAGTTTCCCCTGACAAACCCCGCAGGATGTTCTCCATTAGTCGTTCAAACGTCGCAGGAGCATTACAGAGGCCAAATGGAAGGACCGTGAATTGCCATAACCCTGATCCACTGGTAAAGGCAGTCTTTTCTTTGTCTGCAGGATTCATTTTAACTTGGCAGTATCCGCTTTTAAGGTCCAAGGTAGAAAACAGAGTAGAACCCGCCAAAGCGTCGAGGGCATCATCAATCCTTGGCAGAGGATAACTGTCCTTCTTAGTGACATCATTTAGCTTTCGATAGTCGACACAAAACCGCATTGATCCGTCTTTCTTTCTCAGTAATACCACAGGAGAAGCCCACGGAGTACTGGATGGTTCGACTATGCCATTTTGAATCATTTCTTTAAGGGCTCTGTCTGCTTCTTCCTTTTTAACTTGAGGCATCCTTCGGGGTACCTGTCGAATCGAACGTGCATCACCAGTGTCAATTCTATGTTGTACAACATCAGTTCTTCCCAGTTTACTTTTAGAACCAAATACAGGTTTATATCGGTAAAGTAGATCTCTTACCTGTTTCTTTTCTAATTTTGACAAAGAGGGGTCTAATTTTGTCATTAATTGTTCAATTTCGTTGGTCTCATCTGTTTCCGTAACATTTATCTTGTGAATTATGGCCATTACCGGTTCTAAACTTCCCATTTCCGTGTCCTTTCGGAGAAGAACTGGATGATCGTTCAAGTTGATAACTCGGATGGGTACCTCTTTGGCGGATCTAACAAGAGTCTTACCCACAAGGAGTCCTTTTCCCAATTCATGGTCATGGTTCTTCGGCTCTATCATGGCTGGGGCACCATCTGGCTCCAGTCCATCCAACCGCGCTGTGACGACACATTCGCAGCTTGCCGGAAGTTCGATATCATCGATTAGCTTAATCGAGGCATTGTCAACTTGTTTTCGGTGCAGGAATATTTCTTCATTACCAGTACGAAGGATACGTTGGCGAAGATCCAAATGAAAACCACAGTGGAGCATAACATCCATGCCCAGAACAACATCTTCATCAACGTCAGCCACCAGCACTGAATGAACAAGAGAGGTTGAACCAAACTGTAGCGTCACCTGTATCTCACCGTAGACTCTAGCAGAATCTCCGGTAGCGGTACGCAGTCTCCAACTGGTAGGCCACATCTTCTTTCGCATAATGATGGATGGTCGAACGATAGTTTTTGTAGCTCCAGTGTCTACCAGCATGCTAAAGTTCTTCCCATCAATAAGGCCATCTACATATAAGCTGTCCACGTGATGTCACAGAGTTGCCAATTTAATGGTGTGAGGGACTTCGGAAATGTTTAGGGTCGAATTCGCCCTCCAGGAGTCGACCCGTTTAAAGTTTTCCTGCTGCTCGGGTACTTCAGCAGAAGATTTTTCTTTTTGGGGGCAAGTATTTCTTATATGGCCTAGTTCTCCGCAGTTCCAGCATCTCACTGGGCGCCTTCTTTTTGGAGATAACTTCATTAATCTCTCTACTACCGCTTCAACGTCGCTAACGGAATGAACAGCATGGTCGTAGTTACCGGTGAATTCCCTTAGTCGAGCAACTCCACGTGAGGCCTCCGTCGTCGCCTCAAACTCCAGGGCAATGGTCAAGGCGTCCACAAGAGTCTTCGGCCGCGCCAACCGTACAGCGCGCTGCAACTCGACGTCTCGAAGACCATCGGTGAAGGTTTGGACTGCTAGGCACTCCAGGAAATCCTCCGCTGCATTTGAATACGCAAGTCGTACCATTCTTGCTACATCCGCTTCAAATTCCTGGATAGTTTCTCCATTTTTCTGTTTTCGGCTCTTTAACTGCATTCGGTACACCGGTTGTAGATGAGTGTGACCATAACGCATCTCTATACGATTCACCAATAACTCGAAGTTGTCAGCTTCATCCAGTGTCAATGATTGCAAGACGTCTAAAGCTTCGCCTCGCAGAGCTACGGTTAGGGGCAATGCTTTCTCCTGGGATGACCATCCATTAGCTCTGGCCGCTGCGTCGAATTGTTTCAGGTAATTTGGCCAGGAAGTCTTCCCGTCGAAGGTCGGGGGTTTCATCGTCGTTCGTACATGGGTCGTCTCCTCGCTTCTTTGTCGTTCGACGTCTGCGTGGCAGGTTTCCATCCTTCCTGCATCTCCGTCGCCGTGATGGATGGTTTGGTTTTGTAGACAAGCTTCCAGTTCTCGTTTAAGTTTTTCTATCTCGGATTGCATTTGCTGGTTGATCTCGTCTCTGAAGTTGGCAACTTGCTGATTCATGTTGTCCACTTGCTGATTCAAGTTGTCCACTTGCTGATTCAAGTTGGCCACTTGCTGATTTTGCTCGTCACGAAGATGTGATATTTGCTGGGAGAAGGAACTGGATAACTCTTCTGGTAGGGTAGACATCCGTTGTGATAGCTGGGACACCTCTTCGGGCTGGCTTCTTATCTGACTGGATAGCTCTTGTTGGTTCGTCATTCGTCCTGATAGCTCCTCTTGCAGCCGGGAAAGTTGTTGAGTTTGTTCTTCTTGTTGGCTCGTCATTCGTCCTGATAGCTCCTCTTTCAGCTGGGACATATCTTCGCGCTGGCTCTTCATCTGACTGGATAGCTCCTCATGTTGCCGGGAAAGTTGTTGAGTTAGTTCAGAATTTGCTTTTTGAACTGGGTCTTCGAACTCCACGGCGTCAGGGTCCAAATTATTATTTACGTAGTATTCACGGAGTCTTCTCAACAATACGGATTTGCTCCCAGTAGTTTCCAGCTCTAATTCATCGAGCTCTCTTCTGAGCTCAGCTACCAATAGTTCATTTATCTTTTTTCCAGGCATTCTTGTATCTTCACCCCACACCTGACACCAATTTGAAACACGTATGGGGGCTTTTTACACAATTTATTTACAAAATTGTTAAGATACACTGAACTCTGCTGGATAACGTCTAACTACTTGACAATACAATGAACTCTTGTGAACACTTGACTTGAACTGACGTAAACTGCCCATGCATCCCCTTATATACAACATTATTTAATCTAGTCAGTGTGTTTAGAAGTTTCTAGAATTTTCTAGAAACATTATTTAAAATGGTCAGTTGATTTTTTTACAAACTTCTAAAAATCAACTGTCAACAACAATCTTTCAAATTAAGGTCCCTTCCTTTACGGTTATCCCGTTACAATATGTATAGACTAGTTGTACTCGCAACGTCGTTCGCGTGGCGTGTGATTGTTGTATAAAAATTTCTTACCCCACCCCATTTAAGCAATGGAAGGGAAATTTTTATCCACCAGATGTTAAGTTCAAAGAAGATAAATACATCTGTGAAAACCGCATTCGAATCGGATCAGTAGTTTTGATGTCATGCGCGTACAAACATACAGACAGACAGACAAAAAAATCTAACCACATTTTTGGGTTCTATTTCGATGTTCCCGCGACGTCGTTCTAGTGGCGTGTTAATTTTTGTATAAAAATTTCTTTCCTAACCCTGTTAAAGGGGTGGGGGGAGAAAGTTTTATACACCAAATGTTAAGTTGAAAGAAGACAAATACTTTTTTGAAAACCGCATTCGAATAGGATCAGTAGTTTTCATGTGATGCGCGCACAAACATATACATTCCTACAGTTTTATTATATGTATAGATATTGCACAAAACTTACAACTCAATTAAATAATAATATACACTTTGAAATAAAAAAACGTGTGAGTGAACTTATGTACGCACGTAAGAAGTTATTATTCTTTTGCGTAAAGAATATCAATCATTAAGTTTATTCTCATGCTTAGATAGTAAACGGACACTCTTTTATTTCTCTTTTGACAAGATTGTCAGTGAATCATGTTTTTTAACCAATGTTGAAACAACGTGGTTCAAGGTGTTTAAATTAAACACAAAAAAAAAATTTGAGTATTTTAATTATTCAACGCCCAAGGACTACAGTGGAATGTTTGCTACAAGCAATTTTACTGTGTATAATAACTTTGACAACTGTCGGTAATTGAAATGAGATTTTGTTAAATTATTTATCTAATTTTTAGGTTTGTTATTGTTTATATTTTCGTTTTTGTACTTGTTTATTTTGGAGAGCGTTGTATAGTTAGGCGAGTTTACCTCTTGGAGAACGTTAAAGCAGACCACCGACAAGTTAGTTGTGCGAATTCTGCAGTAAAGTACACAGTGGGTGGTTAACGATTCCATTACCTACAGATACCTACAGATTTTATAAATGTAAACCTATCAATATTTTTTCTACCATATTCTTCGATTTTTTTCTGAACATATTTTTGTTTTGTCTTTACGATAGGCCTCATTGCTCTTTGAAAATTTAAAGTGTTTATACTTCTGCTTGAAAATCTAATAACCTTTTGATGAAAACATATATGTTCGGATGAGGTTAATAAAAACTCTTGAGTGAAATGATTCACATACATATGTGGTTCGTTAAAGCAACGAACATAATTTTGTCCAAATTTTTGGAGGAAAAGTCGAATTTTTGGATATCCAATTTTTGACGAGATAATTGAAAAATTCTTGTAGTTTTGGGTTTCCGAAAATAAATCCGAAAATAAATCACCAACCTCATTTCAATATTTTACCCATATCTGAGTTACTTTTATATTCTTGAGTGACATCTAAGTTCTGAATTTTGCGATACCATGCTTGTGATAAATGAAATCGACAACCAATGATCCCAACTAAATTCCACACAGAAATTACGGCATTGTGAATAGCTAATTCAAATATATACTTGGGATGAAAGTTAAATCGATTTTCTTCACATTTTTGATTTATTAAATTCAAACAATCTTCATAAGTTTGTTGCTTTTTGTCCGAAAGTAAACAGAAAACCAACGGAACATAATGAAGAGTTGTTAAAAAAACTTAGGACAGAAATTGAATGTAGGTACTATCCATGAACACATTTTCTACCGTCGAAAAAAATGCAGATTACTACAAGAAGCAAATATTAAGAGTTTTCCTACAGCGTCATTTATTAATAAGATGATTCTTCCTTATTTGTTTTTAGGTCCAAGGTTTCTGTAGAGGAAAACACTTCTTCTTGTGTTTTGGACAGTTTGGGAAGTTTATTTCTTCTATTGACCCATATATTGTACTAAATGAGTTCAATATCATGAATGGTTATACAGCCTGTTGATGTTGAAGCTGTAGCTCTAAGTTCACTATGAATTGGTTTTAATGGTTTTTCACTTAACTTATCTACTGCCTTTCTCTTGATGCTGTTGCGCATCTTTTGACTCTGAAGATTTTTATCTGCTGTATGATTATGAGTTAAGTTGGAATCCATAAGTTCTGTGGAATTTTCATTCCGTGTTGACAATTTAGCAGGACAGTTGTTTTTTACTCACGCATCTCCAACAAACAGTCCCGTTTTGCAAAATATTATCTATATAAAACTTGAAATTGTTGATAACTATTAATTTTTTACCTTTTTCACTGAACATCACTTTAACTTCAAGTGTGTGGGTCACCGTATATATGTCGTAGTCACTTGGCGATTCAGGCACATAGCTATGTGACTGGGCTATTTTAGCCACACAGCTATGTGCCCGTCACTTAGAAACGCGCCAAGTATAGATCCATTACATCTCTATGTGACTGATTTTAGCCCGTAGTCACATAGCGATTTCAGCACATAGCTATGCGCGGAGAGAAAGTCAGTCACTTAGGATCTACCAAGTTGAGGGCTATTGCATCTCTATGTGATTGAATTTTAGCCACAAAGAACGTATAGAAAATATTTAAATATATTATATTATTATGAAAAAGAAACAAATGGTTCAGTGACCTATTAGAATTATAATAGATACTTAAATATAAAATTTAATTACACTGTCGTGCAATTAACAAATATCAGGTGTTAATAACGATTTAATTTGGCATAAACAGATTTTATAGAAGTGCCAAGCTGCCAAGTACAATTTTTCTTCTTGAAAGCGCTTGAAATAGTGTATTACGCAATGTTAGGGGAAGGTGGTGAACTTCTTACGTAGGGACAGTTTGCAACCCGGGCAAAGCGAAGTTATAAGATTGTGTTATCAAAATACTTTTTTCCAAAAATGATAACGTTTTTTGTTAAATCATTCGTATACGTCATGCAAAGAATTTTATCTACTCTACCTCATATTATGTATCAATTTTTAGTTCGTGAAAACTGTCATTATAGACAGCAGTGCGTGAAGGATTAAAAGTGTGCGTGAAGTAACAATGTATTTTAAATGGGATTTACTTTTTCGCACTGTTTTTGACACACCTTTATATAACCAAATATCCTTAGCATACGCGTTGTCATGGTGTTGCTATGAGAGCATTAAATTTCAACAAAAGTCATTCTGACAGTTTTGTAGTTTAAATTTTCAAATTTGAATTTGTAATTATTTTTTATTTGTTTATCGTAGATAAAATATTGTATGAAACTGTGCGTGAAGTGCTTTTTGCGCACTTACGCGATATATAGCACTCGCTTCGCTCGTGCTCTAAACATCGCGTGGGTGCGCAAAAAGCATACTTCACGAACTGTTTCATAAATAACTATTTTTTATAAATGTGTCTTTTAATATAAATTATTACACAAAATATGTTTAATAATTTTCTATTTCAATTTATTTAAAAGAAAAAAGTATTTCTTAATAAAAAGTAAGCATTAAAAAATATATAAAAAAAATTCAATTTTAATTTATAAATGAACTTTTCCGAATCTCTTCAAGTTTTCCCGTGCTATGTGCCTGGATCGCTATGTGATTGCGGCTAAAATTCAATCACATAAAGATGTAATAGCCCTCAACTTGGTAGATCCTAAGTGACTGATTTTCTCTCCGCGCATAGCTATGTGCTGAAATCGCTATGTGACTATGGACTAAAATCAGTCACATAGAGATGCGATGGTCTTGAATTTGATAAATCTCTAAGTGACTGACTTGTCCTCCACACATAGCTATGTGCCGGAATCGCTATGTGACTACGGGCTAAAATCAGTCACATAGAGATGTGATGGATCTATACTCGGCGCGTTTCTAAGTGACGGGCACATAGCTATGTGGCTAAAATAGCCCAGTCACATAGCTATGTGCCTGAATCGCCAAGTGACTACGACATATACACAAGAATAGTAGGATCCCTTTGCACGCGGCCTTTGAAGTTCTTTGTACCACATTTTGCTACGGTTTGCCGACATTTTTTGTGCAGTTTTGTGAGAAATGGAGAGCAGCGGTGCCAACTCTACCGATTTAGGAAGTAATCTACAGCATATCCTTTTTGGTACCTCATCTACCGATTTTTTATACACCGATTTCTAGTTATTTTTTTGTGCCAATCAACTGATTTAAAAAATTTTAGGCTAACAACGCTGCTGGTGAGCGACAACGATACGGAATCGAGTTTTTGTGAGAGTAATCCTACTATTCTTGTCTATATACGGTGCTTGGGTAATGTCGACAGATGTTAAACTTCTTTAGGAACGTTATCCAGCCTATATAATCTTTAATTCAAAATTTATCACTTCTATTCATTTTATTTATTATTTTATAATTGTTTGTAATTATTTTTTGTACTAAAATTTATTAATTATTATTATTGATTTCTGAAAATTAACCAAATTTTTTCCGAATGATGCTTTGTTATAAGCTTTTAAAAAATCATTTTATTTCAGTTTAAAGTCCGTATTTTTTGGATGCGTATTATTTGCATAAATCCATTTAAATCTTGTTTCTTAAAGTTAAAAAGATTGAAGCTTTTAGATTTTTTATAGCATTTTAAATTTATTTTTTTTGCGTCTAGTAAACCGAAAATTAAGGACCAAATGGACTTTTCAATAACTTATCACTAAATTATTTTTTTAATTTTGAATTAAAGCATAAAATATCTAAATTCTACATTTCTCACGGCGCGACGCATCCAGTATTTATTTGGTTCAGTCAGTGTAGGTATAGGCTTTAAAGAACCTCTATTGCCGGCTTAGAATGTACGTTTGAAAAACCTGATTGGGCTCTAAGAAGACCTGTCCCAAATATTTATGTCAGGTGTCTGAAACTATAAAAGTAATGTACAGTTGCACAGTAAAGGTCGTATTAACTTTTTTGCTTGTCTTTAGCCTGAAGTGATTTTTCCAAATGGTTGCTCTGAGTTCCTTTTTCCAATTTTTTCCTTCATCGATAATGTGGCTTTTTGAGATACCACAGGTCTGATAAAAGAATAAAGTACTAGCTCCTTCACACTATCAGTGAACTCGTTTCCGACAATCCCTTTATGCGCTAATACACACAGCAAAGTTACTTTGTTATGTTTAACTAGTTGCTTAACAAACTGTTTGCAAATCCAAACTGTTTTGCACTCGAACATGGTATATTGTAGAGTATTCACAGCATCCTGGCTATTGGAAACAATAAATCTTCTGACTGAATTCTGTTGTTTTTTAATACACTCTTGAGCTTAAAAATCTATGCTAGTAGCTCTGCTTAAAAGATCGTATAAGTGTTTCCCAGTGCAATTGAAAACCTAATGTTAGGACCTGTAACTTCTTCGGTGTTTTTGACCCATAAGTATAATAAGTGAGGGCTCCTTTTGTAAGTTGAGCGATTTCGTTTTGTTTTAACTCTCACTCATTAATACTCGTTTTTGGAGATATAATGTCTGTTAACATCCTCATGGATTCAGTTGCCCTCACGTTTAGAATACCAAGATGTCCTGTAAGATCGCCGGATTTTAGAGAGTCCTTGTTGACCTATAGGCACTTTCCTATCAATTCTCTTTACATGTAAATGCATGGGAAGAAAGTCTAGAATTACCTCTAAGGCTGCACTAGGACCCGATCTCATTGCGCCAGTGATCCCTATACATGCCATTTCTTTGTGTTATTTTGTTCCATTAAACTAGCGCAACATAGGTCTGCCAACTGTTAGATATGACCAATAAATCATTTTAGGTTTAAGACTCCTTGTTTTCCCAAAATAAATAAGTTTTTTCCAAGTGTCGAGCAGATACTGCATCAATAGTTGTACTATATTTTGTAGTACTTTCTGTTCATGCGAAGCAAAATTAGGATTAAAATGATAACACATTATTATCGGTATCATACGTAAATTTCCGTCTTCATCTATTAAACTAGAACCAACTAGAGTATAAGGAAGGAAAACTGTGCATATTTTTGGAGACATCTGGTTGAATTAGCCAGCTAACTGTGTGCCTGGGCCGTTCAAAATAGGCCAGAATTAGATCAAATTGCTTAACTCATTGAGTGCAACGTTGAACGTCGGAAAGGTAATAGGATATTGGTCAGTTTGAAATGTTTGATCAAAAGGACCATGATTCTAAAATTTTATATATTTGTTTTCGTGACTACTAGCATCACAATGGCAAAAAAACGAAATTAAATTTAAATCACTTTGTTGAATTTGAGTTAGTTACCTTCGAAGGGCTGACTTTTATTATGCCAAGTTGTTAAAATTATTCTATTTTAATTAACAACTGACCTAGGCATCCAATTGCTGCAACATCTACATTTTATGATATCTCTTATTGACTTATTGTTTGTAATGTAAATTGATATGAGTAAAATTGTACTATCTTGTAGTTTCCATTCTGCTGCACACAAATCAAGAATTGCATCTGAATTTGCAGAAATACAATATTCATTTTGAGATTGTATACCCATAATGAGATGTGAGTAGATGTGATAAATCATTTGAATTGTGGTATACAGTACAATAAACAAAAAAATATTAAAGGAATACCTATATAAATAAACGCATACAAGTTAGTGCGCAAACGAGAGATATATACAGTACCTGGCGAAATTATTAGGTCAAGCAAAATATATAGAATATTATTTTTTTAATTATTTAAATGACGCCTATAAGTTCAAAATTTATCTACGGTATAATGAAATGGATATTATTTTATTATATTTATATATTGTCAAAGTTTAAAATTTTAGAGTATGGCATTTTATGTTTTTTTTTATACAATGAGGTTAGACCATTAGCAAAACCCTCTTGTAGATTAAGTGTCTAAGTGAGAAAAACTGTTTGAAGTAAGTCGTGACAGAAAGTTCTGTGAATAAAGATATTCTTTTCTCTTGCGGGTTAAATAAAATAAAGTGAAATAAATAAGTGATATTAAATCGTTTTAATATCCAAGCCCTTATAAATCCTAAAAATATATTTTACTAAAATACATTAGAATATGTATGACGTAAAATTTTCGAACGCTTTTAAAATGGTTTAATTTATAAAAGCGTTCGAAAATTTTACGTCAAACGGGAGATACTCGCGCCTTAGTTTCAGTTGACTAACGTTGACAACCGTGATAATCGCCAGAAGTTATGCTTTTACTCTGCATATAAAAGTTAGTTAGTTCTCTTTAATTATTTCCATTCTTCGTTTTGTGATAAATAAGTAAATAACAATTTTTTGCAATTTTTTATCTTACCGCAAGAGTGGGGTGTGTACAATATAAAGGTGTTTTTAAGGATTACCCGTTCGGCAGACCGTCCGACAAGAAGCATAGCTTCAAAAAAATAGATAACAATCTCTTAAAAAAGTTAGCGGTTATGAAATAGTTATTTATGTATCAAGGGCGTAAAACAGGCGTTTATGGACCGCAAAGTGTAAATAAGAGCCCGAGCCGCAGGCGAGGGCTATTAACACGTAAGGTCCATAAACGCTGTTTACGCCCGAAATACATACAAACTTTTATGCATGACCGATTTAATAATCATTTATAAAAAAAATTGCACTGTTAAAAGTCAACTTTCAAATGGCAACTGTCAATTGACAAAAGTCAAATGTCAAATATCAACCGTCAAATGACAAATGTCAAATGTCAAATGTCAAATGTCAACTGTCAAATGTCAACTGTCAAATGTCAACTGTCAAATGTCAACTGTCAACTGTCAAATGTCAACTGTCAACTGTCAACTGTCAACTGTCAACTGTCAAATGTCAACTGTCAAATGTCAACTGTCAAATGTCAACTGTCAAATGTCAACTGTCAAATGTCAACCGCCAACTGTCAAATATCAAATGTCAACTGTCAAGTTCCAACTGTCAAATGCCAAATTTGAAATGTCAAATCTCTACTGTCACATGTAAAATATTATCTGTCAGCTGTCAAATGTCAACTGTCAATGTCAACAATTGTTTTGATAATAAAACTTATAAAGGATATTTTTTATTTTTAGTTTTTGTGAACAATTTAATATAAATGCCATTTCAACTTGCATGAATTTTATACCTCGAACCTCGATATTATTAACAACTTACCCTGTATAACCATTCACCTAATAATTTGTATTCATTCGGTATTTAAAGTATATAATTTGATTGAAAGTAATATGCACAGAGGCTAGAGATAATATTTTAAAACAATAATCTATATACCTATTTTGTCGTTACCCTACCAACAAAGTCAAAATAGGTGGTGGCCATTTTTATTTAGACTCACTGTCAGTTTAGATGATTGCAAGTATTTCAATATTTAAGGAAAAAAAAATTACTTTACCGCCCGCCATTTACACTTCATCGCCCGGCGGGCGGTAAAGTAGTCCACGGGCGCTAAAGTGGCACTTTACGCCCGCTAAAAATGTATGTTATAATCTGTACTTTACCGCCCGGTCTTGCATAAAATTATTATATATATTATATTTGAAACAATTTTTTATATTTGAACTCTTACTGAAACTATAAAACAAACGGACGCCACTTGTTGTAATTTTTTAACTGACCTCTAATTTAAAACGATCTTAAAGTTTTAATTGCTATACTTAATTGCAAAGATGCCAACTAATTGCCTCCAAATAAAGAAAACTTTAATGATTATGTCAAATGTGTGTAACAAATCAAATTTGAATTTTATTGCTCTTCTCAAAGTTGTCGGCAGATTGCGAAAACAGCGGTGCAGTCAATAAAAACTTTGTGAATAATATGAAAAAAAGCAGTTTCAAATGTCATCTATTACTTTATTACGTGCTTTTCGAGAAATGAAACTTGTTAATGTGAATGTTAGTGTGAGACTCTTAGAAAAAAAATACATAATAAAATATTAGATAAGTGACAATGCTATGTGAGATAATAAAATGTAATTTTTTATTTTATGTGTATATAAATTATTTTTTTGAGACATATTTGTCAACATCGAAAATTTATTGCACTTACGGTGGATTTTGTCTGTTTTTGATGATACTTATAAACAATACCTACCTACTCTCCTTCTGCTATACTTTTACCAACTTTACACCTTGGCCCTTGTATAACTTTTGCGGATAATTGAAGAGGAATATTTAGAAATAAGATCATGTGACATGTAATTTACAAAAGAATGTATTACACTTCTTACTCATACTTAGAGAATCAAGTGAGTGAGCAGGCTGAGTAGCGGCAATCATCAGTCTTTGATGTTTGCTGCCTCATTGTTTTATCCTGGACCATCAAATATAGACATAATATTAGGATCACTCTCGCAAAAACTTTTTCCATGCGCCGAACCTCTCAGTCTGTATATCTGCCTGTATCGTTGTCGATCACTAGCAGCGTTACCAACCTAAAATTTCTGAAATTGGCATCGCTGCTAACCAATTCTCACAAAACTCCACAAAAAAACGTCGGCAAACCGAAGCGAAATGTGGGACAAAGAAGATCAAAAGCGGCGGGCAGAGTGATACTACTGTTCTTCTCTATATACGGTGACTAGACTATTTCTTCACTTTGCTTATATAAGCGGATGAATGGCCCGAACTTCGGTTCCATTTAAGCTAGGTACCGAAGTGATAACTTCGACAAGCGATATCCTAGCAAAGTGCTAGTACCGTCAATTTTCTTCGTGTATTTGTGTGCATCTTGAGTGCTAAATAATTATATTTTTATATAAAAATATTAAGGATAACAAAATTCAACTATGTTTACACTGAACTCCGATATCCGACTGCGTGGCGATCCTATGAAGTTGAAGAAAGAAACTTTCCATACTCGCACCAGACAAAACTTCTTTAACAGCAGAATTTTCGATGTATGGAACAGCCTCCCTATAATCGCAATCAGTTCAGTGACTGTCAACCAGTTTAAAAAATGGCCCTTGGTAAGCCAGGCGCATCAGTAGATTTATATTAATTAAATATATTAAAAGTATACGTTTTAGAAAATAATGTTTTAGATAAAAGTTGTAGGTCTCTTTAAGACAAACAAAAAAGTCCCCCAACATTTTTTTGTACAGTGAAGTAAAAAAGTTACGAATTTTTTTCCATTTTGATTTGATGTCACGCCCAAACGGCCTTACCGATTTGGCCCATTAACGAACTCGACCGAGATTTTGGGACGATTGATTTTTGTACCAAATTTCATTTCGATCCGTTAAGAAATGCGACCGCTATCGTGTCCACAGATTTCGTTATATCGGAACTATACATATATATATATATATATATATATATATATATATATATATATATATATATAAACTTTTGAACGGAAGGTGTTTTTGAGGTCAGGGGGGCCCAAAACGAAAAACTGTAGTGAAATTTTCCCGAAGTCGTGACCTGCGAACCAGCTGAATAGTAGATATAAATCTACTAAAATTCGATTGACATTTATCTTTTTAATAGACTTTAGTAGTTAGTTCTTTTTCTTAATGTTTAATCTTTATTTTCAAATTGTTGTGTTAAATTAGTTTTTACCATAGGTATTAGATAATCTTGTCACTTTATTAGGGGCAATATAGGACATCTGTCCTCCGCCCTTACTCATAAATAATAATAATAATAATAATAAAGATGGTGTTTTGGCGACCATTTGAAACGGGTAATCAAGATCCATTATCGTCGCAATTATCAATAGATTACAGTCTCGAATTAAAACACAAAGATTTACACGGTCACTGTCAACGCGTTGTTTTAAATGTGTACCTATCATTGTTTGAAAAATGAAAATGCTGGAATAACTGACAATGCGATTGTTTTAAAAATTCATGAATTAACACGAATTGGGTACACGACGATATATAAAATTGTTAAATTAGGGACTGTTACGGATCATTCTTTAAAACAAAAGCTACCAAATAAAAAATTGGGTAGGGTTGACACTGCTGCTATAAGGACGTTATTCAACGAACAGTTTATAACTTTTACGAAGAAAATAGAGTGCCTACTTTAGAAAGGATTCCTGAAAAATTGAAAGATTTTCCTGAATATAATTATGCAAGTTTGGAAACACTGCGCGAGGTTTTGTTGAGTTTTGGATTTAAATATAAGAAACTAGATAATCGGATGATAATAATGTAATCTAAGCGTATTCGTTGAATTTAGACAAGAGTATTTGTATAAAATAAAAGATTATCGCAACTCAAACAGAAATATAATTTATTTAGACGAAACTTGGTTCGATACGCATCATGTTGTCAAGTACGGCTGGGTTGACAACACAAAAAATTGTTCTTTAAATGCACCGTGTTCAAGAGGACAACGTGTGCCAGAAGCAAAGACGGTTTTGTAACTTGTGCGTTGCTATTGTCGTCCAAAAATATAACATTTTAAAAGTGGTTTGTCGAACAGCTCTTGCCTAACATATCGCCGAATTCGGTAATTGTTATGGACAATGCGTCGTATCATTTCCGCATATTAAACAAAATACCTAATAATAACACGAAAAAGAATCAAATTTTAAGATTTATGGCAATCAAAAATATCACTGTTCCTAAAAAGGTTCCAGTAAAGAACGAATTCATAAGAATGATCAAAAATCAGAATTTTAAAAATGAATACGTCATTGACACCATTTGTAGCAGACACGGTAATATCCTTTTGCGTTTACCTCCATACTACTGTATTTTTAATCCAATCGAAATGGTTTGGAGTTTGGAGTACTATAAAAAAACGTTAACGAAAATATAATCAGTCAACAACCTTAAGCGCAATTGTCCTTGATAATATTCGAAAGGTAATTAGTGGCATTAATAGCGATGTATGGCAAAATTGCGAAGCTCATATTATAAAAATAGAAAAGGAATATCCTGTTGTAGCGCTAATAGCACCATTAGTTTGCCACGTACTTTTAGTAAAAGTAAAATAAAATCAAATTTTGAAAATTTAAACTTATGGTTTAAATTGAAATCTCCAACTCCAGTTAAGATGGGTAAGTGGTTTCTCTACTGGCAAATTTGTGCCCAGCTCAGCCGTAGAGGGTAATTCAAAACAAAATAATGTGAGTCGCGCCACCGATTTTAACGGTTCAAATCGGAAACCCCTGATGATCCAGGCACTGACCTATCTTACTGGAAATAAATATTGAATTTAAGAATCTTAATAAAAAAAAAAAAAATTGATTGAGTAACAAATGTGGTGAGTGGGTGAAGATCTGAGTAAAACACAAAGTTAGATCTATCAATTATATTCACAAAAATAAATAAATAACCCCCCGCACAATAAACCCAACAATTGAGTTATACAATATATAAAAAGAAAAAAAATATATATATGAAATAAGAAAATTAGCGATTATCAGAAAATTTGTTCCACAATAATGTCAAAACTCTGGCAGTTTTAATTAAGAGTGATCACCCAGCGCAATATGAAAGATTTAAAAATTAAAAAAAAATTACTATAAATAATCAATCTTCAACCAACAACTTTTACAATGTCTTAATCTTAAAATTAAATTTTTGGCTTATCTGTTATCTGCAGTGCTGGTAGTGAGGCTTTCGTTATTAGCCTGCTGCTTGATGTTGGTGAGGCACAAGTTTAGCCTGATCCAGAAATATTCACCCGGTCCAAAAAGAAAACAATATTCGCCAGGTCCAAAAGCAATTGTTCAGCCAATACCAAAAATAATTTCAGCCAGAACCAAAAACAATTTTACTCGCCAGGTCCAAAAACAACTAATGTTCGCCAGGTCCACAAACAAGTTCAGCCAGGACCAAAAACAAATGTTCAGCCAGGACCAAAAACCCTAGTCGAAAAAGCGAATTAGCCAAAAAAAAAATCCAAAGTTAAATTATTTAAGAAGGAAAAGTTAAACTTACAAATGTTGACTCTACTTGTTACAAAATAAAATTTAAAGATTGAATTACACACTAAATTATTTAAGAAACAAAATATATTAAAGTTACAAGTACCGACTCTGCTTAATAAAAAGAAGAAGAAAAAGCAATTTTAAAGATTAAATTACTGATAACAAAAACTGAAGGTATACTATAATAATAAACAATAACAGAATTATTGATAAAATTAATATGTAAATTAATCAATTAAATCAGATGCACATGTGTCATTATACAATTTACAATTTAGAAATCCAATTTACAAATAAAAAAAATATACGATATAAAAATAATGGAACACAATGAAATATATTTAAATTCAAAATTCATCGATCAACTATAGTTAAAACAGGTTAAGCATATTACAAAAAATAATCATTGCACCTGATTCCAAAATTATTTACAACAGTTTATATAAAAATCAATAATAACCATTAAGACTTAAAATTAATAATTTAGTCGGGTTTATTTATGACTGATAAATTTAATTACACAAAATGAATTTAATCAAAAAGAAAACGATAGATCTAATATTAACAAAATACCATAATTTAACGTAATATTTAGGTATGTACGTGTAGTTATTATAAGGATGATAATTTACGTGATTTTATAGAATAAACACAGGTAAACACTTACCCTTTTATATTAAGATTAGGGGTTAGCAGCCAAACTGCGATGTTAATTCGCCAACACCCGGTGGTAAATTTCGTGATCTTAAATCGGATGTCCACGCTTCGAAACGAATTCTCTTAGCAACCACACTATAAACGAATTACGATGTCAAGAAAAGGCATTATATAATTATGCATGAGGTATAACTTACCGAAGAAAGCACCATTTAATCAAATCCCAAAAATATGGATTTATCTATACGCCTACTCAAAAATACCACAAAGGAATAACCAAAAATGAGGCTTAGATAAAATAAATTGAAGTGAAGTTCAAAAACCCATACGGATGGCTTGAATATTGCCAAAAGAACCTTCAACTTCACAAAATGGCGTCACTTAATTCGATAATAGCACTGAAATTATTCGTTCAACTGTTCAAATCGAAAAGAAGGGTCTCGGATCCGGAAATTTACGCATATGTTTCTCGCGATGACATTTGGGAATAAGAAGGGGAACTGGTGTGTTCTGTTGTGCCAAAAATGACTTTGCTAAATGTTAAATTGATTTACAAAATGATGTTAAAATTAAATCTAATTCATTAAACTAAATGTATTATTAATATCAAAAGGAATCGATGCACTTATTTACTTAATTTAAAATTTTAGCTATTAGTGTGTTAGTTTAAACAGTAAACCCGATATGTTTTCGACCTGACAATCAAATTCTCTACTCTCCCCACGGGTCAGGTCAATAATATTCCCACCACACGCA
This sequence comes from Altica lythri, assembly GCA_964028335.1. Taxonomy (NCBI): domain Eukaryota; kingdom Metazoa; phylum Arthropoda; class Insecta; order Coleoptera; family Chrysomelidae; genus Altica; species Altica lythri. The sequence continues at coordinate 36,985,439 of OZ034805.1, forward strand.
TCGGAACCCGTTTAGAGGCTAACAATCGAGCCGAAACATTAACTAAACTTTTAAATATTTTGACGCCGATTTCTGCACGTGACAACATCCCCCTCCCTTAGAAAGGAGAAAAGCTTACTCGTAAGATTTTCGACGATGACTTGCAGATTCGTGTGATCACTAAGTGTAATTCGGAAATAAGCACACGCTAGAAATTACCATACATACCTTCATATAAGACTCAACAAAAGTAAAAGAAACATAAAATTAAAAGGAAGGTCGCAGAACCAAAAGTACCTTCACAGATTTCGAGCTAAGCTCGGGAACAAAAGCACTGCACTGGGTGCTAAGGCCATAAACAAAGAAATCGCGGAGGGAAGTTTTGGGCCGAAGCCCGGGACCTGAAGGGACCCAGTGTGATAAAGCCCACACCAGACTAAAACGAATCAGAAGGATCCGGTGACAATTTGGGAGTGTACCTGAAGGGTACATCCTAAATACAAATAAAAGCAAGAATGAACTAAACCCAACACCTAACATTGAACAGTACTCCAAAAAAAAAACCAAAAGGCATCTGGCTCCAGTCAACCTCGGGACAACCAGTACAACTAGCAATTAAGAACCAAAGAGAAGGAAAAGAAAGGAGTAAATATATTTACCTGATATTAAAAGAGATGGAGATGGAAGGGAAAAAAAAAGTTGGGATTAGATACAGAGAGAGAGAAAAAAAAGAAAAGAGAAATAAAGGTATTAGTAACGAAGAAAATGAATAACGGAAGAGGATTCAGTGTACGGAAGATAAGACAAGATAAGGTAAGAAAAGTTACGACAAAACTGAATCCTAAAGTGTTAAAGTCAACGATGGTCATGTTGAAAAAAAAAATAATGTGTTGGATCCAAGTACGAAAGTTAAGATATGACAATAATATGATTTTTACTAGTCCGACTCAGAGAATTCCTCTACAAATCCCACAACTAGGTTTTTCCCACTGGACATTTAATAACCCAAACTAAAAGCCAAAACGCAAAAGGATTCAATGGTCCAGTCGGAAAATAGAGGTTAGGGTCTCAAAAATCCACAATTAAGTGACATAGATACACTAAAATTGAAACCAAAACCATGAGGTTACTACTAAAGTCGGTGATAACTGATACGGAAGCAGGTAAATGAAATAACTAGACATAAGGTAAATATAAGATAACGTAAAAGTTATTCATTACAACGCAAGACGAAATAAACCACGAAACTTGGATCCAGAAGTGTTAAGGTTGGGGGACTTTTACCCACCCCGCCTGGAATATCCTCGGGTGGTGAAATTCTTAGGCCTCCAGCCACAAGGCACGCAAAAGAGATCAACGATGGTATTGTTGAAAAGATTGGATTCAAGTGACGATAGGTAAGATGGAATAACAGTAAAACAACCCAAGGTATAACGAAACTTGAACCCAGAAGTGTTAAGGTTAGGGGACTCTTACCCACTCCGCCTGGAATATCCTCGGGTGGTGAAATTCTTAGGCCTCCAGTCACAAGGCACACAAACTAAAACAACGAAAGACAACCAAAAAGAGAACAAACAAACAAACAAAAGAAAAACGCAGACAGGTATCAACGATGGTTGTTGATTTGGCTGGATTCAAGTAATGTAGCAAAAGGTAAGGGAGGTAACGAACACATGTTTCCCACTAAGTCGACCAAAATTCCTCGACAAATCCCAAAACGTGGTAGGAGAGATAAGGTAAGATGTTCGTAGGATTCTCTCCAGAGAATCTCCCTCGACTACCACTAAGGCTTTTCCCACCGGACACCCAAAACCAATGGTCCAGTCGGGAAAACAAAAAGGTTTGGCCTCCAAAATCCACAAAATGTGAAGCAGTACCTAACACGACTGCATAAAAAAAGAGACCAAAACTATGAGGTTAATTAAGAGTCGACGAAGCAGGCAACAACAAAAAAAGGTAAGATAAGGTAAGGTAACGTAAGGTAAGATAACGTAAGGTAAGGTAACGTAAGGTAAGGTAACGTAAGGTAAGATAAGGAAATTACTTGAATCCAGAAGTGTTTGCTTTATTACATTTCAACCGTCTTCGGATCTCCGATATAGAAGTTACAACACGAGAATATCCATATTTACAGAACAGATAACAAATTAAAATGTCATGATAGAGATAAGGTAAGTTACAATAAGATAAACATACCACATGAAATGCATCATAACATTACGTAAAAAAAAAAATAATGAGAAAAATAACCGGACAGCAATAATTACACAATAAAGAAAATTCCCCATGATACGGGAAGATAAACTGCAAATATCACGTAAGATAAAAGCAAAACAAATGTCCGGATATGTCTCAAAATAAAATCGAAACAATATAGGTGTTTAAAATCATTAGGGTGTTAGCGGTAATTCAATAAATGCGAAATATGTTTTAGCATAAAAAAAAAAGATAGTAATAATAAAAATATTTGCTGTAAATACCCAAAAGTTACCAAGTTACTCAGTCTTACTCAGCTCACCAATTAAAAAGAACTTTAAAACAAGATAAAAATGATAATTTCACACAATAAGAAAAAGTTACGCCCCAATTTAAAAAAAAAATGGCCCAATTTAAAAAAAAAATCGCCCCACGTTGGGCGCCAAAAATTTGCCACGTACTTTTAGTAAAAGTAAAATAAAATCAAATTTTGAAAATTTAAACTTATGGTTTAAATTGAAATCTCCAACTCCAGTTAAGATGGGTAAGTGGTTTCTCTACTGGCAAATTTGTGCCCAGCTCAGCCGTAGAGGGTAATTCAAAACAAAATAATGTGAGTCGCGCCACCGATTTTAACGGTTCAAATCGGAAACCCCTGATGATCCAGGCACTGACCTATCTTACTGGAAATAAATATTGAATTCAAGAATCTTAATAAAAAAAAAAAAAATTGATTGAGTAACAAATGTGGTGAGTGGGTGAAGATCTGAGTAAAACACAAAGTTAGATCTATCAATTATATTCACAAAAATAAATAAATAACCCCCCGCACAATAAACCCAACAATTGAGTTACCTATACAATATATAAAAAGAAAAAAAATATATATATGAAATAAGAAAATTAGCGATTATCAGAAAATTTGTTCCACAATAATGTCAAAACTCTGGCAGTTTTAATTAAGAGTGATCACCCAGCGCAATATGAAAGATTTAAAAATTAAAAAAAAATTACTATAAATAATCAATCTTCAACCAACAACTTTTACAATGTCTTAATCTTAAAATTAAATTTTTGGCTTATCTGTTATCTGCAGTGCTGGTAGTGAGGCTTTCGTTATTAGCCTGCTGCTTGATGTTGGTGAGGCACAAGTTTAGCCTGATCCAGAAATATTCACCCGGTCCAAAAAGAAAACAATATTCGCCAGGTCCAAAAGCAATTGTTCAGCCAATACCAAAAATAATTTCAGCCAGAACCAAAAACAATTTTACTCGCCAGGTCCAAAAACAACTAATGTTCGCCAGGTCCACAAACAAGTTCAGCCAGGACCAAAAACAAATGTTCAGCCAGGACCAAAAACCCTAGTCGAAAAAGCGAATTAGCCAAAAAAAAAATCCAAAGTTAAATTATTTAAGAAGGAAAAGTTAAACTTACAAATGTTGACTCTACTTGTTACAAAATAAAATTTAAAGATTGAATTACACACTAAATTATTTAAGAAACAAAATATATTAAAGTTACAAGTACCGACTCTGCTTAATAAAAAGAAGAAGAAAAAGCAATTTTAAAGATTAAATTACTGATAACAAAAACTGAAGGTATACTATAATAATAAACAATAACAGAATTATTGATAAAATTAATATGTAAATTAATCAATTAAATCAGATGCACATGTGTCATTATACAATTTACAATTTAGAAATCCAATTTACAAATAAAAAAAATATACGATATAAAAATAATGGAACACAATGAAATATATTTAAATTCAAAATTCATCGATCAACTATAGTTAAAACAGGTTAAGCATATTACAAAAAATAATCATTGCACCTGATTCCAAAATTATTTACAACAGTTTATATAAAAATCAATAATAACCATTAAGACTTAAAATTAATAATTTAGTCGGGTTTATTTATGACTGATAAATTTAATTACACAAAATGAATTTAATCAAAAAGAAAACGATAGATCTAATATTAACAAAATACCATAATTTAACGTAATATTTAGGTATGTACGTGTAGTTATTATAAGGATGATAATTTACGTGATTTTATAGAATAAACACAGGTAAACACTTACCCTTTTATATTAAGATTAGGGGTTAGCAGCCAAACTGCGATGTTAATTCGCCAACACCCGGTGGTAAATTTCGTGATCTTAAATCGGATGTCCACGCTTCGAAACGAATTCTCTTAGCAACCACACTATAAACGAATTACGATGTCAAGAAAAGGCATTATATAATTATGCATGAGGTATAACTTACCGAAGAAAGCACCATTTAATCAAATCCCAAAAATATGGATTTATCTATACGCCTACTCAAAAATACCACAAAGGAATAACCAAAAATGAGGCTTAGATAAAATAAATTGAAGTGAAGTTCAAAAACCCATACGGATGGCTTGAATATTGCCAAAAGAACCTTCAACTTCACAAAATGGCGTCACTTAATTCGATAATAGCACTGAAATTATTCGTTCAACTGTTCAAATCGAAAAGAAGGGTCTCGGACTCTCGGATCCGGAAATTTACGCATATGTTTCTCGCGATGACATTTGGGAATAAGAAGGGGAACTGGTGTGTTCTGTTGTGCCAAAAATGACTTTGCTAAATGTTAAATTGATTTACAAAATGATGTTAAAATTAAATCGAATTCATTAAACTAAATGTATTATTAATATCAAAAGGAATCGATGCACTTATTTACTTAATTTAAAATTTTAGCTATTAGTGTGTTAGTTTAAACAGTAAACCCGATATGTTTTCGACCTGACAATCAAATTCTCTACTCTCCCCACGGGTCAGGTCAATAATATTCCCACCACACGCATCGGAACCCGTTTAGAGGCTAACAATCGAGCCGAAACATTAACTAAACTTTTAAATATTTTGACGCCGATTTCTGCACGTGACAAGTTATTCAACCCGGGACCGATTCTATTTCAGAAGACTCTGACAATTCTTGTTAATCATTCTAACCAATTTCCTTTAAAACTATCGTGATGTATCTTGAAAACTTGTTTTTAAAAAGAAAACTAATTTTAGATTCTTATTAACATACCCAACCCTTTTCTTTCCAGCGGCAAGGAAGGCTTATTTATACCTCCTCGTGGTCCTTGCTGGACAATCTTTTAAAATTGTCTGACAAAATAAGTATTATTTGCAGACAATAGTTATAAAAATATTATGAGTTATATGCCATTTGAATAATGAGTCAAATGTTGTTAATAGAAACTAAAATTAACAAGTTTTAATTTGAAAGAATTAATTTGTTATTTGACAATTTTCAAATTGTTACAAAATATACAAATATACAACAACCGTTTTTCTTTTGAAATTTAAAATAAAAATTTCTTTAATTCCACGCCAATGGTCGGCATGGTACACAATGAAATTAAAATTCCGACAAAGACCGAATGTTCTTACACTTAGATTGGAAAAATATAACAATATAAAGAGGGATTACTCAACTACGCATCCTAGGCTACATTCACTAACTGGACTAATAAAAGAGACAAAATACAGAAGCTTACTGCAAAAATTTGGAAAAGTAGCAGCAAATGTTTTTTTAAATAAGAACACAACTTGATAATGTTGTTATGGTTAATTCGAAATTGGTAAAGTCAAATTCTCCTTCGGCAAATGTACAGCGACTTAAAAGCGTTTCAGAATAAAATGCTCTTGTAGGAGGCACAGATTTTGTCTTGTAACCTTTTTTACCACACTCTCTGCGTATGAAAATATTGCTTATGCTCAATATGCTTGAAGAATTAAATATACTGTCGGAGTAATTTTCGAGCGATTTCAATTTATCGGATTGTGAAAATTGCCAGAGGAAAACCCGCTGTGGTCCATCATGATCGGTTAGCGCCTTATCAGAGAAACCACAGTGGAGATAAGCAGCAGCTCCAAGAAGATGGTTTGGCTGGCTCAATGTGTGTGCGAGATCTCGATATAACATTTCGGAAAGAATGATTTTGAGGAGTGGCATTGTAACGGGATAACCGAATAAGGAAAGGACATTTACTTAAAAGACTGTTTTAAGGTTATGTATTCCAGAATCTTCTAGATGTAGTTATTAGGGTTACTTAGATCATGTTACTCGAAAATGCGAGAATGTTCGTTTTTAATATAGAAGAGTGTGTACCAGCAATTAAGGAGAATTTAAATAGTTCATTGTTATTATAAATCTGTTTTGTATCTGTAACAATTTTGGTACATAGATTGTGCTAAAGTCCCCATAATACTGTCACTTCGTGCATGATAACTTGAAAGGGTTCGATTGTCGATTTTGATAGAATATCAAAGAAATATGTATCTATCTAACGCTAGTCCCATTAACAGATGGCTCAGTATCGGATATTTCTTAAAAGTCCTATTTAATTTGCAACAGACCTCGTAGATTTTTTCTAGTAGTTATCGCCATTAATTTTAAAGCTCTTGATCTAAGTCTCAGAAATGATAACCCTTTCCAGTTTACTTTTAATTTATACTGTTAAACTACTTACAATGAAAATACCTTTTTAATTTAAACAGATTTCATCCTTTCATACCTATTACAATTTTGTATAGCTACATCATTTTCTACGTAATATTAGCTGTTTGCTATTATTTCATCTATATCCATCTTCTGGTTTTTAAAGTGAAACTTTTATTACATCGTTTTTTGCTCTGTGTTAGTGAATGTCGCATGTCGGTCGACCGCCGAGTAGGTATAAAGTATAAAGTAGGCGGTTGTCAGTGTTTAATTGTTAGAACTTTTTGCTGGTGCATGTTGTTGTTTATGGATTTATTTCAATTTTGAGTACTTGAATTTATTATTTAACTTATTTTGTATGAATATTAAATTAATTATTTTTAACTTCCAGCTAAAAAAATTATTTTTTTTTTTTTTAATCGGGAAGTTATTGTTTTTACCCCGTTTTTCGAAATTCAAGTTTTCATCGGATCTCAACGTTTTGAGGTCTTTGGATTTCGATTTCGATTTTGATTTTGATTTTGATTTCGATTTCGTGAAACTTTTATTACATCGTCCCAAACTTTTTGCTCTGTGTTAGCGCATGTCGCATATCAGCCGACATGCATGTCGGTCGACCGCCGAGTAGGTATAAAGTATAAAGTAGGCGGTTGTCAGTGTTTAATTGTTAGAACTTTTTGCTGGTGCATGTTGTTTATGGATTTATTTCAATTTTGAGTACTTGAATTTATTATTTAATTTTATTTATATTCGGTCCATTCCAATTTTCCAAGTATAAAATTAAGATTGATAAAGCGATTTTTATACCCTTAATTGAATATTATTCGAAAAATTTTTAGTTAAATGTCTATAGTGTGAAAAAAAGTTTCACTTTTACCGTGGTTTCATAAAACCACACAATGCTTTATTTTTTAAAAGGCTTTCGATTTGTTCCAGTTCTTTTTTCGTTGTTCTAATAATTATTCAGATTAAAAACTGATTATAAATTTCAATAATTTAATTTATTCTAAAGATCTTTATTAATAAATTTTTTACGTAAATTTAAATCGATCAATTATTATTTAATTACGAAATTACAATTAAATTAATGTAATTGCAATTCGTAGATATACACAATATACAACACATAATTGTGCTGAAATTTTGGCAGGGTCAAGTTCAGATTTTAAGAAAGTAATTTCGTATTCAACTGGACAAGTTCAATGATATCTCAAAATTTAGCCATGGCACACATTAACTGCTACTATATCCATCAAGGAAATATAGAGGGGAAGCAATATTTTTACCATAAAGTTATTTTGAAATTCTTGTCTTTTAAACAATAGGTAAGCATGTATGGAAGGTAAATCCAAAATGCCACGATACAAACGAAAATGAAACAGTTCTTTCCTAATTCAATGCTAAAATTACTACCAAGAAACCCAAACCGTTTCACTAAGCCTTTAAAGAGTTATTATAAGTTAAAAAAACTCTACTATTATTTTATAAATTAATTAGTGTATATTAAAGTGCGGCAACACTATAGTCAGCTGAGAGGTGTAGATGTACATAACAACCAAAATTAACATGCTGTTTTAAGTTAATTCATTTTCTATGAACCAGTCATTCAGTTTTTTCAATTTTACATTCATACTACTTTGAGCTTGTTCCCATAACACTTGATAGTCATCAGCAAAAGCGTACGTGTCTTCACAAACTTCGAAAATGTCATTAATATAAATTAAGAACAGTAGTGGTCCCAGGACAGTACCCTGAGGAACCAATGTTTCAATTTTCTTAGATAAACTAGTGACATTGACAATTTTAACTCGTTGAGTTCTGTTTGATAAGTATTGCTTAATTAGGTTGTATGCAATACCTCTTATTCCATCATACTCTAATTTTTTTAACAATATTGGATGGTTGACAATATGAAAAGCTTTACTAAGGTCAATGAAGGTGGCAATAACAGCATTATCATTATCAATAATAAGTAGTCGGGAAATAGGAAATTCGATTACAAAATTCCACGGAATGACAAATAGACAAAGAACACGGCGAAAATATAAAAACTTTCTAAAAAAAGAAAATCTTTATTTTCAGGGTTTAAGTCCACACAGCCTATAAGATCGTTGCCAATCTAGTAAATCATCAATTAAAAACGCATGCAGAGAATATAATAGGAGACTATCAGAATGGTTTCCGTCCAGGAAGATCAACAGATAAACGCAATACACACAGGAGAACAAATAATACAGAAATACAGGGAATATAACAAGGACTTACACATAGCTTTTATCGAATTCAGAAGTGCTTTCGACTCTATAAATAAGATAAAAAAGATTTAATAAGAGCTATAAACAATTATTTGGATATAAAAAAACGGTGGGATTAGTAATTAATGAAAACAAAAACAAATATATGAAAGTGAACGGAGATGCTGAAAGGGGACTAATAATAATGAGAAACTATAAATTTCAAGAAGTTACCAAGTTCAACTATCTAGGAGTAACAATAAGAAAAAGCAGCAAAGAGAGAATACAGGAGAAGATCCAGAAGGGTATGCAAGCTTTTGGAAGGAATAAACAACTACTCAGATCCAAAAACCTCAGCAGAAAAAAAAATCAAAATGTACAAGACATTCATTAGACCAGTTATCACCTATGCAATGGAAACGACGACGCTAACAAAAAAAGATGAAGAAGATCTAAGAATAGAGAAAAAAAATAAAGACATCAAAATTAAGACCAAAAATAACAAGTGATGAGGAAATAAGAATCAAGACTAACAAAGAAGTTGAACAAGAAATGGGAGGAGAGAACATAGCAAGATACATAAAAGCAAGGCGACTAGAATGGGCAGGCCCCATAATGAGAAGAACACCTACAGAAATGATAACAAGAATCACGAACTGGACACCGCTAGGACCAAGAAGGGAAAGACTCAGGTTCACATGGCTGAACCAGATAGATAAAGACGTCAAAGTAATGAAAATAAAAGACTAGAAGATGAAATGCAGAAACAGAAAAGATTGGAAAAAGATAATTAACGCCGCAAAAACACATGCAGACTTATAAACGAAATCCACCTGGAAAATCGGATTACGATAACTTGACATGACAGTAATATATTCCGTAACAAGCGCTCAGACTAATAAACCAATCGAATAATAAAAATAAAAAGGTGTTTCGGGTTAGGTCAATTAAGAAGATACTGTAGTGTATGAAGAAGATGATGTAACAGTTGCTATTGGCAAAGTCAACAAAAATTTAGTGATATTTAAATGTCTAATTAAACACACATGTTGCATAAACGCGAAGATTTCTTAATAAAAAATTACAAATTAAATCAATCAAATTTAATAAGCAGTAAAAGTAACTTTGATTTTTTGAAAAACGGTGGGCACTCCTTTTCGCAAACAATTATAAAATCACCACAATGAAATAATTAATCTATAACATTTCAATTTAAAATTGAAATAAACAGGACTTTTAAGAGATATCCGTTACGAGTAGTGCCATCTGTTATCGGGACTAGCTTTCGATAGCTCCGTCTTTCATTGATGTTCTGTTAAAATTTCATGACAATCGAACCACCTTACGCCGAGTTATCGGGCTCAAAGTGACAGTACCTTTTTAACATCAGTCGAAAAAAGGGCCAATATTAAGTTCCGTTTTAAACCTGGAGAAAATTTTACCGAAACGCATCGATTGTTGAACCAAGTTTATGGGGATGATTGTTTATCTTTGGTTTACACAGTTCAAAGAGGGTCGTGAGTCGCTGGAAGACGACGAACACGTGGGCTAGCCGAAATTTGTTATTACGCCAGAAACTGTCGAAAAATTGCGTCTGTTTATTAAAAATAAGCCAAAATCTTCATCTAGAATATCTAGATACATGCAAATGAAATTAAATATCTCCCAAAATTCGATCTTGACCGGGAGTTTGGGCATGAGAAGATGTTTTCACAGTTTGATCCGCACAAGCTCACGGATGACCAAAAAATGCTTCGAATTCAACATTCGAGAGACATCATTAAAAAAGACAAAGAAGATAAAAACTTTCTAAATAAACGTGGTGTTTTTAAGACAATCCCGAAACCAAGTCTCAAAGTTTCGGATGTACCTAAGCAACCAAGCGAGACAAATCCGAAAAAAAGCAGTGTGGAAAAGTCAAAAGTGAAGACAATGTTGATTTGTGTCTTCGATTCGAAGGAATTATTTACAAAGAATTCGTTACAGCTGGCCAAACGGTTAATGCTGTGTATTATCTTGAATATCCTGAAGAAGAAAGCTGGCGCTTGTTGCACGATAATACACCAAAACATCAGACGACACTTGTATCCGATTTTTTAAGAAAATAGCAGTTTGACAATGAGCTGAAATCTTCACTCGAAAAACTTGTGGACCGTGCAAATCGCTGTATTAACTCTGAAGGGGACTATTTCTTTGTCCTGTTTACTTTGCGACAGACCTTGTACTATCAAATCAGGAATAAACTATTTTAAAGTCAGAACACTCATTTTCAATTTAGGTTTTAAATTTTAATTGAAAAATATGCAAATAAATGTTATTACAATTAAAAAATTACACACTATGTTTCGTCACATTTTTGCCATTTTTAAGTGTCCTTTTTTATATCTAAAGCACAAATTATAAACACAAATTACCTATATAATTTAATAGTAATATGTATATCGTCCAAATTTTAAAACAGAAAACAGAATAACTTATTATAGGGACATAAAAACAATTAGACATAAAAACAATTAGAAACAACAAATTGTATAAGAAGTTTAAATAAGTGGGTAAAATATTTTTGGAATACCTATAGGGCCAATAAAATAAATAATAAAATAAACCTTATCCGCTTGACATGAATTGCCCCAATTACTGAATTCAAATATTAATATATAAATCGATCTATACAAATTCAGGGCGTCATGCACATAAAACTTTAGCTATTAAAGTTTAAAGTCTTATTCAACACAAAATGTGTAATACGCATTTAAAATAATTAGTTCAGAATAATAAACTATTAGGTATTGAAGAAATATAACGGTTGGTTAAAAAGTTTTGAAAGCGGTACCGATTAACCAGAAGAATCAATATTTATATGCAATTTTAATATTTCTTCTTCCATTTGAATACACAAAAAATTCTATTTTGACTTGCCTGCTCCTTCATTTCCAACTGTACATCGATGGCTTTTAGGGTTTAAATGTGGGCGTCGAAGATTAACCACGTAGTGAACATCCAAATAGTGCAACAAGACCAGAAATCATAGAGCAAGTCTATAATATTGTTTGAAAGCATCCATTTAATAACTAAGCGTGAAATTGCTGATACCATAGGCATCTCAGATGAACAAGTACTCCATATTTTACACGAAAAGTTAGTTCGGCATTCGTTAACAACTCAACAAAAACTGAATCAAAAATAAATTTCTCAGTGGAGCAGAATGAAACCGATGTGTGTGCCATCATGATACTAAACTGAAACAAGAACGATTACATGAAGCTAGTTCTTCAGCTCCAAAACAGGTGAAGTCATGACGATTGACAAAAAAGGTTATTGCATCAGTTTTTGTGATGCAAAAGAAAAGGGGTTTTGTTGATTGATTATCTTAAAAAAAGGTAAAATTGAAACCTTTTGGACTAGTTGGATAAAAAAAATTGCAAAAAACACCCGGTTACTGAAGAAAAGTATCAATTTTCATCAAGACAATGCACGTTGTAGCATTCAAAAAAAAAAACGCTACATTTAAATTCAATCTTCAATCTAGAAATTTATTTTAATATGAACCCTAACTAATAGGCAACCAGAAGTACTTTTCGATTTACTTAGTAATATTTTGTATTTTAAAGTTGCATTATTATTTTCACAAAATTTAAAATTACGGTTTCTGATTAGCTAGTCGATTCCAAACGATTCTAAAGCCGAGCTGGCTTGGAGTCGAGAGAAAGACAAGCGAATAGGGTAGTGTATTAATTTGTGGGGTAGTTACGCTTCGATCTTTTCAATGGATGGCGTACGACCCTTGAACGGGGTCGTACTAGCAATGGTGGCTGTGGGATTTAGATCTGGTATAATCTCCGCCATCTCCAGCTATTTTTGGTTTATTTGGAGCTTGACAAGTTTTAAATAAAGCACTAATTTATCGTTTTGAGTCAGTTGTACTGATTTTTAAAGTACAATCTACGTTTGTGTCTTTCGTTTCGTTAAGAAACGACGCTATTTTGGTAATTTTGGAATTTATATCTTTGAAAATATAAAAGGTAAACTTTTAATTAAACCGAAAGATTGTAGTTTTGTGTAAAATTTTCATTAGACAGGTGATATTTTGAGTTACCGTTACATTTTGCAACTTTTGGCATACGGTATTTTACTTTATGTGTTTAATAATAATTTAGTTACTATATTTTTGTCTTGATTATTATATTACCTGCTGTAAATGTCATGAATTAAACTTTTACAAGTACACCTTGTATGATACCTAGATAGAAATTAAGAACCCCTAGAGGTGCCCGCCTATCAAAATTTAGTTATGGTTATTTCTAGAATTAATATAATTATCACATTTACTATCACTAAGTTCTCCTTTTTTGTAGACATACCATACCGTTTTAATTACAGTGTACAATCACTGACCAATTATTGACCTATTGTTCATTTCTTAATTTTTTTTAGTAGAATTTTGTTTAAAAACTACATTTTTAGTTAAAGTCCATTTCAAGCTATATCGTCTTGACGTCTGTTTACTGAGATTTAACCTTTGAATATAAAACCTCAATCCAAAACAATTAGAACAGGTTAGGACCCAGGTAGATTTTGTGTTATAAAACGGTTTTATTTGTGTAGTGTAACCCTTATTTACCCTAGGCTAGCTCCTGGGGTCGTGGCGTCCCTCTGAGTTTTATCAATTTTCCCCAAACAATTAATTCTGGGCGCAAAGTCCAGACAAACAAATTAAACGCAAAAATTAGTTTAAGATGATTTATTAAGTCAAGATTAAGTTAAGAAAATTTAAAAAAATAATTAATTATTTCTCTTATCTTAATTTATTCTGGCTTCTATTTCGGTGAAGCTTGACTATCTATCTTCAGGAATTCTTTCCTACTTCTAATCAAGGATGGTCAGGTCTTTTCTTAAAGGAAGAATCTTCTTTAATAAACTATCCCTTTTTGACGACTTCTTGTTCAGGTACAAAATGGCTGACGGCTGTCAGCGTTTCTTTATTGGATTGAAAGATAATTCTTACTAGGGCCCTTCTTGATTTGGCAATACCCTAATAACGAAATTATAATCAAAACTCCAACCATTAATAATTTACAATCAAATATATTCGCTATCTGGTTCTCCATATTTCCGAGAAAAAATTAATTATATTCACATGTTTATATATTTTATGATCACAAAAAACTGACTTTTACGATAGCAAATGTATTTGACATTAAGTGTTAGTAAAATTTTAAAATAACAAATTCACCGCAATTTGGATAATTTAATACAAAAAAAAATTATACTGAAGCAAAAATTTTACTTACTTATAACGAAGGGCCGAAAATATTCAGATAATATTTCTGATTTAGTGAAGAAACGAAGTGAAAAATGAACGAATCGAACTAATAAGCTGACGAAGAAAACAATTCGCCCGTCTCCCTCCACGACGACGCGATACAACTTAAAATAAATACCAAATATAGTCAGGTGGATTTCGGCCCAAAAACGAACGTTACAGTAGGTAAATATTCTATTTAAGATACTTATGGTTATTTAGTTCCAAGATTTCTTTTAGTTTATTAAGATTTAAATACGAAAGTATGTTTCGTCCGTGGGTAAAAAGAGTGCATTTTTCGCCTGATGCAAAAGTTATCGTGAGAAATATTTACGAATCTTTAAAGAATCGAGGTTTTGGTATAACTTCCGCAATAGAAGAAACTACAAATTTAACAAAAACACCACCATTGACAATAAAAGATATTGTAAAAACTCAAATTCGCAAACGAAAGAAACGATGGGATGCTAAAAAAATTAAATGTGTTGACGAAACTGAAAAAGATATCATTCGGAAAAAGATTTATACTTACACTATACGAAGAACAAATAATTCCAACCATTGACTGTTTAATAAAAAGATTAATTAAGGACGAAACTGGTATCAAGTGTAGCCGTTCAAGCCTGTGGAGAGTTATTTCTCAAATGGGATTTAAGTACTGTATGATTAATAAAAGACAAACCATAATGGAGTCGTACCGTTTACGAATGTGACATCAGGATTATTTACAACAAATAAAAAAATACAAACGTGAAAATAGATCTATTATCTATCTTGACGAGACATGGTATGACACCCATGAAACTTGTTCAAAAGGTTGGGTAGATTCATCAAAAAAATGCGAAACAAAAGCTCCATCAAATAAAAGACAACGCATCACAATAATACATGCTGGATCAGAAGAAGGTTAGGTTCCAAATGGATTATTATTATCAGCAAAAAACATAAAGGATTCTAGTTTGGACTACCATGAGGATACGACTGCTGAACTGTTTGAAAATTGGTTCAAAAACTACCTGTTACCAAATATACCGAATAACAGTATTATTGTGATGGACAACGCAAGCGCCAGGTAAATAAAGTGCCAAATAGTGCAAATAATAAAAAGGAAATTCAAGAATACCTACTTGTTAAGCCATGATATTTATTTTGAAGAAACTTAAGTACAACAAAGCTAAACTTTAGGAAGTTTTAGCGGCATTCAACATTAAAAAAGAATATGTATGTAATACTATGGCTAAAAATATGGGCCATACGCCATACATACAGTACTTCGACTTCCCCCATATTATTGCATATTCAATCCTATTGAACACATGTGGCATCAGTTAAAATCTAGAGTCAGATCTGAAAATGTATCACCTACATTAAATGCGACTGTCATAGATTTAATTAGAACTATGGTTGGCAATATTCCTAGTGAAAGCTGGAAACATGTAAGTAAGGTTAAAGATTCGTACATAAATGTTAATATTAGTATTAGGCCCTTAGTTATAAACCTAAATGAGGACGATACTGATACTGAACTCAATTTAGAATAGTTGTAAATTTATGAATATCTATATTATAAAAATCTAAATATTTTATCGAGTATTTTATTCAATATTTTTCTTCGATTTTTTTTTTATTTCGATTACTAATAACATACCTATAAAAATATGAATGTATTGAAATCACTTCGTAAAGAAATATATTTGAAAATTATTTCAAACCAATTTTATATTCCATATTTACGAAGCATAAAAGTTCTCCGTAAATAATAGCTCATTTCTCAATGAATACATAATTACGGCCCTGCTACCAGTTTACTTTACAATGAACAATTTACAACCTTTACTGACAATCATCTTACTGCAGGTAAAAAGTCAATACGATATAGCTTGAAATGGACTTTACATTGTTACTAAAATATTGGGGATTTTTTATTTTCCCAGTAAATGTTCGAACTATGATTTTCATTTGTGAATGATTTCAGTTTTTTAAAAATAATATAAATTGAATATTAAAGTATAAGGATTCAAGGAATTTGAATGATCTATAAGTTAAGCCTTAAATATAACTAATATAAGATATATTTTTGGTAAGGTTAAGGGTGTTCCCTAACTGTTCCTAATCTAATAGATTCTTTTTAAATAGGTTTCTTATCTTTTCTCCTAATTATTTCTAAAAATATAAGTGGCGCCATTTACCGATTTCCGTTTATTATAGATTTAGTTTGTCTTTAAATATTTCATTTTTTTTTTAATACTCGCCCAATTGCTCCCCCTGATCCACGACTCGCTCTCCTCCTACCGCCTGAGTGAGTACCTATACAACATCCGGAAAAAGCTGGTTACAACATTTTCACAGAAGTTTATTGACGATGGTTAAATTGAAAAAAGTACGAATTGCTTGAACACCCACCGTATTTACCAGGTTTGGCTCCATCCGACTATTACCTCTTTAGAAACTTGAAACAATTTCTTCGTGGAAAGATTTTCTTGTCGAATGAAGAAGCTATTGCAGCTGTGGATCAATATTCTGCAGAGCTTTCGGAAAATCATTACTGATATGGTATAAAATTACTGGAGTAGGTACTATTGGAATAATAGTGTTCAAGCTTGGAGAGATTATATTGAATAAAAAAAACCGTTTAATTAAAAAATACACATTGTTTCATTTTTGCTTTCAAAACTTTTCAACTTCTTTCATTTTGAATTCCATTTTAGTTTTCATATTAAATCAAGGATTGAATTTTCGTAATGTATATGTGAACTACAAAACAACTCTTGACAAACCACACTCAATTTAACATTTGAAACCTTATTTTTAATAAACGTATCTTTACCAGAGCGTAAAATTTAACTATTTAGTAACAACGAGAATTGCAAATAATTTTAGTAAATTATATAAATTAACGAAACTTGGCAATTATTAATTATTAAAACAAAATTTTCAACGAGCAAACAATGCATCCAGATAACCAGTAATTAAATTCCACTGGAAAAACAAATATGAAGTGCTCAGGAGTTAAATACACACAAGTAGGTATTCATAATTGTAATTATAACAGTTATTCAAATATTTTTCTCAAATGAATACCTAGTTAAAAGTTTTCACTTGTCCAAGTGCAAAGCGCCATATTTTTATTTATTTAATTAGCGAGCAAAGTGATAAAAATTTCAACAATTGTAATATTTATTTTTTATAAAAAACTAGCTGTTATTATCCGTTCACTTCTTATTCCTATCTCAGTAGATAGAACTAACCATTTTAGTTTGCAGATATACTAACCCCGTTTAACTTTGAACTGTAATTCAATGTCCGTCGTGGCATATAGCCAGGGAAGTAGTTATTGGTTCTTAGTAAACGGTCTATATGTTCTTTGATTTTCAAAGACTCTGTAAAACGTCATAATAGTATTAGGTTATACCCTCCATATATTAGGTATACTATTATTATCTTTGACATCTATTTGATAAACGTTTTACTGAAATGATAATTGATTAGCAGGAAACTGCAATCAAGTAGTTAAAGCTAACATAAAGTTATATATAGGGACCGTGCGCGAAATATAGAGGCAGCACTATTGCCGAAGTAAGCGCTCCCTAGCGTTCTATTTCCGAAGATAATGTGATCAAAACATTCATTGCAAACAACATAAAAAATAATAAAAAACGAAAAAAATAATAAAATACAGATTTTTACCGGTTGTAAATAATGTTATACTTGACCAGAAGGATGAAAAGGTAATATATCCAAAGATTACGTATCAAATACAGAACTAACTGAAAGTAAAAATACTTTTATTTCATTATAAAATAAAAATAATGAATTTGGTACTTTAGATAAAATGTAAAAGTATTTAGTTTGTTGATTAACTCGTTTAATATTTATCCTTACAAAAGCAATGGTGTATGTTTTCTCTACTTTTTTCAGGGTAAATTGATCTTTGTGTCTAAAAGGAGGCATGACAGAAATAGATTTCTGTTCTATACTTTGGTTTTTATCTGTGCGAAACCTTTTTTAAGAACTACATCACCAGGCTTAATTAAATCTATTATACCACTATAATTTGTTATACAATACAATATACGATTATTACATTTGGAGACAAAACTTACAAATTGACTTTGCGTACATCCCACAATGAACTTGACTGTATGGCGATGCATATATTCTCAATATGTTAATACACGTTGATTAATTTCGAGTTTCTGGATAATATTTTTTAGAAGACCGTTAGAGACTTGTATAGTTGATTTCAAAGACCAAAATATCTTTAGTAAAATATTAAATTGTTGAATATGCTTTACAAATGTCTTATGTGCTTATGTTCGATGAATAGGTACTAAATAGTACTGAAAGTGTTGTAAATCATGAACTTGTTAATTTTATTAATGTAATTAATAAATTGTTTTTTTGTCAATTTTCGATTAAAGTTAGTAATAAAGTTAGGATGTATAACTTCGTCAGTAGTAATTGTAGACGGTCCATGAAAACCTTAATAAGATTTGGTAAGGTCGATATTTATTGGATCACAACTTGAATCTTGGTCATTCTTTGATATTTTACTTCACAGCTGTTGTTTTCTATTTTTTTTTTTCATTGACATATTTATATATTTTAATTATTATGACGTACACATTTTTTACAGTTTTTATCCACTGCTTAAATTTTTCAATTTTCCATAAAGATCCGAAGCGTCTCTCTGGGAATATATAAAATTTCACTTTTACATTAGTTCCACTTTCTGACGTAAGTATTATTACAACCAGCAAGTTTTTCTCGAAGTCCATATAATTCAAATAACCACATCATATTTTATTAATAATTAATAAAAAGTAAAACATCTGTTAAAATTTAATAAATGATACCAACTAATTCAGATGATAGCCACTAGTTGGCGTGAAGGTCTAGATGCACGGTCCCTATTTTGCATTAGATTAATTGAGAGAGGTTTTTGTAATGATTTTATAAATATGTATCACTTTTTAAATAAAATTTATATTATTAACATAATACATAACCGTTTTTGACAGATATCATAATGAATTATAAACAACGTTGTCCGATTTCACATATTTAAATAAAACATTTTTGTAACTATAATTTAATTCAAAATTTTGTTAAATATTTTTAAATCTCATATCTACCGTTGTGTAACTGAGGTATATTTTTTGAAACTAATTAATATGACAAACATTCTAAATGCTTAATTTTTTTAGATTAGTGTTTGGAAAATAAGGAGATTTATTAAGGATTGAAAAATAATGAGAAAGTCGCAGATAAAGGAAGTAAAACTGATACATATGAGAAGTTTATTTTAAAAAAGACTTACAGTGACACATTTGGATCTACCATTCTAAAAATGAACATTTTACTCGCAGATAAAGGAAGTAAAACTGATACATTTAAGAAGTTAATTTTAAAAAAGACTTACGGCGACAGATTTGGATCTACCATTCTAAAAATGAACATTTTACTTTGGACTGATGCTATAATGCTAAACAGAATTTTGATTTTAAAGGGGGACGTACTTCACTATACAAACTTATAAAATTAATGCGAAAAAAGCGATGTTACAGGAATGGTTGATTAACAATAACATTACGTTTGACACAAAAATGACAAAGAAACAACTGTACTCAATAATCTTACCTTATAAAACTGACGAAAAGATATATGTAGTGGCTACCACCATACCATTGTCATTACAATCCAATAGAACTAGCATGGGGGTTTACTAAGACATATTATAACAAACATATAACATCTACTTATCTTGAACAGGATAGAGTTAAAAAAAAGTGGACAGAAGCATTGACTAAACGTACACCAGACATTTGGCGAAATTTTTGTAGACATACAGACGAACTTATTTTGGCAGAGTAGACTACTTACATGGGAAATTGCTCACATGACAATATTCCTCCATTAATTATTTCATTGGAGGAATCAGATTCTGACGATTCCGATTTTGGATTTGATAGTGACTCTGATTCTTCCAGTGAAATAATGGAAGAGGATTGATCATACAAATACAACGACAACACTTACACGTCACATCTAAATCTGCATCTGTATTTGTTTCTATTTGCTTTTATGTAATTTATTAAAATATTTTTTCATTGTATCGGTTTGAAAAATTTCTGAAGAATTTCTGTTATAAAGAACATTATCAAAACATCTGCATATATAAGTCAAAGCGACTCCACCTGGGGCGGACCAGGAAAATCAAATTTGTACTGCAGTAGTTTCCTTAATTAACCCATTGGATGTGAAATGTTATTACCATACAGCCACTATTACAATAATGTCACACTACGATGCTATTTGGATGTAAAATAGTAGACTTTAAAAAAGATGGATTAGTTATTTACGTAACGAGTTATGAAAAGTCCAATTTTGTTTAACGAGTGTGATGTTGCAGCAAGAGCGTAGCGAGTGCTGCAAATGAACACGAGTTAAACAAAATGGCGTTTTATAACGAGTTCCGTACAAGATTTTTTATAATTTTGACGAAATTCCATAACTAATAAAAATCATAATTATCTAATAATAAGTAAAAACAATACATCTAGTTCTCGTGTTTATTTTGCATTGACACCTTTCTAATGACAATTCTATTTAATACAGATATAATTAAAAGGTAAGTTTCTGACTTAAATATTAAGTATTATTATTTAATTTTTTGTTTAAAAATGTCTGCTTTTAAATATTTCTTTAATAAAGTTAGTATAAAATAGTTCTTAGTTGTTTATATTTGCTTTATATTTTTCGTAACTTGTTTTGAAATGAACTTTTCAAAACTAGTTACGTAAAGTTTTACTTTTCAAAACTAGTTACGAAAAGTAATGACTTTCAAAACTGACAGCAGTTTTGAAAAATGTCACTTTACTTGTCAAAATTATAAAAATAAAATTTGAATACTGTGTTTTTATGTCAAACTCAAAAATGATTAAATAATTTTTTTTACCACTGCTTGAATAAGTAAAAGTTTTATTATACATTTGTAAAAATGATTTTTTTTTGCTTGATTAATTTAAAAGTTGTATTAAACGTTTTTAGTTAATAAGTATATGTATATGTGCTACATTTTGAATTGTACTTATTTATTTGTAATAAAATGTAAATATAAAAGTATATTTTTCGTTATAGATCAATAAAATAATAATTGACTATAAACAGGGATCTGTTCTGTATAAAGGAATGTGTTATTTTGAGTATCAGTCAAAATTCATGTGAAATTCAAATAGACCATTAATACTACTTGCAGCGAAAACTGACGTATCTACTTTAGTATTCAATTTAATATTAAATATATTGACTTATTTTCTGCAAGTTATAAATTTGGTTTGCAAATTTAATTTCTAAGATATTTGTACTGAATACACATATTTTTATTGAAGACGTAACAACATCGTACTTACAATTAACAAGACCACATAACAGTAAACTCAGACGTGTATTATACAGGGCGAATTTCATGTTACTAACAGAGCCTACTGAGATAGGAATAAAAAGTGAACGGATATTACCTGCAACTTCTTTCAGGTCAAAATTTAGATGAAAATATTGCCTGATCTTAGGCCGCATATTATATCATAATAATTTTAATTTTAATATTATACTTTTCATTGGTAAAAGAATTTCTGAAATTAATAAAATAGTTTCGGAAATGGGATTTTTACCTCCGTACTTCCCGTTTCCGTGGAATTATCAAGATAAACTTTTTATTATATTCTATTCCCCTAAAAGTAGACGGTCTCTTGGTAAAAGAATTTTGTAAATTGGGTCAGTAATTTTGAATTTGATTAATGGTTCCTGAAACAGGTTCTTTCCATAATAATGTGGAAATTTTGTCTATATATCCTAAAAGGAACCCTCATGCATCATTTGAGACCACTAGCACTAGTAGTAGTCTAAAGAGCTAGAAACAAAATTTTGCCGTCAGCAGCCGATCTGTTAGCATATGTAACTCATCCAACGCCAGACTCATATAGTATCATTAGACATTTGATCAAGTGTGCAGCTCTCTTAAACAAACTGTCTTCATACGGACTCTCGCCAAACCTTTGCAGATGGATATCCAACTTTCTTTCCAACAGGCACATCCAAGTTGCCATAGATGGACAAGATCAACGCTGGAGTTCCCCAACGACCTCTGTAATTTGTTGAGATATAGAAAAAATAAATTCCGTAATTTTAATTGCAAATAATTAATTAAAAAATTAATTAATTATACTGGAGCAATTGCGGATTCTAAGGGATCATTTAGGGAGCAATTTTTTTATTTATGAATTAAAAAATCTATGAATATTTCACGCTAACTTATTTGTATCCTTTAATTCTTAAAAAAAACAGGTAGAAAAATATATAATTTGTTTGATAACACCGTTTCAACTAGGTATATAGACAAATTCCCCTTTTCTATTTTTCTACATATTCTATTTTTATATCTACGTCCTTTATTAAAGAATGTATTCAATGAAATAAAACCATGTGACACAAACACTTATTTAATAATTCACAAGATTCTGAACAGCAGAAAGACATCTCCATTTATCGGGTAAGTAAAAAGGTTCGAAAACGTGAGGAAAAGGCGTGTCGAAACCCGTGACACGCTGTATGGGGGCCTCAAGATACAAGAAACATTCCTCCTGTAAAAGACAAGCTTAATTTAGTTATTCATTCATTTTACTATATGCTTATAGTATAAACAACCAGTGACGGCTTTATGGCATTAAGTAATATTAAAAAATGTTTATTTTATATTGAAAGTTTCAAAGTTAGTTTAACCAGATTTCTTATCTACGTTACTTTTTCATTTCTTTCCTACTTTATTTTTTAACCTTGTAAGCAGTATTATTACTTTCTTGTATTCTACAACTTCTTCAATGTAATAAGATATTTTGGGACATAAGTTCCCAAATTGTTAACTCAGTTTGCGGCGCAAAATATTTTAATCCCCACTTCATCCACAAGACACTCTAAGTGAATATCTCATTCTCATCAACGAAGATCCATCGGCAGTTTGCAACAGTATAACTGAAATCATTCAGTGTGCCATGGAAGCTTTTATTCCTCACTTTACCAAAAGCTTGAAAGCCAAACAGAAGCCATGGTTTAATAAAAATTGCTCGAAAAGCTAAGATCAAGTCCCACAAAATGTTTCTAAAAAATCCATCAGAAAAACAAAACAAGATGATATAAACGCTAAAAACAGATACAACACCACTATTTCCAATTCCAAAAGTCTCAATGATGGAAGCTGGTCCTTTTGGACTCTCGCCAAACATATCAATAACAATTTTACAAAAAGTTCGTTCCTTTCACTCACAGTAGATGACGGTTCAATAGTTACGTCCTCCACAGGAAAGACAGAACTCTTAGCCAAAATGTTCTCTTAGAACTCGACACTAAACCAACCGGACAACCTGGAGCTACCTTCTATTCCACGGGCTCCCAACACAATGAAAAACATCACATTTGGGGTAAAGCGTGTGCAGAAAGTGCTTGCTACTCTAAATACCAACAAACAAGCGACCTTAATGAAATACCTGCTTTACTCTTAAAGACTTGTGCTCCTTAACTAGCGCCAGTTTTTACTAAGCTATTTGAACTATTATATGATACTGGTATTGTTCCAGAATCCTGGCAAATTGCTCGAGTATAACCAGTCCCCAAGAAAGGCTTCAATACTTTGACTTCTTACTACACAGACCGATAGCATTTCTATCTGTTATTAGCAAAACTATGGAGAAATACGTCAATCACAAGATCTTAGGGTACCTTGAGACACAACCTTTTAAGTCGCAGGCAATATGGTTTTCGCCAACAAAGGTCAACAGCCGATCTGCTAGCATATGTAACTCATGTCTGAAGTTATGCCAACCACCGCCATGGCGAGACTCAAATAGTATCATTAGACATCTCAAAATCATTTAAACAAGGGTGGCATGCAGCTCTATTGAACAAACTGCCTTCATACGGACTCTCGCCAAACCTTTGCAGATGGATATCCAACTTTATCTCCAACAGGCACATCCAAGTTGCCATAGATGGACATTCCTCCATCCTCAACAAGATCAAAGCTGGAGTTCTATTCCTTTTACACTTAAATCATCTACTAGAAACCACTAATTACCCGATACACGGTTTGGCAGGTGATAGCAACCTACACTGTAGCAAAGCATACAACCGTCCTATATCCCTAAATATTCTGGAAGAAGACAGACGATCCAAAACGGCTTCTTTCAATCAAAATTTTAGAATTATAGACAAGTGAGGAAGAAAAAATCTTGTTAATTTCAACGCTTGCAACACAAAGACATGTTGCCTATCCCACAAGAGGCAAACATATGACTCATCCATCACAATGAACGATCAGACACTAGTAGCAAGCGACTCCATTACGCTGGTTGGTATAACGATCTCCCAGGACTTACTCTGCCAACTCCATGCACCCTTATACTGTTCAGTACCAGACATCGAGAACGGATCGATTCGTTCGTTCCATCCCCAGGGTCTCCTTTCCTGAAGCGTCTTAAATTTCCAGGTTACAAACTTCAAATGGCAGCATTGAGTATGTATTTACGTAAGAAGCATACTTTCCTGCTCTAGAAAACAACAAATACATACTTTGGCTAAAATTAACACTAAAAACCTTCAGCAAATTTATAGGTTGTATTTATCGGCCATCAGACATTAATTGCAACGAACTATTTGACTATTTATCACATTAGATTGACTACCTTAATAGTGAGTATCTACTCTTCTGCTGAGATAATTGTTCTTGTGGAGTTTAATGATTACCACGAAAAGTGGCTTAAGTCCAACAAAAAACGGACACGGAAAGCAGGCTTACTGAAGCCCACTTACTTTTCCAGAGCTGCTAACCACAGTTCTAAAAATCAGGATCTCTTTCTGACCACTCACCTCTCCTATGTAATTCTGATCATGCTGTAGTAGAAGTCAAATGTCCAATCGAACCTCACCCATTTGAGGTACCACCCAAGAGAACTTTTCCCTATTTCTTAAGCAAGTGGCTAAACATAATAAACTTTGCTATGGGTACCAGGGCATAAAGGTGTTGTCGGAAACTAAATTGCTGATAGACTCGCAAAAGAAGGAGCTAGCTCCTTTTATCGGATCTGAACCTTTTTGTGGCATTTCAGAATGCCGCATTATGAATGAAGTTCGTAATTGGAAAAGGAACCCTACTGGAAAAACACTCCATGCAAAAGACAAGCAAAAAGGTTGATACGGCCTTTACTGTGCAACTGTACATTACTTTTAGAGCGCCAGAAACCTAAACTAAGAGTTATCGAAGAAATTCTCACAGGACACTGTCCAATGAGGTGTCATCTTTATAAAAGGGACAAAGTTAACAGTGGAACATGCGGAACATATTATAACGTCAAAGTAATCGTTCGCCAACGACTCACATATCTGGAACAGTTCTTTTTAGAGCGTGATCTGGTTACATCCTAAGCTGATAATAGACTTCCAAAACTCTAGGCTTTATGGACGCACAATTAGATGCAGGGTATACCAAAAATATCTTTTAGGTCGCAGTGTAGTAAGGTCACCTGGGCCAATCATCCCCACTTATAATCAATCTACAATCTAAAAATTATGTACATTTCGTTCTATTTTGGCGGTTCTTGATTCAATTCTAAGAAGTTTGATTAATTAGTGATACAGAATAGCATTTTAATTTCTCTATATTTTTTTCCAATTTATATTTTTTTCCGAAACCAATGCTGACCAAATGTTGAGAGGTACTAATTAATTAATTTCAGATTGTTTCAAATGAAATTTTCTGTTGAAGAGACATATATTTTGAATTTGGCGTGCTAAAAGTTTTTGAATGTCCTTGAACATTAAAATTTTTAAATTTTTAGAATCCAAAAGCTGACCAATTATTGCAATTACTTGAACATTTATGACCAATTAATGACCAATTATTTAAGCCGTTTTTCGAAGCGATATTAAAATCTTTCCGTGCTTGCAACCTGTAGCTGTGAAGCTCGAATATTTCAACTCACTCGTTCATTGTTCGTCTGGTCTCTTAACCATTATGTTTTCTTCACAGCTCAATGTCTAGATATTTCGTGTAAACAAAGTTTGGCTTTAAAACAACTGTTTAGGACATAATTTTCTTCCATTTATTCGTTTTTGCTATCAACTTCAAACAAACATTTAGAAAGATTTATTAAAATAGGTACTTGGGAAGAAATTTAAAAGCATTAAACTAATTTTTGTTATGTCGAATTTATAGAAAAGCTCGCAAAAAGTTGTATCACATATGAACAAAGTAGATAAAAAAGCTGTATACATGATTATATTTTAAAAGATTGACAATCAATGAATAAGCCATAAAACCGACTCTGAAATTTTAAACGATTTTATTAGTAATTCTATAACGACCTAATCGTGGAATATTTTAAATGTTTACACAGTATTCAACATTACATTTTACGTTTTTGTTTTTATAGGAGATCTAATATCTTTTAAAATTCACCTTAATCAAACAACTTATAACATATGAACAAAGGAAAGAATGTTTACAAACAATTTGGTGGTAACATTGTGGTTAAAATTATATTAAGTTTTCCAAATGTACATTAAACACATCATTATAAAATAACTAAAGTAAGCAGTCTATTTTAAAACTAAATTCAAAAGAAACAAATATTTAAAAATATACTCTAATTGGCTGTGCCCAAAACAAATAACTGATTGATAAATAAAAATTTACAATTCAGAAACTGGTAAGTAAAGAATTTAAAATTTAAAATTACAATTTACAAAGATTAATTTATTTAGTACTGTAAACTATATCAGTATAAAAGCTCACCTGAATTGTAGCCGCAATTTCAGCCCCAAATCCTCCCGTTAATGGTGCTTCATGTGAAATTATGCATCTTTTGGTCTTCTTAATCGACTATAAACAGAAAATATTAATGTATATATACCTAGATGCCCAATTGCATGTCAGTGACGTCATTGTGACGTAAATGCAAGTGGAACCAATGCGAGGTTTGAATGAATAGTAGTTGCCAGGTTTAACTTAGAAAGACTTACTATCTGTGTCTTATTAACGCGCAATAGAAAGAGATACTTTTAAGAAAAATGGCAAGCGGCACTAGCGCACTTAATAATGTTGTCTAGTGTTGACATTTTTCTTAAAAGTATCTCTTTCTAGTGCGCGTTAATAAGACAAAGATAGTCAGTCTTTCTAAGTTACACATGGCAACTAGCATTCATTCAAACCTCGCATTGGTTCCACTTGCATTTACGTCACAATGACGTCACTGACATGCAATTGGGCATCAAGGTATAGACGTATTACTAATTTTAGTATCTGAAAATAGATTTTTGTTTTTGTATTGGATATAACACAATATTAAAATCCAACATGAAGATATATATTTTTTCTACAACCGTGGCAAGAAGACGTCATTTTGTAATACTTTCAGCGAAAATGTGATTTCCGTCACAAGAAAAATTCTAATAACGTTAACTTTCATCACTAGTGATCATGATTTCTAAATAAGACAGTGATTCAGATATTATCCAAATACACCATCAGAAATAGCAAATCAAACTGAAAAAAAAACTTTAGAATTATTACTAGTAAAACCCAAAATAGATTTGAATATATACAGGGTCGGGAGGATCGCACCAAATTTCAGGAGTGAAAATAATAAAAAAAACTCAAATGTTGTTATCTGATTCTCATTTGTTTTCAAGTAATAGCATTATTATAAAATTTCCTGTCGCATTATTCCTGTAAGTTTTCAAAAATAACTACGTTGGCTTTAAAACGTTTTCTCTTTTTCGTTTGTTGTTCTCATACCTTTTAATGTCAGTTTATTGTCAAAGTAATTTACGTTTAGAGTTTGTACGATTCCAAGTGTTAACAAAATGCCACAAATTTATTCAAATCTTTCCAAAATACCTTCATTAGCTAGGATTCGATGACATCCCTGCTTTATTCTTTTTTAAGTGTCCCCAGAGGAAAAATTCAAGGGGGTTTAAATCAGACGATCTAGCAGGCCATGATACAGATCCTATTCAGCTTTCTGTCTAAATGCGCTCATACGACAATTGAAAAATAGGCCGGAATCACATTTGTTTTCTTTGTATTACAGGAATATCGTCTAAAAGATCACCCAATGTGTTCTGCAAAAAGTTTAAGTAATCAGCTCCAGTTAATAGTTTATGTAGTACAATCGGACCTAGAAACCTACTTGATGCCTGGATTCAACAATGCCAACCCACAGATGCCAATTATGGAAATTAAAAACCCCAATTCCTACCTCCGCTGATATTCTTCGCAAACTAGTTTCTGGATTCTCATCTACTCGTGCCAAAATTGCTTCTTCAACCTTGGTCTCACGGAATTATGGGACTGTTTCCCAAATGTATTTGTATCATGCAACCTTCGGTGCAGTCTTCCAAACACACGAACCGATGGCATGTGCTGATTAAGAAACGCGTCTACGTACAGACGAAGTGCTTCCCTCGCATTACCATTTGCATGACCGTACTGTAATATTAATGTAAACAGGCATACCGAAAAGTTGTAAAATTGTTCACCAACACCTAAATAATAGCTATAAATAATATCTAGATAAAACATCGGTCGAGTTTGATAACAACAGCAAGTTTGTTAGATTGAAAGTATGATACAAAAACACAAAACATTAATTTGCGGATGTATGTTTTGTTAAGACTTTTCTGCATATTTTGGACCATATTATCACCCATTTCATTTTGTGATACTTTTTTTACACCCTGTATAATAAAGTTAATATTGTAGAAAACAATTAGGTTCTCAAAATCAAATATATCCAGGGTTTATAATAATATTAATTTTACAAATATTATACAACCGAAATATACGCAATTGCACTTGGTATTAAAAGATCTCGTCCATTATAAGTAAATTGTATACTTTTAGCTTATTTTTTACATAATTTTACCTTTGCTACAGTATCTAGATCCCATGGTAAAATGGATACAAGATCAATAACTTCACATGATATTTTAAACTTTTCTTTGGCCATTTCTGCAACTTCTTTTAATACATGAACTTGTGTACCCCATCCTATAAGAGTAACATCATTTCCTAAAAAGTCATCAATATTTTAAAATACATACACACCAAAATATTGCTCAGTTTAATATAAAATTACCTTCTATTAGTATATCTGCTTTTCCTATAGGTAATTGGTAATCTGCAACTGGGACCTCTTCAACTGCTGCTCTGTATAATATTTTCGGTTCGAATACTAAACAAGGATCTGGATCTCTTATACAACTTAGTAAAAGTCCTTTAGCTTTAATTGGACCTCTAGGAATCACAATCTAGAAAATAACAATTAAAATTTCTTGCAATTTAAATTTCTAAAGCAATATCTAAACTTCAATAATCTCCTGATGTAGTATACTTTTAATATATAATTGATTATTTAATATAAATATTACTACTGGACTTACTTTTAGACCAGGAGTATGTGCAAAAT
Source organism: Altica lythri (assembly GCA_964028335.1). Taxonomy (NCBI): domain Eukaryota; kingdom Metazoa; phylum Arthropoda; class Insecta; order Coleoptera; family Chrysomelidae; genus Altica; species Altica lythri. The sequence goes on from OZ034805.1 coordinate 37,015,160, forward strand.
ATGCTTCAGGACTTTGAGAGTGATATAAAGCTCCATGACCTACTGCTCCACATGGAGCTCTTATAGTTAATTTGCCACAATCAAACATACCACCCGATCTGTATCTATATTTAGCTGCTTCATTTACTATCTAAAATCAGAAGTATTTTCAACTATAATTACATTGTTGAATATAGACTAATTTACCTGATCGAATGCTGGAAAAATGTAATCAGCAAACTGCATTTCAGCTATAGCTGTAGAGCCCATAGCAGCTGCTCCAATTGCGAACCCAGCGATTCCTTGCTCGCATAAGGGAGTATTAAATACCCTGTCTTTCCCATATTTATCTCTAAGACCTATTGTACATCGAAAAACGCCACCGAAACCAATATCTTCTCCAAATACTAAAGCTGTTTCGTCAGTTCTTAAAGCTATATCTAATGCGTTGTTTATTGATTGGAACATGTTCATTTTTGTCGTTTCACCTAAAAAAAGGTTATTTTTCAAAATGTTTGTTCTTACACATATACCGACATTTTTTCGGAGTATCAAATCAGTTGCTTCAATGTTGTTTTTTTCTCATTGCATATTATTAAAGTTGCTCTTTAAAATCATAGAGTGTTATCTAGGAAGTTATAAAAAAACAATTTTTGAAACTGTCCTTCTTATGATACGTTTTTAACAAAGTGGACGTAGAAAGAGCCACAGAGAAAAGCGTTGTGTGGAATATACCTCACAGTTATTATTACATACATACATACATAGGTATAATCGCACGTAGGTATACGTATAGGGTCAAGTGGTGTAAAAGTGAGACAGTCGAAAAAATGGTGAAAAAATGAGACACCCTTCAAACTTTGAGAAAAGTGTACAGTTATTTTTTTTTAATTTTCTGTTTATCCTCAGTCCTCATATTACAATGTAACATAATATAAACTTTTATTAACTCTGCCGATAACATTTTACAACACAATAAAGTAGATCATCCATAATATAGCTTTTAAACTTTTAAATTCCTGGCGCTTAAATTTCTTGTTAAATGTCAACAAAACTTCGCACGGAGACGGGACCGGTCGGAAAATGCTCGCAAATGTCTAAAGATATCAACTATCACACTAAGCTGTAATCAGTATAGCAATGACCATTGAACGGTGAGTTTCTTCGCTGGGGTAAAAAAAAGACACAGTTTGAGGTAAATATGAAACAGTAAATGGGTAAAAAAAAGACACCGTTTTTATGTGAAATTTTGTTTCAGCATCATGCCTCGTGTATATCAGAAGAAAGCAAAATCATACAGTGAGCTAGATCTTAAGATGGCACTGTCGTGTATTCAAGAAAGGAAGCTAAGTTTGAGACAAGCCGCGAAAAACTTTAAAATAAATAAATCATTACTAAGCAGACGCTTAAATAATAAACCATTTGGTAAGCAGGGACGAAAAACTAGTCTGCCTCCCGAAGTTGAAAGAGATCTTACTGAAAAAATTCACGTTATGGCCAAATGGGGATTTGCAATAACAAAAAAGGAAGTTCAATCAGCAGTTCAAAGTTATGTTGTGGAAAATTCTTTAACCACACAGTTTACGAACGGTAAGCCAGGAGATGATTGGTTTCGATCTTTTTGCCTACGAAATCGGTTAAGTCAAAAAAAAATGGAGCAGCTTGAGTTAAGCAGACGAGTAGCAACAAGTGATCCATTCATAATTTATGGATTTTATGACCGTTTACAAGAAGTTATGGTTGATTTGAATTTACAAGACAAGCCGGGAAATATATGGAATTTAGATGAGAGCAGTTTTTGTTGGGATCCCAGTAGAATCAAGGGGGTTGCTATGAAAGGCCAAAAAGTACACAGGAATATATCGGGGTCCGGTAAGGAAAATACGACAGTAATGGCTTGCGTTTCTGCTGCAGGACAATTGTTACCACCGTTAATAATATTTCAAATCTGTGGACAACTTGGAAAGCAACTAAAGATATTCCTGGCACAATGTACGCATGTTCTGAGAAGGGCTGGATGACAACTATAATATTTCAAGAATGGTTTGCTAAGTTTTGTACATTGGTTAAAGAAAGACCTCTACTTATAATAATGGATGGTCACGTAACACATTTAGACAAAACCACAATTGAAAATGCAATTAAAAATGAAATAACCTTATTAAAACTTCCAGCTCACACCACAGATTTGCTCCAACCACTGGATAAGTGTTGCTTCGCGCCTTTAAAACTCAAATGGAATGAAAGGCTAATAGAATGGCAGCGTCAAAACCAAAGAAAATTATCGAAAAGTGAGTTTTCAGATTTATTGTGTGAAATTTGGGCGGAAGGTTTATCATCAGACACCATTGTAAATTCATTTGTGGCTACTGGTATATACCCTTGTGACCGATTAAAATACCCAACGTCCCGTTTGGATCCAACAAAACTAATTAGGTATGAATCTTTAAAAATTAAAAATAAAATAGAGGAAGAGATATTTGAACATGTAGAAAAGGTAACCGACCCAATTGATATTCATGATCCTTTGTCGGTAGCATTACCTTCGTCACAGGATCTGCCAACAGATTCAACATTGCAGGATATAACAGCACCTTCAACATCACTTCATAACATATCGGCATCTACTTCAATATCATTTGAAACAATTTTACTGGAAAAAATAGGAAGATCGACTCCTCAGCCAAACCGTCGAAGAAAAATTGATAGCAATGCTAAAGTACTTACCAGTAAAGAATATTTAGATATGATCCATGAAAAAGAAAAATCAACAGAAAAACTTTTAAAAAACAAAAATGTTAAAAAAATTAGAAAGCGTGAAAAAAATGAGTCAAGTGAAAGCGAAGAGCAAGAAGTAATTTGTCAAGATGAAAGTGGTGTAGAAAACTTAAATATGGAAGACTTAGTTGAAAAAGAGGGTTATGATTCTGGATGTGAAAACAAAGCTATCACCATAAATGATTATGTTCTTGTGAAATTTGCTACGAAAAAAAGGTGGTGTATTATGTAGCCAATGTTCTTGCTGTAAAAAATGGTTCCGAGTTTCAAGTTTCATATTTAAGACGTAAGGGTAACAAGTTTGGTTATCCTGACAATCCCGAGATATATGATGTGCTGCAGGATGACATTATAATGAAGCTATCTGCCCCAAGTACTTGTGGAGGAACAGCACGTGCAAGTGAACAACTCGTGTTTAATATAGATTTTGATACTTATTCTGTTATGTAAGTGATGGCGCATTATTATTTAAATTTGTTTTTCTGTGCCATTTTATTTTCTAAATTTTAAGTTTTTCATAATTTCGAGCAACTAGCACACCTAATATTTAGTTTTTGTACGAATTTATTGTTTTGTTTCGAGTTAATATAGGTAATTAAAAAAAATTACACATATTTCAGTGTTTTATTTTTACCCCCTTATATCTCCTTTATCCCCAGATATCATATAAAAACTGAAACTACTGTTTTCGCTTGGTTTCTAAGGTGTCTCATATTTGTACACATGGTGTCTCATTTTTACACTTTTCAGTGGGTAAATATAAGACACATATTCTTGTTTATTCTATTTTAATCTCTTACTTTTAGGTTAATTTAATAGCAGTTTCGTACTCTACCTTCATTGTCTTATCAATCACTTTTAATAGTTTTTTTTTTAATTATTTATTACTACCTTTTTTTTAAAAAGATTGATTTTTTGTCTCAATATTACCCCACTTGACCCTAGTTATAGAGACTTACAGTTATTCTATTTTAATTATTTTTTGGAGCAATGCCTCTTATTAGACCAATAACTCAGTCAAATATTGCAAAACATCAGAGTTTTAATGAAATTTTGGAAGTGAGTTTACCTAGCCCTCTACTTTAAAAGTTATATGACTAGATTTTAAGTGATCTTTGTTTTTCAGGGTAGAAAACTACCCTTTTTACCAAAAATTAAAAACAGCATTATAGAAATATACTACTTTATGATATAATGCATTTATTTAACCCTTAAAAAATACCCTCAATAAATTAATGTATAAAAATGGTTTACTATAATTTCAAATTGGTCGATGTTGTGAATGCAGCAAAAGAAAATCGTCTTATTATTTTTATTTCTTCAATATTTGGTTGTTTCAACCTCCAATAATGAATCCCTTAAAAATCACAGCAAAAATTAACAAAAAAATTATAACGATAACTTATGTAAAATTTTACCTAAAGAAGACTCTGTGCGTCGAAACATGTCGTGTTAGTTTAATATAATATTGTAGATTTTTAAGTGATTGTTTCATTTATTTAATATTTTATCTTAGTTCGTCGATGCGTTTGACAACCTTACCACGTGGTAAACATCTGGATGAAGAATAAAACAACAAAGATCTATGT